>CP019370.1:1800000-2280792 GCA_001302255.2 Trametes hirsuta | reverse complement strand
CCCTAACCCTAACCCTAACCCTAACCCTAACCCTAACCCTAACCCTAACCCTAACCCTAACCCTAACCCTAACCCTAACCCTAACCCTAACCCTAACCCTAACCCTAACCCTAACCCTAACCCTAACCCTAACCCTAACCCTAACACACCTGCGTTGCGCGCAGACAAGTAAATGCTTCCGCTGCCGCGCGCACCCCTTTAAAGCCTTCCTTACTAGTGGTTTACATAGCTATCACTGCACCGCTCTCCACCATGACCCACCACCTGTATACTACAACCAATGCAGCTCTTATATGCATCTTTTGCCCCACAATCCGCACACCTGCAATGCGCATTTCCACCACTCTTTGCTCAGGGAGCGCACCAGCGCACTTAGACGCCGCGCGGCTAAGCGAAACGCGCGGGAAAAAGCGGGCGCTAACTAGGCCTAACCTAGGCCTAACCCTCACCTACGTTACTTTTTCCCTATAAATCTGCAACGTAAACTATTGTACAAGCGACGCGACGACGAAACGACTACAGGTAAACGGTACGCGACGTCCGAGTTCGATGGGCGGCCCGCAGGGCGAACAGACAAAGTACTATAACGAGACCGGCAGCGGCGACGACGGAGCGGATATCGTACACAACCATGCTCGAACCGAGGCGAGTGTCTGCAGAGAAAGGGAAAACAAAACGGCGCGAGGGGGACGACGACGGTGACGCAGAAAGGGCGCATGCATAAATAAAATAGTACAAGACCTGGTCGACTCACCGCGCGCAAACGCGTCCGTTCCATCTACTTGCTCTTCTTGCTTCCGATGCCCTTGAGCATCGACTTCACCCGCGACCCCGACGCCCCCCTCGGGGTAGTCTCCTCGTCCTCGTCCTGCTCGGATACCCGGCGACTCGACATCTGGCGAGGAGTCGATGTCGACGCGGACACCACCGCGGGCGGGTGGCGCGAACCACTCGCGACCGGCGCAGACGCAGCAGCGGGCGGGTGGCGCGAACCGCTCGCGCCCGACGGCGTCGCCGGGACTTGGAAGACCGGGGCGGGCAGGGGGAGCTGAGACGGATGGGGGGGATGCCCGACTCCGGTGCCCGACGACGCCGATGGGGGAGGGAATATCGCGCCCGACGTCGTGCCAGGCGTGCGCGGAGGATACCCTGCGGTCGGCCGAGTGTGGTGCGAGCCGCCTGGCCCGTGCCTGCTCGGCGTTTGCAGCGCGAGCCGGCTGGCCTCCAGAGTGAGCTGGCCCTCCGGAGTGTCGGGGATGGGTGGGAGCGGGGCGGCGGTCGTCATCGGCAGTGACGATGTCACCGGGTCCAGGCGCGGGCTGTCAAGCTGCAACGCGAACCAGTACTCACCGTTGAGGTTGTTGATGACGCGTTCCTGTTCGTACAGTCGCGTCGAAAGGAGGTGGTGCGCCTCGATGTGCGCGTCGGCCACCTGACCCGTTTCGAGCATCCGTCGCACCGCCTGGTACCCGGTCCAAGTGTTGAGCGCCATGTGGTCGAGGCGGCGATACTCGAGTTGGCGTTCCGCGTCGATCACGGCAGGCGGACGCGTGCGACCCGTCAAGAGCGTCCGCGATGCGATCGAGGGTGCACGAGCCATGGTCGTCGCGCGGGTGCTAGACGTCGAGCGACGCCGGCTCTCAGTCGGCCCGCGTTGCCCCTCCTGAGCGAGCAAGGGGGGCCCTAGCAATGGCTGCGGCGACGGCGACGGCGACTCCATGTGAACGTCCTCGGCCACGGCGTGCAAGCTCGCCGCGTCGACCGAGAACAGCGACCCTTGACTGCCTCTGCCCGAGAGGCTGGGTGAAGGGGGGGGAGGAGGACTCAGAGGCGCACCGTACGTTTCCCCCTGGGGGAGCACCATCGTCGCCATCTCGTTCAGCTCCCGCTGCGTCGTCGTGTTGTGACCGACGAGGAGTTGGACGGCGCTGTTCGGCCACGTCGTCGGCTGCCGGTACGGGAGGTTGAGCGTGTTCATGCGCCGCTGGATGCGCGACTGGAACGCCACAAAGGGGTTGGCGAAGATGAATTCCGTCGCCGCCCTCACCTGATTGAAGACGAGGTGCCAGTTGGGGCTTTGGCCCGCCGGGGGCGGGATGAACGAGAACCCGAGGCCGTTGTAGACGGCGAGGACGGAGTCCGATTCCAAGTCAAGTCCTGGCGTCGTGTCGGCCGTGTGTGAGCGAGCGGGACGCAACGCAAGTGAGACGACTCACCGACGACGTCGCCATTGAGGCGCATCGACTCGAACACGCAGACGTGGCGTGCGCTCGCTGCGCACCGCTTGCAGCGCACAGACCCCCCGTCGATTTCGCACGTCCCCGCGGGGTCTATGGTGCAGCGGTTGCACTGTGGAACGTCGTCAGCTCGAAGCGGAGCAGAGGGCAGCAGCGCGTACTTACGAGAAGCGTCGAGTCCAGAAACATAATCACGCCGTCTCCACGCATGGGGGTGTTGGGCACCGGACGAGACAAGCCCCAGCGGCGGAATCCGCCCTGTTGAACCATGACCTGGACTGGGTAAGAGAGCACGTCAAGCGTCAGTAACGAACGACGACGAACGACGACGAATCAAAAACGCGCGCACATTTTTGGTCGTGCCTGTTCAGGGCGTCCTGCGCCTTGTCCTTGCGCCGGGACCTGCGCACCAAGCGTGCGGAGAGGCGAGTGTGCTCACTGCGCTGCTCGTCGGTGCCCTGCTGACCGATCTGGTCCAAAATGTTGCGGACGCGCAGGGCCAACCGGTCAACCTTTTGGGTGGCGTCTACGAGGGAGGCGACGAGGAGCGCGCGGTCGTTTCCGCGCGTGTACTGGGTGTACTTGATCATCATGGCTCGCGCGAGCGCGCGGTTGGGGGAGAACTCGAAGTGTCGGCGGAAGAACCTGTTGAAGTGCATGTCGATGGCCGACCCGTACGGTACGAGGTCCTTGACCTCGACGTGAGCGCGCGAATCGAATGCGTATGCGCGCGCCACTCACCAGAAGGCGACACATCTCCGTGTACCACTCCTCGAACACGGGGTTGGTGCTGTGTGCGAGCTGGTTCGCGAACGCCTCGAAGGAGACGAAGACGGCGAGGGGGGACGAGGAAGCAGAGGACTCAGAGTCAGACATGATGGGGGTTTGGGTGGTGAAAGGAGGGCGACGGCGGGAGACGGCGCGTCGAGTATAAGTGAAGGCGGGGTCGAGGGCTGGTATCGCGGGTTGCCCGCATCGAGCGGTACTAAACGGGCAACGAAATTGACATATAGGTATCGCTACGTCATTCCACGCGAAACGGTTATTTATAGTGCGAACTTAGACGGCGTCGGCCCGCGCGCACGGCCCGGGAGGGCCGCTCTTCAATACTGTGCTGCCCTTGTGTGAATGGCGCGCGCGGCCGCGCATCCAGATGCGCGGCCGCGCGCGCGCTAAAAACGAGTCCGTGGTAAATTTACAACCACCCCTCTCGGACGGTGCGCGCGGCCGCGCATCCAGATGCGCGGCCGCGCGCGCGCTAAAAACGTGTCCGTGGTAAATTTACAATCACCTCTCTCAGACGGTGCGCGCGGCCGCGCATCCAGATGCGCGGCCGCGCGCGCGCTAAAAACGAGTCCGTGGTAAATTTACAACCACCCCTTTCGGACGGTGCGCGCGGCCGCGCGCGCGCTAAAAACGTGTCCGTGGTAAATTTACAACCACCCCTCTCGGACGGTGCGCGCGGCCGCGCATCCAGATGCGCGGCCGCGCGCGCGCTAAAAACGTGTCCGTGGTAAATTTACAACCACCCCTCTCGGACGGTGCGCGCGGCCGCGCATCCAGATGCGCGGCCGCGCGCGCGCTAAAAACGTGTCCGTGGTAAATTTACAATCACCTCTCTCAGACGGTGCGCGCGGCCGCGCATCCAGATGCGCGGCCGCGCGCGCGCTAAAAACGAGTCCGTGGTAAATGTGCACACACCTCCTTTCAGACGGTGCGCGCGGCGCAGAGACACAGTGAGCACATACACGCGGAACGGCAAGTCGTAAACAAGGCGCACGCGCACATCGACATCGCGCACTTAAAACAAAGGACACGCAAAGTAAAGGTACGCACCCACGTTCTGTCGCGGGATCGCGTCAAAGTGCGCTCGCACTTACGACGCCACAGCGCAGGACGCATGCAAACACCTGCATTAGAGTCCTACAGACAGACACCCAGCTGGATAGTCTAGTACGCCCGCTACCGCGCACGCAGCAGCACGCGTGGGCCGTCAGTGCCTGCGCATGCGCCTCACCACAGGCGCAAACTCGCCAGACTCCTCGATGTCGGAGAGTTCGTCCAGGGTGCGCTTCGACGACGACGCTCGCGCAGACGCTCTCCCGGTCGCGCTGATCGCGGTACTGCTCCCGCTCGACGCTGACCGCTGCGAAGACGATCCCGCGACCGCTGAAAAGTGGCCGCGGTCGACGAGCATGCCCGCGATCTCGTCTCCGAAGATCCGGCGCGTCAGAGCGTACGGATTGCGCTCCAGCAGCGTTCTGACCTCCTTCCACCACGCGCTCAGAGCGGACGTGCCCTTGGTGACGTCGTCCGATAGAACGTCAAAGTTCTTCTTGAACAGCGGACGCCCGACGATGCCAGAGGACATCGGGTAGGCGATGCCCATACGGACGAGATTGACGGGCGTGAGGCACTTGTTCCCTGCAGGACGGAGCGGTGAGCGGGGGCGCCACCGTCATCGACGTGGAGAATGGAGAATGAGTGCGCACCGTGCTTTTTCGGCCAACCGTCGCCGAGTCCCTCGCCGCTCTGCAAACGCTTGCGCAGCGGCGAGTCGCTGCGCATCCAGCACAGAAAAACGATGGAGGCCTGCGTGTAGTAAATGCTCTCCTCCTTCGACCCCTTCGCGTTCTTGACTACCCAGGGGAGACATCGCGTGGCTTGAATGGCGGCGCTGCGGTCGCTCATGTTGACGTCCTCAAGACGCTTCTCCAAGAGCTGCCCACCCTTGTCGGTCGGCCACCCGACGCGCGGCACGACCTTGGAGATGAGGTACGCGAGGTGCAGCGCGAGATCGCACCGCCAGTCGTCGAGTCTGTGCAAGAACTCGTGGTGCGCCCATTGGTAGCACTGAGAGACAAACGCGTCTTTCGCGTCGCTTGCCGAGGCCTCGAAGCACCAGTTGGAGGGCAGCGTGGTGCGCCCAAAGTAGCGGTGGTAGTCTTCGATGTAGACCTCGGTGGTGTCCCACTCGCTGAGCGGATCCTGCTCCCATGCGGTAAGGGACGTCAGCACCAGTTGCTGCTCCTCGCGTTCGCGCGATGTGAGGCGCACGGCGGCGGTTGCGACCGGCCGGCGCGGAGCGATGCCCAAAAAGATCCAGGACTCGATCGACGGCTCGGGGGAGCGGCGCACGCCCTGCTGCGGACGTTGAGAGTCTGGGACGTAGCGGATGCGCATTTCGAGGACGATGAAAACGAACGCCTCCTTCACGCTGGCGAGGACGGTGGCGTTGGTGTCCCCGTCTCGGTCGACATCGGCGACGTTGTCCGATCGCTCTTCACGCAGGTAGCGGTGGGCGATGGATTTCGCCTCGGCCACGGCGGTGCGGAGAACTGGCCAGAACTGGCCCTTGCGCGACACCGGCGCACGGACGCTGCGCGTGTCCGTCGTGTCCGAGACGCCCATAAGGTGGTCCACAAAGTCCTGGATGCTCCACTGTGCGCGCGACGATTTGGGGAGGCCACGGGCGGCATCAGACACGGTGGCGTGGACGGCACGGGTCAACAGCGCCTGGGTAGAACCGTGTTCGCCGAGGTCCAAAGGCTCCTCTAAAGCCTCCCAGGACTTGAGCGCATGGAGACGGGCGCGTGCGCCTGCGTACTCGGTGGACGAGCGGTCGGACAGAATGGGCTTGATGATGGCCATGACCTGTTCACGCACCAGACGGACCGTGTCTTGGACAAAGGCGCGCATGGCGATTTGAGCCAGGAGGCGCAGTTGCCTGGTGACCAGAGAAGCGTCCGTCCACACGTCCGCTGAAAGGCGCGCGACCTGACATTGCATGTGGAAGAGCGTCTCGTAGCCCTGGCGCTGGCGTCAAAACGGGCCATCGAAGGGTTAGAAGGGGAGGCAATGGAGCGACTCACGAGATAGTGCGGTAGCCCGTACGTGATTTCCTGCGCGCACTTCGACGCCGTCAACGGCTTGTTGGTGGCTGGGTCGAGCGGCCACATCTTGATGTGGACGAAAGGGACGGGCGACGCGTCCCCACGGAACTCCACTCCTGGCCAGAACATTGGGAATCCCGTGTCGAGCAGGCTGCGACCAGGCCATGTTTCGTGCATGAGCCTCCTTGGCAGGCTCTGCGCTGCGCCGGTGTACGCGTAGTTGAGCAGACGCTCCGCCACAGCCAGGATCTCGACGTTCTGCGGCTTCGGTTTGGTGAGCTTGCCGCCTTCCTCCGCCGGGCGGTGTGTCGAGCGCAGGGCGGGATTGATGAGTCGATCCCAGACGGTCTCGATAAACGCGGTGATGGGGTATGAGGCCCAGGAGTAGATGTTGGGGAAGCACTGTGGCGTAAGTGGTCAGTGGAGGGAGCGACGTTCACAGCAGAGCGAACGCGACGAACGTTGCTCTTGAAGAGAACTGAAGTGCGGCGGAGCGCGTCGACGACTTCGGGGCGCTCGTTAACGCGCGCGAGGGCCAAGACGCAGTCACGGTAGATCGCATCGCCCCGCCGGAGCTCGTCACGGACGTGGTTAAAGTCGATGAGGTAGTTGTTCTCAAGCCGAAGGGAGTTCTTCTTGGCGGCGTCGGTTCCGAGCTGGGCAGAGACGCGCTCGTGAGGGAATGCGTCGTCCGCCTTTCCGTACAGCGTGGCCGCGGTCTGCTTGTTGTGTGCAGAGATGGCCCAGGGACCGGAGGCGGCGCCGGCGAGCAAGCCACGCTGGACCCAGTGATACCGTTTGCAAGGGCGCATGCGGTGCGCGGACGAGTTGTAGCACTGGCTCTTCTGCGAGATGAGCGCAAGACCGGCGGCGTCGGGAGCGGTGATGCGCCGGGACAGCTCGCGGATGTGGGGGATCAAGGGAGCGGCGGGTCCGTTCGCCTGCCACTGGCCGATCGTCTTGCTGTAAAAGTGCGGGTAGCAGGTGTACTTGGTGTCCCTGTAGAGAGGACGGGCCCACGAGCGATCGACGTGTTCGTCGAGGGCGTTGATGTGGTGAGCGTGACCCTCGTCGAGTTCTCCATCGAAATCAGACCCCAGGTCGTCCTCTGGCGGCCCAGCGAAGAGGGAGGACGCGGCCTGCAGATTTTGCATAATGCCGCAGCGATCTGATCGTGCAGGGCGGTCTGGATGGCGGCGAGCGATGCGGAATCCATCTTCCGAGTAGATGTGCACCTCCCGTCCGTTCTCGTCGAGCAGGGGGTGCTGGGCGAGATTGCCTATCTGGCGGCGAACGTGCGGGTCGTGGGAATCATAAACGCGAGCATGCGCGTTGAGGATGTCTTGAATCGGGACGTCGTTCCAATGTCGGACGATGTACGCGCTGAACGATCAGAGGCGGTGGGTAAGCATCGATAACGCAAGAGTGGAGAGGAAGGGGGCAACGATGGGTGAGCGACACACTTGTAGTGGGTGGCCAAGGCGAGCGACATCCGCCACACTTTGGAGTAGTCGACTTCGACGTTCCACGCTGCGGCCGCATCGTCGAGTGCGTCTCCATCGCAAAGCGACCGGTTCTGACCGTATCGGAGGATGACGATGACGGGATAGGAGTCGTAGAACTCGTGGAAGCGGTAGGTGGGCGGGGTAGAGTTGGAGTGCAGGTACCTGCGCCACTCCTCCTTGAACGAGGCGCAGAAGCGCTTCATCAGTTCGACGTCAAAATCGAACATCTTGCGCTCCCTGGGCAGCCATGCGTGTGAGCGAGTGATCGAGGAAAGGAGTCCTGCCGCTCGAGGGTCAAGCGCAGTGGAGAGAAACGTGAGGGACTCACCCGAGGTCGAACGTCCGATAGAATGCCGCATCGCTCGTGATGTCGGGGTACTTTCTTGTGAGGACGACGTCGCGATGTCCGGCCAGCTCCATGATGTGCAGCAGGGTGGCGTACACAGCACGCACCATGTTCGGGGCCATGGTCGTCGACGTCTTGTTGAGCTTGAGGTCTCCGATGTGCGGGGGGTTCGTGTAGACGTCCTTGGGTACGAACCCGAGCCAGATGGATTCCTGGGCCATCGTGAAGCCGATGTGGAGCATGCGACCGGCCATATCGCATCCGAGGGCCTTGAGGTCGCCGCGGAAGTGCCAGTGGCGCTTCTCAAAGGAGAGCGTGACGTTCCAGCGGTGGTCGGCCGCGGCGCGCGGTACGGTGAGGTTCGGCAGCAGGACGTCGAACGCGTTCGCGCGACTGACGATTTGCCGGTAGTCGAGATACGTCTGTCACAGAGGCAAAGAACGGTGAGCGGTGCGCGCTGTCCGGTCACGGCGATGTGCGAAAGAGACGTACCCCTGCGGTGGTCCATGCGATGTTGGGGTCGCGCGCGTTGACGAGATACTGGTCGTCGATGACCAGCGAAGTCTTCCCGGTCAGCGTCTTCATGGCCAGCGCGTCCTCGCCGTCTTCGTACCACCTCCGCAGGGTGGACAGACGGAGGTGTTTGGTGGGCGTAGCGGCGTACCTGCGGGCCATGCGCGAGGCGTCTTCGTCTTCATCCTGGAGGCTGCGGGTGAC
Source organism: Trametes hirsuta (assembly GCA_001302255.2). Taxonomy (NCBI): domain Eukaryota; kingdom Fungi; phylum Basidiomycota; class Agaricomycetes; order Polyporales; family Polyporaceae; genus Trametes; species Trametes hirsuta. Next base: position 2,272,094 of record CP019370.1, on the reverse strand, counting down.
CTCGTCCTGGTCCATGCCGTCCTCCGCGAACATGGTGGGCGCGACGTGTTCTCCCACGAGCGCGCCATAGGGAACCGCGCCATCGTCGTTATCGTCGTAGGCCAGTTCTCCGAGGACGTGCTCCTCGGGGTCGTCGTCCACGCGCTGCTCGATGAACGGCGGCGGTGAGGGCGACCGCGAGCTCAAAGCGTCTTCAAAGTCGCTCGAGTCGATGCTGTCAAATCCGACGGGGGTGAGCGTGCATCTGTGAGGCGCGTGAACTGCAGCATGTGCCCTCTCACCGAAAGGAATCGAATCTCTCAAACGGCATTGGTGCGGTGTCAAAAAAGCGGGGCGAGCGAGAGCGAGGGTGAATTGCGTGAGTGGAAAGAGGCAGAGACAGGGCGCAGAGTGCGCGGCCAGCGAACGGGAGGTCCGCGCGACGGTGCGCGCAGCCCATGGACTGGACGGCCGACGGCGCGCGGAGGGCGCGACCCTAACGGTGGACCCACAACTCTGGAGCGCACAGGGGCGGAGTGATCACCGTTTAACCGTTTAGACTATTTGAGTTCGACCCTGGCGTCGCGCGCCCAATGACGCAGCGCACCGGCCGATCGCCCCGCCCACCGAACTGGATACCAGACCCAATTGATTGCACAGTTGTTGTACAGTTACATGCCAAGACGGCGCCGCGCGCGTACACGATGCAGACACAAATTGTTCGATACATTTACATTCGCAGCCTCACACTCAAGTCAGCTTCTTATCGTCGTAGTCCGAGTCCTGCTCTTCCTCCGCATCCGGAGCGGCGTGCGACTTCTTGCGCGACTTCCTGGTGCCAATGTCCCCCTGCGGACGCTTCGTCGCGATGGTGTTGATGTTGGCCACCACTGCGCGATGCCAATGCCGCCCGTGAGTGATGCGACGCGCACGGAGGGGTGTGCAAGACTTACCATCCTGTCGGCGCAGGGTTTGGCGCGTGGTGCGGCGGGGAGCTAGGGCAAAACGGCGGACGGTCAGGTCATCGTCGCGCCGCATCAGAACAATGATGACTCACGTTCAGGGCTGGCGACCTGGGTGGGCGTGAGCTCCTGCGAAGGGCCGGCGACGGGAGACAACGAGGGCGGAGAGGGCGCGGAGGTGGTCGCAGTTGACGCGGGCACTTGCTCAGCGCTTTCCGCGGGCGCAGCGTCGGTCAGTCCGAAAATGAACGGCGGCGGAGGCGGGCAGAGGTCCTCGATGTCCTCGACGTCGATGGCAATGGACTCCGGGTTTTCGCGCGCCCAGGACGAGAGGTGCGCGCGCCCGTCGACGAGCGCGGAGATGAGGTTGGCGGCCGTCTCCACATCGGTCTCACCCGGAGTCGCCTTCTCCTGCATGCGGTCCAGGAGCATCTCGCGGTAGACCGCGAACTGGCGCTCGTTGAGGGGCGGCGGACGGAACTCGAGCGCATTGATGTCGCCCGAAATGAGCGGAACGTACGCCTTGACGACCGCGCCAAGGGTGGAGCCGTCCAGAGCGCGGTCATCGTGCGCGAACGGTGCGAGGGCGTCGGGTGAGGGGAGAACGTTGAGCGCGAACTGCTCGCAGATGGACGCGACCTTGTCGCAAAGGGTAGGGAGGGGGGTCCCATTGGAACCGGCCGCCTGCTGCGCCATCCACCAAACGAGGCCGCAGTGGAAGTCGCGCCGTTCTTGCGCGGACATCACCTTGGGGCGGGGTTGCGCGAGCGTGGGCTCTTGTAGGTCGTCCGCATCCCCGCGCGCCTTGTCCTTGTCGGCCTGCGCGCCCATGTCTACGCCCGAGTCCTCGCGCTCTTTGCCCTTGCCCTTGTCGGCGCGCACGCCGTCCGTGCCTGCTTTGTTCGTGTCCGCGCCCACTCCCAACTTGTCCGTGTCCGCCCGCGCGCTAGCCACGCCCGTGTCAGCCTCGAGCGCATCCGCACTTACCTTCTCCGCATCCGCGCGGTTCTTCTCTGCGCCCGCGTCCGCGCCGTCCATGTCGACGTCGACGTCGACGTCTGCCATCTGGGCGCGCTCCTCGCCCGCGTCCTTGTCTGCGCCGTCTTCCTCCATCACGTCGTCATCGTCGTCGTCGTCGTCGCTCAGGAGCTCGATCTCTTCTTCGTCCTCCTCGCCCTCCTCGGTGTCGATGTCCATGCGCGCCTCGCGCGCGGGTCCTTCGTCCTCGTCGTCATCGTCCCGCAAGAGCTCCTGCTCGTCCTCACCGTCCTCGTCCGACCCGCGGCTCCCCGAATCCCATGCGACGTGCTGAGGGAGGATGTCCTCGAGGTCCGGGATGCGCGTCAGCGGCCGTGGTTCCCCCCCGCTCTTGTTCGCTGCGATGTCCGCCTTGCGCTGCTTCTTGCGCGCGTTCCAATGTTCTTCACGCAGCTCGAGGAACTCTTGGTGGTCCGCGGGCTGTGTGCGCTTGAACGCCTCGAGAGTCGGGAACGCGAACTGATCGCGCTCCGACTCGATCGAATGCAGCGGAAGCGGGTTGTCGTCGTCCTGCGGGTGCACAAAGTACCCCACGCTGTTGTCCGCGTCTCGACGCCACTCCTTGCGGTGCGCATTGAAGGACAAGGCCTGCACGCCCCGCTCGTTAGCCCAACTGTGCACGCGCCGAATTCATGCGTAAAATGCTCACCCCCAACAGCTGATGGAGCGCGTCCGCGACGTACCCGTCCATCTTCGACTTCGGGTTCATCGACGCACGCGCGACCGACGACGACGAGACCGTCTTGACGATCTTGTTGATCTCGTCCCCATACGTCGACCACCGGTTCTTGCGCGCGATCTTCTCGTTGAGGGCGCGCGACTCCGCCACCGTGAGCTTCGCCTTGCCCATGGGTCCCGAACGCGCGAGGTCGCCGACCAGCTTCTCGTCCCACATGCGCATGTACGGCGCGTTCGTCTCGTCGTCGTTGTCGCCGGGAGTCGCCAGCATCGAGAGCACCATCGTGGTGATCGTCGGCTGGAAGCGCGGCACCAGGTAGTCGACGAGATTTCCGCGCAGCGTGCGCGCGACCTCATGTGCGAGCACCGCCTTCATCGTACCGACGTAGATGATGTGGAACATGTATAGCTGCAGCGCGAGCACCCGCAGCATCCGCAGCCGGTCCTTCGTGTCCATCGATGCGCGGAAGTCGACGGCGTTGTGCGTGATCAGCAGCAGCTGTGGGTACTGGCGGTGGTGCTCCTTGCCGATGTTGAGCGGCGCGCTCGTTCCCTTGAAGCGCAGGAGCGTCGCGCCCTCCGGACGCTGCGCCATGCTGCGCAAGTCCTTCTGCGTGACGATGCTGCACAGCTGCTGGTAGATGCCGTGCAGCTTCTTGTGGACGTCGGACGCGGCGTCCTCGTCGTCGCCGGCGTGGTCCTTGATGACCTCCCTGAACAACAACGGGAGGGGGCGGTCGGGTGTCGTCGGCTTGTCGATGCCGACGGACGCGTTGCGCCAAATCATCGGCTGGGCGTTGTAGACCGCCTCCCACTTGGTCTTCTCCGGGATCGCGTCGATGATCGTGTCGACGGCGCGCACGGTGTCCATGTTCTCGAAGAGCCACAAGTAGAACTGTGTGCGTCCGTCAGCAACTGTGCGTGTCGCATGGGGAGCGGGCCCGCGGACTTACGTGGCGCGGCTGGTCCTTGACGTTCTTGAGGATGAACTCGTTCGTCGTGTACTCCTGGATGTTCGTCGTGTGATCGAACACCCAGCCATACGTCGTCTGGATGGTGCGGTCTACGAGGGGGTCGAGCTGGCGCGAAATCTATGCGATTTAATGGTCAGCGCGAGTTCGAAATCGTGCGCACGCGCTGCAAAAAAGACCTGGTGAATTATGCATACACCCCTTCTCCGGCGGTGCGCGCGGCCGCGCATCCAGATGCGCGGCCGCGCGCGCGCTACAAACATGTCCTGTGTAAATCTACACACACCCCGTCTCAAACGGTGCGCGCGGCCGCGCATCCAGATGCGCGGCCGCGCGCGCGCTAACAACGGGACCTGTGTAAATCTGCATAAACCCTCTATCCAACGGTGCGCGCGGCCGCGCATCCAGATGCGCGGCCGCGCGCGCGCTACGAACAGGTCCTGGTGCAAAATGCATACACCTTCTCTCAAATGGTGCGCGCGGCCGCGCATCCAGATGCGCGGCCGCGCGCGCGCTAACAACGGGACCTGTGTAAATCTACATACACCCCGTCTCCGGCGGTGCGCGCGGCCGCGCATCTGGATGCGCGGCCGCGCGCGCGCTACAAACATGTCCTGGTGCAAAATGCATACACCTTCTCTCAAATGGTGCGCGCGGCCGCGCATCCGGATGCGCGGCCGCGCGCGCTCTACGAACAGGTCCTGGTGCAAAATGCATACACCTTCTCTCAAATGGTGCGCGCGGCCGCGCATCCAGATGCGCGGCCGCGCGCGCGCTAACAACGGGACCTGTGTAAATCTACATACACCCCGTCTCAAACGGTGCGCGCGGCCGCGCATCTGGATGCGCGGCCGCGCGCGCGCTTAGTGCCACTGCCCAGCCCCGCGCTTTCATATGCGCACCATCAACCAATCCCGCGCCGCACCGCCCAGCACACCGCGCGCATACCACACAGTAAAATAGAGAAACTCACCCATTGTATCCCGTACGAGCACGTCGCAAACAGCTCATACAGGTCCTTGATGAACGCCTGCGTCGCAAGCGGGATGTCCAGCGCATACCCGCCGTAGCGCAACTTCCGCGCCCACTCGTACCGCGCCTTCGCCCCGCGCAGCGTGTGCTCCGTCGTCGACGACCACGAGCAGTGCGGAACCTCGCTGTTCCACGACTTGAACAGCGCCGCCTCCGTCGCCTCCCAGTACGCCGCCATCGCGTCCGCCCACACGCTGTCCGACTTCTTCATGAACGACGGCATCTTCGATTGAACGTGCTGACGATACAGCGCGTCCAACTCCGTCAGCAGGTCCGGGTTCCATACCTCCGCGTCGACCTGGCCGTTCTGCGCGTACTCCTGGCAGATGCTGTCGTACTTCGCGCGCACGTCCTTCATCTCCTGCGTGTTGCGCTTCGACGGAGACGCCTTCACCCACGCCAGGAAGTTCGTCAGGCGCGCCGACTTCGCCGACGGCCACTCGCCGCTCCGCGCGATAAACGCCATCTCCTCCAGCACAGGCTGGAGGAGGTGGATCCAGATCTGCACGCACACAACACCGTCAGTACGCCGGACAGCGCATACGCACAAAAATATATAAAAAAAATCGCACTCACCCCTCCCGCCGTGTCAGGCGGACGCACCTCGCTCACGCCCTTCTTCTTCTGCCCGTCCTTCAGGTTCTTCGTCGTCGCGACGGACGGGTCGACCGGACGAAGGCGCCGCTTCAGCTGCTCGATGGTGACGTGCTTGCCGTCGCGCATGTGCGACAGCTCCGACATCACCCCGATGAACTCCCAGGGGCGCGGCTCCCTAAAGAACGGCCCGAAGCCCTTCTGCAGGTCCGCCTTCGTAAGCAGCGGGTCGATGACATCCTTCTTCCACTTCGTCGACCCGATCGCGATCGGTTCCACAGCGTCCTTCACGACGCGCTCGACCTGCTGCTTGATGTCGAAGACGAGGAGCCAGAACCGCTCCAAGTCCGTCTGCTTCGAGCTCGGTGTGTCGTTGTTGCGCCCGATGTGGCGCCCGAGCGTGTCGTTAAAGTCCTCTGAAAACAGACGCGCATACGCACGTGTGCGCGTCGACCGTCAGCGCGAGCGCGCGCGCGGAAAACGAAAATGAAAATGAAAATCACGACGTACCGCTCGGAAAGACTTGCACGACCCAAATCTTCGGCGCGTTGATGATCGCCTTGAGCTGCCCGATCAACTTGTTGAATTGTTTGATGTCCAGCTCCTTCTGGACGTCCGACCCGCGACCCTTGACGATCTTGGCCTGGCGCGCCTCGAGCGCCGCGCACTCCTTCGAGAGATCGGTGTGCAGCCACTCGAGCGCGGCCAGACGGTGCTGCCCGCCCGCAAACTCGATGAACTGACCTTTCGCCTCGTCGGTGAGCTCGAGGAAGGGCGCGTCGAGGCCCTCGATGGCCGTCTTGGTCACGCTCGCTGCCTTGATCCAGCTGCGGGGCAGCACGACACCCATCGGGTCGAGCCACGGGCGGATGCCCATGGTCTTGAAGTTCTTGCCGAGCGCGACGACGCGTGCGCTCTCGATGGGGCGCGCGTTCCACTTACCGAACTGCGGCTTCGTCTGCTGGGGCGGCGCGTCGAAATTGAAGTACGCGTAGCCGACGCGCATCGTCGACGCGAGCTGCGCCATCTCTGCGTACTGCGCCTCGCTCCGCTCCTTCCCCACCGGGTTCAGCGACATCTTGACCTCGCGCGACTCGACCGCGGGGGCCGCGCCGCCGTCGTCGTCGTCGTCGTCGCTGTTGCGCGCGGCCTTCTTCGCACGTTTTTTCTTGGGCTGCAGCGCGCGCGCACGTCAGACGGCGGTGCGCGCATCGAGACGCCGAAACGTTTGGGTACTCACCTTCTGTCCCGAGGCCTCTGCGCCGTCGCCGCGTTCGGGCGCCGCGGTCGTCGTCGACCGCGCGCGCTTTCTCTTTCCTTTGGCCTTGGGGCTTTCTTTGTGCGCGCTGCTGGGCGCGGCTTCGGACGGCGTAACGTTAGCGGATGGCTCCGCGGTATCCTTGGGTTTGGTAACCTGGAAGGGGGAGGTTGTAAATCGCCCGCGCGACCGCGCGCACGTCCGCGCGCGCGCGCGCGGAAAACTTTCACATTCTAAGATGGAATGGAAGTGCTCACTGGGCGCGGTTTGGGGGGCATTGTGTTTGATTTGTTGGGTTGTTGTGTTTGCAAGACAGTTGTAAGTGACAATCAGAGATGCTAGGAAGCAGGAGATAGAGTCCGGGGGAAAGCAGGGGAGGCCTGTGGTGCGCGCGGACGCCGCGCGGCGTCACGCGCGTCACGCGCGTGATCTCCTGTTACACTCTGAGCAGCCCCGCGGCCGCGCACCTCGAACGCGCCGCCGCGCGCGAGTTTCGTCGCGTTCTAACAACACAAACAATGTATTTTATGGTTCATATGTTTACTACATGTATGTTCTACTCGCGTGTCGGCTTTTATTTGTCTTTATAAGGCGGTACTCTTTCCAATTCTGATTATCCACGGGGCAGCCTGCTTGGACGCGCCGGCGCGCGCGCGGCCGCGCATCCAGATGCGCGGCCGCGCGCACCGTCAGAGAGGGGGTGCATGCATTCTGTACTAGGTCCCGTTCCTAGCGCGCGCGCGGCCGCGCATCCAGATGCGCGGCCGCGCGCACCGTTTGAGACGGGGTGTATGTAGATTTACAAAGGTCCCGTTGTTAGCGCGCGCGCGGCCGCGCATCCAGATGCGCGGCCGCGCGCACCGTCAGAGAGGGGGTGCATGCATTCTGTACTAGGTCCCGTTCCTAGCGCGCGCGGCCGCGCGCACCGTTTGAGACGGGGTGTATGTAGATTTACAAAGGTCCCGTTGTTAGCGCGCGCGCGGCCGCGCATCCAGATGCGCGGCCGCGCGCACCGTCAGAGAGGGGGTGCATGCATTCTGTACTAGGTCCCGTTCCTAGCGCGCGCGCGGCCGCGCGCACCGTTTAAGACGGGGTGTATGTAGATTTACAAAGGTCCTGTTCTTAGCGCTCGCGCGGCCGCGCGCGCCGTCCGAGAGGTGGGTGTGTAAATTCTACCAAGGACCCGCTCTTAGCGCGCGCGCGGCCGCGCATCCGGATGCGCGGCCGCGCGCACCGTCTGAGGCGGGATGTATGTAGATCTCAACAGGTTCCATTCTTAGCGTGTGCGCGGCCGCGCATCCGGATGCGCCGCCGCGAGCGCGCTAATTTTCATCAATCAATTACCTTACAAATGCGATACTTTCGCACCACACCTGCGTTGCGCGCAGACAAGTAAATGCTTCCGCTGCCGCGCGCACCCCTTTAAAGCCTTCCTTACTAGTGGTTTACATAGCTATCACTGCACCGCTCTCCACCATGACCCACCACCTGTATACTACAACCAATGCAGCTCTTATATGCATCTTTTGCCCCACAATCCGCACACCTGCAATGCGCATTTCCACCACTCTTTGCTCAGGGAGCGCACCAGCGCACTTAGACGCCGCGCGGCTAAGCGAAACGCGCGGGAAAAAGCGGGCGCTAACTAGGCCTAACCTAGGCCTAACCCTCACCTACGTTACTTTTTCCCTATAAATGAGTCGGCTCGAGTCAGTATGACTCGAGTCATAGTCCGTGAGTCAGTATGAGTCAGTACTCGTGACTCGGTCAGAGTCAGAGTACGTGACTCGCTATGAGTCCGAAAATAGCTAAAACCAAAGAAGTAAAAAGAAAGGATGCCGCGCATAGTTCGATCGCCGTGTAGCCGCCGTGACTCAACCAGTTAATGTCAGTACGATCCGAAAATGGTAACACATTCAGTATGTGGCTCAATGATAGTGATGTAGAACTGCACCATCACCCGTGGTTCTTACATCTGGACAAGTTCCTGATGTGAGGATAACAAATCAATATTTTGTTGCCCAGACATGCATGTCTACAATAGTATAGTACTAGCACTTTGGTTGTAGTGGTAACAATAGTAGTTGTAATAGTACATTAACAAATCTTGAGGAATTGCAAAACATGTGCAAGAGACCGATAACTGTGTGGACAAGACATAATGAGCGTGAGGATGATAGCCAATGAACAACAGCAGACAGCACGTGCAGACATTACTACGACTCGATAACTTAACAACCCAGCGCGCGGGCGCACCGGAACCGGGGTGCGATTATGTGCGCCGCATGGGCACGCCCCCAGAGGGCATCGTCCCCGCCCGCGGACGCGCGAAGACCGGCCCTGCAAGAGCGGGAGGGCCCAAAGACCCTCTCTCCGGGTCCGCGTCCTTCGAGTCACTCTCCCCGTCGCGCAGCCGTTTACCGACACGACCAGGCGACGCCGCGCCCGCCATCGCCACCGCGGTAGAAGATCGGACAGGGCTCCCCAACCCAGCAGAAACGACGCGCATCTTGGTCTTCTGTTGCACGCCTGCGCTCGAATGAGAGCCAGAACCAATCACGACGATCGGGCCTCGCGCTAGCTGCAGCCCTGGCGGGGGGTGGCACGCCCTCGCCCGCTCCCGCTCCCTCGTCCCTGCACCGACACGCGAAGACGACGCCGGGATGGGGTGTGGACGTTGAGCCGCGGGCGGGGCGCTGACGATGCGGAACTTGCTCCCCACCGGCGATCCGCTCGGCACCCTCCCGCCCATACTCCCGCTCCCGCGCCCGACCAAGCTCGCGAGCGCCAGCACGGCGCCTGGACGCTCCGCGGGCACGCGTCTTGGAGATGCAGAGAGCCCCGCGGCGGCGAGGGAGCGTTTCGCGGGGGATAGTGGTGCGTCGGTGTTCGTCCCACCGTTCATATTCGAGCGGGCGCAGGCGCTATCCACCACAGACCCGAGCGGCGCGAGGGCAGGTCGTGATCGATCTTGATCGGCCCGCCGAAGTCTGAGAGAGGACGCACGACGCGCGGCGGTTTCCTGAGCATTGCTTGACTCGGGCGGAGGGCGAGATGGTTTGGCAGAGAGCGACTTGCTACGCAGGATGGGGATGCGGCTGGGTGGGAGGGGTTTTGTCGGGCGCGATAGCGAGAGCGAGATCTCGGGCGCAGAGTGGGATTTAGGTAGGAGACCAGAGCGGTCGTCCGCCCTTGGTGCGTCGTTCTCCTTGTCCTGCTTACCCGCCGGCGACTTAGCGGGAGCGTCGTTGAGGGACGCGAAGAGGGCGGGGAGGGGCGTGCGGGCGTCATCGCGATCTGGGACGATGGTAGAGGCGGTGGAGGAGCGACGGGAGTCAGAGCACCGAGGGAGGCGGATAGTGTCCTCAAAAGAGGTGTCGGGGATGTCTGCGCCTGGGGCGGGCGCGGTGGCGGGGGAGATGGCGATGGCAATGCCGGTGGAAGAAGCGGGAAAAGAGAGCGCGCTGGGAGCATTGATGCGGCGAAGGGGAGAGCGGGTAAGGAGAGAGGGCGAAGAGGAGGACGCGCGGTTGCGGGACGCCTGACCTGCGTGCTGAGAGAGGTTAGTTGGAGGGTAGAGCGGAACAAGAAACGAAGGCAAGGGAGGCCGCGAGCATTTCGGGAGAACCACCGTGTGTGGTGCCTCAACGATCGTTAAGAGAAGAGAGCACACGCAGGGAGAGCCAGGAGATGGTGATAGCCGGGACGAGGCAACGGGATGGATGGAGACGACTTGCTTACCCATTGCTGCAGGAACTGTTGAGCTGCAGGAGTGTCCCAAGAGAGGCCGTCAAGATCCGCAAACTCAGCCTTGACGGACTTGACAGAGTCGCGGAGGATTTGGAGTTCCTCCTGAGGCGGTGGCTAAGGGTGAGTGCACTGTGGCGAACGGAACCCAGAGTACTCACGGCTGTTATCCTTAGGGCGTCTCTCTCTTCAGCCTCGCACTCTGCCTGAATAATCGCCTGTCGGATAAGGCGTTGCTGCGCCCTGTCGCTGAGGGGCTGTGGGGGAGGAGGTCGTTTGGGGCTTCCGCGGACGGTCACCGACCGGTCGATGAGGGCGAGGGCGAGCGGGAGAGAGAGCGCGTCAGAAGAATCGGTGGGAGAGGCCATCGCTGCAATGGCCAGCACGCAGAGAGAGTACACGAATCTAAGAACGACGGCGGCGACGACGACGACGACGCGGACGACGAGGAGAAGGTGCAAGTGGTGGACGAGAGAGAGAGAGGAGAGACCGGGCCGGGCGTCAGCCACCGACGTCCGAGTGCGGGGAACGCGTGACGACGCGTCTGTGACATGGCGTGACAGTCGCGTTAGGGTGATGTCTCCAACACGCGTCTCTGCGTCTCCTCCTCCTTCTCCTCCTCCTTCCTCCTCCTCCTCTTCCTCCGCCGCCACCCGTCCTCTCCCTTCTCCTCCTTTTGACCCCAGGCGAACTTCACAATGTTGGAAGCAAAACTCTCCGAAGCCGCACTTCTCAAGCGTCTCATCGACGGTATGTTTCACCTCCACTCCACTTTGTTCTCTCCCTCACCCCGACACGCCAGCCATCAAGGAGCTCGTCACCGACGCCAACTTTGACTGCAACGAGGAAGGCATAGTGAGTCTCATTTCTATGAATCACACGCGACGCGACGCGCGCGAGTGCATCTCTTCGACGCGTCTCGATTGCATAACCCTCTCTACCCGTGCCACCTTCGACGCTCTCACAACCCTCCGACGCGCCTTTGCCTCCTGACCAGGCACTTCGTATCCCTCTACTTTTCTCTCGTATAAAGTTAAATTGGCCACAACGACCGTCCCCGCGTGTAGCGCACTGACTGACTTCCTTCGTGCATCGCCGCCACGTCCTCCTTCACGCGCCCCATCTACCTTCTTCGCCTCTCCTCATGCCTCCTCGCCCGCATTGTGCTAATCCACTTCTTCTAGGCACTCCAAGCCATGGACAACTCCCACGTCGCTCTCGTCGCTGTCAAGCTCGAAGCCGCAGGCTTCACAAAATACCGCTGCGATCGCTCCATTCCCCTCGGCGTCAACCTTGGTGCTCTCACAAAAGTCCTCAAGTGTGCAAAGGACGACGACCTCTGCACACTGAAGGCTGCCGACGACGCCGACATCCTCACCCTCACCTACGAGGCAAAGAGTCTGTCTCCGCCACTTCCCGTTCCCACGCACGTCCGCTAACGTCCTTGACCCTCTTCCAGACACAGACAGAATCGCCGAGTACGAAATGAAGCTCATGGACATCGACGCCGACACCCTCGGTATCCCCGACACCGACTACGATGCGTCCGTCACGATGCCCTCGTCCGAATTCGCGCGTATTGTCCGTGACCTCTCCCAGCTCGGCGAGTCCGTCCGGATCGAGGTCTCCAAAGAGGGCATCCGCTTCGTCTCAGAGGGCGAAGCCGCCAACGGCAACATCCTCCTCAAACAATCTGTCGATGCGCCCGCACCCAAAAAGGGCTCCAGCTCCAAGCAGAAGCAGGAGGACGGCGAGGACGACGGCCCTGAAGACGAGGAGGGTGCCGCCGGCAGCGACGCGGAGGTCTCGGATGGCGAGGGCGGCAAGAAGAAGATCAAGAAGGAAAAGGTAAAGAAGGAGGAGAACGGTGAGGACGTCGATATGGACGAGAATAACGAAGACGAGGACGAGGGTGCGGGCGAGTTCAAACCGAACACGCAAGACGACGATGACGAAGAAGACTCGGGGTCATCCAAGAAGCGCAAGAAGGCGCCCGGCAAGTCAGGCAAGCCCGCGAAGAAGGCAAAGAAGGGCAAGGGTGCCGACGACGATGCGGACGACGAAGACGACGACGACGCAGACTTTGAGGGCGTCCGGATCGAGATGAACCAGGCCGTCACGCTCACGTTCTCGCTCAAGTACCTCGTCAACTTCTCCAAGAGCTCCGCGCTTTCGAAGAAGGTCCAGCTTATGATGAGCAACGACGTGCCCTTGCTCGTGAGTCCCTGCCCCCCCGGCCCCATCTACACCCCCGCTGTCGTCCACGTACGCTGACGCGCTCGCACGCGCATAGGTTTCGTACGGCTTCGGCCAGGGTTTCATCCGGTACTACCTCGCGCCCAAAATCGGCGACGACTAGAGACCCGCTGCCGTCCGGGACACCCAGTCTCCTCGCACACGTGTACACGCACGCTCCGTTTGCACCACCATCTGTCATCGTCGCATAGTTGTCTGCTGTGTAATATACTCTCTAGTAAGCGAACGTTTGGATTAGTCTATCCCCCACCACTGCGCCCTGCCCCCTGTCGCGTAACTATTTTCGACAGCTATATTCACCTTTGCAAGAGTGTTGTGACTGCCATGCGGTGCACCGCAGCTAGCCTACCACGTAAGACGTTTGACAACCGTACTCTTCAATGACTATTCCACCACAGCTACGACTGACCTTGTAAGCCCACCATGTCCCAGTCACTTAAACCCATCCCTGTGCCCTATCTACTAACCGCAACAAACAGGTACCCGATATTTCGTTCTCCCGCTTATAACCAGGACTCGTAGAAGCTTTCTCCGTGCCCGAAGCGTACAACGTAGAACACCAGGTAGTAGCGCCCGTAACAACATTACCCCCCGATCAGGCGCTTACCATCGCGAACCCGCTCTGGCTGTCTACACGACTCAAGCTTAAGCTTGCACGTCCATGTCGCTTGAGGTAGGCCCATGAACACTCGTATACTTGCGTCCCGCCGATGTTCTTATATTTCAGCGTGTTGTTACAGCAGCGCACCGGATTAGAACCCATTATTTCATGCCTCAGTACTCATTCGCTTAGCGTCGGGACTCGGCTCTGCCGTATGGGCCTTACGCCACAAACAACAGACCCCTCGCCGCCGGATGCGGGGAGGCGAGTTTGAACGGGATATCTACCCAGTTCTCCATGATTATCACTGGCGTCCCTTGTCCCACGAAGAACAAAACCTCGAGTACAAAGTCACCGCCACAAGCTCGAGCTCCGGGAAAATGACGGTCACTGTGCGAACTTGTCAACTAATTTCTCCCGTGCAGCATTCACTCGCTCAACTCGCCCAAACCCGATGGTAAGTATTTTTCCGCCCGTACGTGTTCCGTCTGGTATCGTAGGTATCGTTCCTCGTTCGTCAGCCTCCCAGTCTCAGGGGGTGGCACCAGACCTTATCGCTCTTATCGCCGGCGGCCTGTGACTCGGGCATTTACTTACCAAGAAAATATCTGTTCCAAGGACGTCCACTTCTACGTCGAATCATCCCCCAAAAGACCCAACGTCTACCACCGAACACGAGTAAGGTTCCCTAAAGCTTTAGTACTAAGTGGTGGCAATACTCAGAGAATACTTCTCCTCAACATACCTTTCCGGAGAAGCCACAAACTAACAAGTCTACGTAGCCGTGGATTAACATGTCTATTCACGCCGTTAAGCGGGCCCAGTGTCATCTTGCCTGGGACAACAGGTCAGTACCACGACCCTTCCCGACCCGTATTAACGCATTGACCATCGCTGCCCCCCTCGCCTCTCTAGTATCCCACCCGTGCTCCGCGTCTCATCCGGGGCGGCAGTCTCCTTCGACTGTCTCGACGCCTCTAACGGACAGCTCAACGCGTCCTCCACGCTTACCACGCTCGCCGCGCTCGACTTCACGCAGCTCGACCAGGTCAACGGCCCCATCTTCGTCGAGGGCGCTGCTCCCGGCGACACCCTCCGCGTCGACGTCCTCGACGTGCGTCCCGGCACGTGGGGCTGGTCCGCGCTCCTCCCGGGCTTCGGCGTCCTCCTGGATGAGTTCTCCGAGCCGGCGCTGAAGATCTGGACTCTCCACGCTCACGAAGATGGCAAGGACGCGGCGGCGACGGACGGCGAATATGGGTACGCATGGTTTGACGAGGAGAAGGGCATCCGGATTCCGCTCCGCCCGTTCGCGGGAGAGATGGGTGTCGCACCCGGAAAGCCGGGCGCGCACTCGACGATTCCGCCTTACGCTACAGGGGGGAACATCGACACGCGCCACCTCACGAAAGGCTCGACGTTGTATCTCCCTATCGAGGTTGAGGGCGCACTGTTCTCCATTGGGGTAAGTGTGACTTGTGCATCACCCCTGCTCGATGCTGAAAAATCTGCGGTTTGTCAGGACGGTCATGCGGCGCAGGGCGACGGCGGTGAGTGGTCCCATTCCAATCTAGTCCTCTTCGTGCCTGGGCTTACGCGATGAATCTCTAGAGGTCAGTGGTAAGCATCCCTTTCGCCCACCTTACCCGAGACACGGACCAAACCTAGATGGTGCGTATAGGTAGCGCGATCGAGACGACGATGAACGTCACGGTCCGCCTGACCGTGCTCAAGGACAAACCATACGTGAAGACGCCCCACTTTGAAACGCGTTCGCCACACAAGAGCGACGAGGAATTTTATTGCACGACGGGCGTCGAATCTGGTACGTTCCATCGTTATACTTCAGTCCAATCCGTCGCGCAAGGTGCTTGGTGCCCCTTTCCAAAGAGGCATCTCGACACCTGACTTGTAGTACGCCCAAAGGCAAGCTGGGGCGAACGTCTTAAGCTTCACCCTCCGGGCTACCATCCTCTGGGCTGCCGACTCGCCACTTTCCCCCGTATCACAGGGCTCAACTTGCCGCTTTCCGCCCTATAGTATGGCTAACTGCCGCGTTATACACTAGATATCCGGGGAGCCATGCGTGCAGCCGTCCGCAACATGATCGCTTTCCTCGTCGCCGAGCACGGGCTCACGCGTGCAGACGCGTACATGCTGTGCGGCGTCGCTGGGGATCTGAGGATGCACGAAGTGGTGAGTTGAAGCTCGTTCCATCTTTTCACTCACGTCATACCAATGTACTGAACACTTCGCGACTCGCCTGGAAAGGTCGACATGCCAGACTACGTGGTAGGTCCATGTTGTCTCGACACGATCAGAGTGGTTCACACCAGGACTCAACATTCCAATCATCGTTCGCATAGATCGGCATGATGATGCCCAAATCAATCTTCACGAAACGCAAGCCCGAGTAAAGCGGCGAGCGGTTTGACCGTATGCTAGGTTAATCGGTGGCGGGCCGTGGCAAGGTCCGAGCGGTATGCTTAGAGTATCATTATTGAGTATCTTTGAGCGATGATGTCGATACAAAGTGAAACAACATCGTGGTAAGGAAAATCCGTACTTCGCCCAAAGGCCGGCGCTGGTGCGTTCAGTTCGGTCTTGCGACCACGTAGATTAAACGGCTCGAGTCCCATTGCACCCTATACTGACCAGAAGGTTTGTCAACCGACCTTCTGCAAAAAAGTTTGAACGTGAGCGTGTAAAATATCGTATCGGCATTGAACAGACGTTAGGTACATGACAAAATTTGGTGGACGGACGGCGTGCAGATAGCGTATACGAAAGCAGCAGACCAAACAATAATGTAGCGACGCACAGCACTCATTAACATACTACCTACTTACCCACGGACGCGCCCAGGGACACTACTGCCCCGGCGCAGGCGCGGACACGGACGCAGGCATAGACGTGGGCGGAGACGTGGAGACGGGCACAGACGCAGGCAAGCCACTGTTAAGCAGCGCCTCCAGCTCCCCGATACAATCCACGCATCGCGCGTAGACCTCCCGCGCGTTCTCCAGCAGCGGCTTGATGTTCTCGGGCGCCATCGCGAGCTTGACATCGGGCAGCGCACCCGGCGCGAGGTCCGGGCTGGGGTTGCCCCACGGCTGCGGCGGCGCAGAGCGCACCGAACCCGTCGGGTTCTTGCGCCCACGCGACGGCGGACGGCGGGGGCTCGGGCTCGGCGCGGACTGCCTATTCTTCGTGCGCGCGACGGCACGGGCGGTGTGTCCGCTCTGCTCGCCCTCTGTCGCCTCGTGGACGTCTGAGAGTTTGATGGAACGCGAGTAGGACTGTACTATCGAAGGCGGGATCGCAGACGGCTTCTTGGGGGACTCGCCGGGGCTCCAGATGGACGAACCGGACGCATCGGGCCCACGACGCGGCGTTTCGGGGCGACGGTCGCGCTGGAAGAGGTACGGCGACTTACCCTTCTTGCCCCGTACGGTCGCGGTGCCGTCCGAAGGCAGACCGAGGGTACGCGCCGCGTGATCAAGGTCGGACACCGATTCGACACGGTCCCAGTCTTCCTCGAGGTCGTCGCCAAGGCTCGTGCCGCTAGCGTGGCCGGAGCCGCTGCTCGTAAGGCCACCGGCCGCGTTTGAGCTAAGGTCGTCGACAGAAGGCCCGGCACCCGCAGCGGACGCTTTGCTCTTCTGCCCGAGGCGGAAGATCGAGGCGAGTGACGGACGGCGCGGGGAGGACTTGTGGGGGATGGACCCAGTAGTACCGTACGGGGAGTTTGGGTGGATGTCGCGCCGTGAGGCGACCGACTCTGGACCTGAGCTGGTCTTCGCACGACGGCGGGTAAATGACGAAGGAGGGCGAGACTCACGTGGGAGGTTCAACGACGAATCCGTGCTCGCGGATACAGACGAGGACGAGGGCGGGATGCGGGGGAGCACGGGATTTTGACCCTGCTCCGAATAGCTCTTCTTGAGCGACTTGAGCATGTCGCGCAGCCCCCGCATGCCGAGGCGGCTCGTCCTCCGCTTCTTCGGGGATGGCACCGTGCCGTACTGGTGCCCGCCCGACTCCTCGCTCGGAAGGGTGACGGTGCTGTTCATGGCGTCACCCCATCGCCAGTTGCGGTTGACGTCCTCCTCGGGAATGCCGGGCTCGAACGACATCGTCGCAGACGGGTCCGGGTTGTTGAGCATCTCTCGCAGAAGGAGTAATTGGCGCTGGCTCAGGTCGTGCCGTCCCGTAGACGCACGCCAATGCGAAGGTGGGCTGGCGAGCGGTGGCGAGACTGCATGATGCAGGGGCGGCGTGATGACCGGTTTCTGTTCGTCGCCGGCGAGGGTGATCGCACGTTCGCGACTCTTCCTGCCGTCTGCTGTTGTAGGAACTGCAGGTGCGGATTGACTCGAAGTCGGCGGGGGAGAAGTGGGAGCTGAGCTAGGAGCAGGGCTTGTAGCGCTTCCACCACCGTTGCCACCGCCGCCGAGGTCGATGAGAAGCTCAGCGCACTCCCACGAGAGACGGTACTTGGCCTCGATGTTCAAAAACGCGGCGTTGAGCTGGTTGCGACTTGGAGTGGGATTGGCAGCTGGGTTCGTGTTCGAGCGCGTCCGCAACGCGGGCTTGGGCAAATGGATGAAGCTCGGCGAGACTGGGCGTGACTGAGACTCTTGTGGGTCGTTCAGCAACTCGCGTACTTGAACGACGAGTATACTGTACGTCGCCTGCAGCTGTTTCAGTTCTGCAACGATGATTAGCAACGCTTTCGTGGTGCGAAACGCAAAAACACTCACGTTCGACGCTGAGCGCAAAGTCCCGGACCATAGTCAAGTCACGCTTCAGCCCAACCTGCGCCTGGCTAATGCGCGCAGGAATCTTCAGATCGCCCAGCGAGTTCCGCCGGAGGACCGCCCCCGCAACGCCGTCTTTCGGGACTTGCGTCGTGCGCCCGAGCGAAGCCGTCTGCACGGGAGATGTCGACGGTTTCGGGCGCGTCGGCGACGGCAGCGGAGACGGGATCGTCGTCAGCTGCGTCTCGTGGGACGACGTTTGGCTCATCGACGAACGTGGGGAAAGCGTCGGGTGTGAGCGCGACGGTTCGAGCGTTGGGCGTGCGCCAGTGAGTGAGCGCCGCGTCGGCGTCGTCGCCGGGCCAGACGGGGGCGTCTTGCGCCCGGGTTTGTGACGCGGCGGGGAGGGCGGCTGCAGTTCGATCGGCGGGAGGAGGATATCCTGTGAGCTCCGCACCACACGTGAGGGAGGCCGTGGGGTGCTCTGGTCGTGCAAGGAGTCAGGCTCCGGATTTGGCGGATGCGAGGCCTTGTTGAGGCGGGGAGCCGTGTCCTTGCTCTCCTCAGGCGCGCTGCTCTTCGTCCGCTTGTGTTTCGAGCTGCCCACTAGGCTGATCCGCCGCATCCCGCCCATGAATCGCCGGCTGCCCTTCTCCTTCTCGGGATGCTCGACGGGTGGGGGCAACGGGAGCGGCGGCCTATCGTGTGTCGAACTGTGCGCGTCGCTCGACCGGTCGTCCATCGTCTCTCGGGTTGTGGTGGAACCCTTCTTGCCCCGGTTCACGTCCTCGACGCTCGCGCTCGCGGACCGTGGCTTCGAGCTTGCGCGGCTGCTCGGCGTGGTGGGACGTCGGTGCCGCCCATCCCCGTACGACGAGTGTCGAGGGATAGGCGGCTTCGTGCTCCAGCTCGACCCCGACCCGGAGCCGCCGGAAGACGACGGCGCGATCTGCACAGACGTCGGCCGTCGCGGTCCACCAAACAACAACGTCGCCGTCGGGACGCTGCTCCCGTCCATCGGCTCATCAATATCGTGAGGCAACGTCGACGACGTGCCCTCCCGCCCGTGGCCCCTCCCCTTCCTCTCCCGCGATGACGGCGATCCGGGTTCATGCCCGTGCTCGCGCTCGGCGCGCATGAGGTGCAGCAGGCGCTCGACGCTCTTCTCGCTCTTTAGGGCCCCCTCGCGCTTCGGTGGCGAGCCCGGCCCGTGACCGCCGCCACCAGCGCGAAAAAACCACCCGCGCGAGCTGCCGGGCGACGTTGACGCGATGAAACTCGTCGGGCGTGAGTTGCCCGCGCTCCCGGTTGCTGCCGGCGCATCCGTACCCGGCGCCTCAGGCAGCGCGACCTCGGTCGGGCCCGTGCTGACGCGCTTCTTTCGCCCCGCGCCCCACTTCTTCCCGACCGAGCCGATGCGCGAGAGCAGAGGGGTCTTACCAGACCCGGACGTGTTTCCGACCTCCGCAGGCGACGGATCGTCCAGAGACGTCGTGGGCGGCCGCTTCTGCTCTGGGGTGGCAGGACGCGCGGGTGGGTCGACGACCTCGGCGCGGTCGTCGAGCTCGAAGATGCCATCCTCAAAGTTTGGCGGCGGACGCGATTTCTTGCGGAGGCGCCGCCGTTCCCTGTGGATCGGGGGGCTCGGGGGAAGGAGCGCTAGCC
This sequence comes from Trametes hirsuta, assembly GCA_001302255.2. NCBI lineage: Eukaryota > Fungi > Basidiomycota > Agaricomycetes > Polyporales > Polyporaceae > Trametes > Trametes hirsuta. Next base: position 2,252,553 of record CP019370.1, on the reverse strand, counting down.
GGGCCGCAGAGCCGCCGGAGAGGGTTGGGCGGAGGGCGAGATGGGCTGTCGACGAATACGAGTAGCCGGTGACAGAGTCCCTGCCTGTGGACGATACAGGCACGGAAAACACGGAGGCGGTGGGTGAGCGCGGGAACGGAGAGGGCAGCGGGGGAACCGGGGGAGGAGGCGAGTCGACGGGGAGGTGGAAGGGGATGTGCACGCCTCGAGAGCGCGAGGTGACGGTGCGATCCTCCTCGCGGTCGCCGTCCGCGAAACCATAGTCACCGTCGCCGTCTTCCTCGTCGGAAGAGGGCCAGGAGCCGCGTTTCCGGGGGGTGCGGCGGCGGGGAGACGCGCCACTGGGACGGGTCGCGTCCTCGAAGTCGTCGTCCCAGTTCTCGACGGCCGGGGAGTCGTTCCCGGGGCCGCTTGCGCTGCTCTCTGTCTGAGCCAAGGGGTGGACGTGTGTGCGTCGCCGGGTGGTGGGGGCAGGCGAATCGGCGTCCTGGAAATCGTCATCCCAGTTTTCGGCGTGCTGGGGGAGGTGTCGCTTTGAAGGAGTGGACGGGCCTGGCTCGGCCCAATGGTTGAGGGGTACTGTGTTTTTCTTGTCTCTGGAGAGAGGCGTAGAGGGGTCTGCGGACGGACCTGGGCGAGGAGGAGATGAATGGGGGTTGCTGTCGTGAGGATGTCCGCCGGAGCCTTGAGCGAACTCGAAGTCCTCGTCCCAGTTTTCTGCGGCGTCTGCAGACAGACGCAGGTAGGGCGAGGTATATACAACCATCAAGATACCAGCAGCACGTCGACGTGCGTTGGCAAGATTGGCAAAGGGGGTTCAAAGAGGGATTGAGAGTGGCGGGATGAGGGAAGATGGCCGGGTACTGACCTTGTTGGATGCTCATCCGCGTCAATCGTGTCCGCGCTGTCGTGAGATTTCGTGTGAGCAAAGGGCTATGCAGGTGAGAATGCTGGACGGTTAGGGTCGGGGAAGGGGGACATGAGGAGACGGCGTGGACGACGGCGAGACGGGCGACGGTGACGACCACCACCAAACGGCGCGCGTACCGAGCGCGACAACCGACCGACCACAAGCGCCCGTGATCGTTTCTTGTTCCCGATTGATTATTTAGGTGTGTGCAACATTTTACATGTGCAGCAGCCCTCCCTTGTCCTCGATGCTGCCATCTGTGATAGTCTGCAGGCCGCACAAGACACGGTCTCTTCTCCCTACAAGAATTATCTCAATCGCGATGGGAAGAGCGCTGGTGCCGGTCAGAGCTTTGGAGGACGCTCACGCCCTAGGAAGCAGTGACCGCGATAATTTATTTAAATATGACATCGACGACGCGGTCTTAGAGCGAGGCCGAAGGCCCCGAAGCCTCCGATTCGGGGGAGAATTGAAGTATCTACTTTTGACTCGAGTAGAACTCGTATCGCATTCCCAGCGATGACGAGGAGGAAAACCAAGCGCCTCCAAATTTCCATACTCATTCGGTGTACTGCTCAGAAGCACCTACTACGCGGTGGGATACATAGATATCACGCATACAAGGAACACCTCCGTACGGAGGGACTCACCAAGGGCCGTGCGCCGATCCTTGTCGCGACAACGCAGGCGCCCCACGGTTCGAGTTGTCGTCCGAAGGATAGCGGCACAACGAGAGTTGCGAAGACACGAGTCACCAGGAGCGACGGCCGGGACGCAAACAGACGGCGTCGACATCCCCAGGTGACCGAGAGAATCCAACGCGGACTTGAGGAGACGCGATGGCGACGACGAGAGGGCACCGCAGTAAACCAAAAAGGGCGAGGAGGGTTGACCTGGGAGACACCTTAGGGCTTGATGCTAACGCAGAACACCCCTCAGGGCGACGCGTGTGATATATACACCACACGCGCGACGCGCGACATCCGAGAGCCGGAGGTCACGACACGGCGGGAGACCAACACCAGCACGTCGCCGAGGGGTTGCATTCGCCAGGATTCCTCGCGGTGCGCTCTTCACAGCAGACCGCTGAAGTGTACCAGAGACGACATCGCGAATCACCCCGGGGAAACCACTGCGCGGCCGCATTGTCAGACCTTACGACGTCCCCGAGCTCTGGATCGTACCGTCCAGAGCGCACACTTCGAATGATGCTCATCGGCCCCAGCCAGCGCTGCCGAGCACAGGCAGAGAGGGAACGGGGATCATGAGTTTTCGAGCATCTGGCCGCTAGGGGGAAAGTGGAGGGAGGCACCCGCACGACGACAGCCCCAAAAATAGTGCACGCAGTAGCAACCGGGTTTGAACGTTTGCAATCGGCTCGGCGCAGAAGGCTCTCTCGACGGCGTATCATGCTTGTGCTGCCATTCGGCGGAAGGACGGTATGGCTTTCATCCGTACGCGACGACATATACTCGCGTGCGTCGCCGGCCGCGGGGAAGGGGTCCGGATCCGCCCCCCCCTTGACGAGTCGCTGTACATGTACGTGCGTGCTTCGGAGTACAAGTAAGAACGGGACTGTGGTGGACCTGCCGGGGGAACAGATTCAACGGGGGCTCGGAGGGGAGATCTAGGTAGCGATATGCATACGACGCGCGCAAGGATCGGGGCGAATCCGGCAGCGTACTTCCGCGTTCCGGGTCTCGAGTAGCAGTGCAAAAGACGAGCGTCCGAGGGTACGTGAAGCCTGTTCGAGCGGTCAGCAGCATAGTAACGGCACCGGAAGAAATGGAGACGGAAGGCGTAGTGAGTATCCACCAGCGACGTGCACAGGGCACCGGCTGCGTGGCCCCGGCGACCCCCTGCGCTTGTGTAGGACACCCCCTGACCCCAGAAAGGACAACGGCAGCACCGTGGCAAGCCTTATCCGTAGGTATACGATGACGCTGGGGGTTTATGATGGTGCACGCCGGCCAAAACATATCACGCTCGAATCTCGACGAAACCTGGTGGCTGTTTCAACGGGAGAGCGTTGAATTCGATCGGTACCGGGGATCGAGGAAGCACGCCCGGAGAGACGGCCGGGAACACGTCGAGCCCATTGGCGGGTCTGCACACTGCACGTTGACCGTTGCCGACAGTTTACAGAGGAGTCAAAGTGACCCTAAGCAAGGCTCGAGCTTCCGGAAGGTTCAACCAGAGAGTGCCTGCAAAATCAAAGAACAAGGAACGAGGGGCCCTCGGGCGGATAGTCAAATGTCCCACAACACGACGCACGATGCAGAGGCATAACCCCGCACTTCGTCGGCGCGAGGGTGTGATGCAGTGTCGATGTCAAGACGTACATCGAGACGGTGCGGGACCGTCTCGAGCGGGTTTTGTTTTCACCTTTGGCGGAGTATTAACTACTATACGCGCGGTGGGGGGGGGACGATGGACGGGCCAGAAGCCGCGAGCGGGTCGGCCGTGGTGCTAACGTCGCGGTGTGTCGATGCACGCGCGAGCTTTTTTCCGTTCCAGTGTCGAGCGTAGGGGGCGGGCGCGTCGAGCGGACGACGTGGAGGATACCAGCTACTTGGACGGGCATTGTGAAGAGGACAGACATGCGGTTGGTAGGGCGGCGGGAGACGCGTGGCTCGAGTACTCTAGAATTTGGGAGCAGTGCTGGAGCGTTGGGTGTACGTTCGAGCAAACCGACCTGAACGGCAGCGGGTGTCGACAGAGGCTTGACCAACACATTCTCGAGCCCAAGACGCCGCCGCAGACACGGACAAAGTATAGTGACGGCCAGTTCGGACGAAGCGAGTTTCCCTGTTTCCAGACGAGCATTGTAACGCGTCGAGCCGCCGCGGAGTCTTACCGGACGTCGTCCTCGGCCACTGGGATGTCCCCGACAAACGAGACTTGACCGCAACCTAGGCCAGACAAGTCGCCGGGGCGGGCGCAGCGAGCTCGCGGTGGCGGACACGGCGTGAAAGTAGTTGGATCGCGCCGGTCGACGGAGCGGTTCGCGGGGCGGTCTGCGCCGGGGCCGGACGAGAGCGACGGAGGATGTGCGCTGTGTGTGGTTGTGTGCGTCTAGGTAGAGGGCAGAGTGCTGACGGTCGCTCGCCGGGCGGAGGAAGCCGGGACCGAGGCTCGGGCTGCCAGAGCGTACGAGGCAACAGATGGTCGCCTGCAGAGGACAGCGTCGAGCGCGAGATGGGCAGCGTTCGCGGGCAGTCGCTGTCAGACGCCGATCGGAGGGCGGAGCCCCTAACCCGAGGACACAGACCGACACCGCCTCTGCCTCTGCCTTTAACCCGCGACTCTCTCTCTTCTCCTCCTCCTCCTCCTCCGCCTCCTCGTCGTTCCCGTCTGCGTGCGATGGCGTCGCGAGCGTTCTGGACGAGCCAGGATCCCGACGACCCCCTCACCCGCGCCCTCCAGCCGCCCCCCGACGAGAGCCCCGACGACCGCGCACGCCGTCTCCGCGACCAGGAGGACGCGCAGAGGGTGTCCAGGGAAATAGACGACGACATCGCCCTCGCCCGCAAGGCATACGACCGCAGAAAACGCGCGATCAAAATCCTCCTCCTCGGTCTGTACTCTCCGTCGTCCCCGCTCACCGCTCGCTCACCGACCGACGCGCGTGCACAGGCCAGGCAGAGTCCGGCAAGAGCACCACCCTCAAGAGCACGTCCCTCTTTCCCCTCCCCGCCCGTCCCCTCCGCTCACTCCGCCCGCAGACTTCCAGCTCCAGTTCTCCCCCCAGCACTTTGCCAAGGAGCGCGCCGCCTGGAAGACCATCATCCAGCTCAACCTCATCAGGTCCGTCCTCTCTCTCCTCTCCCTCCGTTGCCACGCCCTTCCCGTCCGCGTCCGTCACAATCCATCATCCGCTCCGCCGTCCCCGCCACCCCCCCGCCCCCAACTCCCCACTCACCCCGCCCACAGATGCATCAAGCGCCTCCTCGACGTCCTCCAAGAAGAATGGGAGTCCTCCCTCCACACCACCACCCCCTCCTCCCTCGCCAAAGGCAAAGGCGTCGCCGGCCGCACCCCCTCCGCCCCCGGCGTCCGCTTCTCCACCTCCCCCCTCAACGACCACCACCGCCGCATCCGCATGCGTCTCTCCGCCCTCCTCCCCATCGAGCTCGAGCTCATGCGCAAGCTCCTCCCCGACCCCGGCCCCGGCGCGATCGGGGCCCCGCGCGACGTGTGCGTCCGCGCGGGCAGCGGCTGGAAAGGCGTCCTCGCCGCCCTCAGCGCCAACACCAGCACCCTCGACTCGTCCTCTCCCTCTTCCGTCCCCTCCTCCGCCCCCGCTCCCGCTTCCGTCCCAGCCCCGGCCCCGCTCGTATCCGTGCTGAAAAACGGCTCCCGCCCGGGCACCGCAAACTCGCAAGCCAAAGACCGCGACCGCGACCGAGACCGCGACAAGGACCGCGACAACCCGAGCGCGGTGCTCGCCGCCTGCCGCGACGACATCCTCGCGCTCTGGGAGGACGCGGTCGTGCAGGGCGTGCTCAAGAAGCACAACGTGCGCCTGCAGGATATGCCCGGCTTGTGAGTCGCGCTCCCTGTGTCTGGACGGGACGCTGACGCTGTGTGCTCTGCGCCGTGGAGCTTCCTGAACGACGCGGGGCGCGTGGCCGCGATCAACTACGAGCCCTCCGACGGTGCGTCCCCCCTTTTGCCCCCTTCGCGCCTGCAGCCCTTGCTTCGTGCTGACGAACAGCCCCCCATGCGGCTGCAGACGACATCGTCCGCGCGCGGGTGCGCACGCTCGGCGTCGAGGAGCACCATTTCACGATGGAGAGCGGTGCGTCCGTCCCTTCCGCCCTCTCCCCGCCCACGCGTATCACTCACTCTCCGCGCAGGCGCACTTCCAGGCACAGAGTGGTACATCTACGACGTCGGCGGCTCCCGCGGCGTGGTGCGTCTCCCCCTCCCCTCCCCCTACACACGAGAAACCGGCGCTGACACCGGCTCCCTCCCGTCGCAGCGACAGCACTGGATCCCGTACTTTGACGACGTGCAGGCGATCATCTTCCTCGCGCCGCTCGCGTTCAACCTCACGCTCGAGGAGGACGCCAAGGTCAACCGGCTCGTGCGTCCTCCCTTTCCCTCTTCCCTCCCTCTTCCTCCCCCCACGATTCTCGCGGTTTCGCTCTTCGCGCGACGCGCCGCTGACCCGGGGGACTCGTAGGAGGACTCGATCACGCTCTGGCGCGAGGTGTGCCAGAACGCGCTCCTGGCGAAAACGACGCTCATCCTCTTCCTCAACAAGGTGCGTCCGCCCGTCTGTTCGAGCGCCCTCTTTATCCTCCTCTTTTGCGTCTTCCTCTCGCTTCCTCGTTTCTCCTGCGTCCCCTTCTTCTCCGTTTTCCCCCGCCCAATCGCGCCCCACCCACCGTCCACCGTCCGCGGTGTATTGCACAGCATGGCATTACATCACCCCGCGTGCGCACCGGGTGGCGCTCCCGTCAACACCGACACCGACACCGACACCATCATCGACATCCGCATCCGCATCCGCATCGCTCCCCGGGTCCCCGCGCTCGAAGCGCGAAGCACGAAGCACGAACAATGCACGCCCGTCGCGGTGTGTTGGCGTGTCGTCATGAAGGCTTGACGGCGTGTTGGTATGGCGTCGCGATCGCTCGGTTGTTGGTGGAATGGTGGAATGGTGCCGGTGGGCTGTCCGACGTCAGCGTCGACCGTGACGTCTCCTGATCGCCATCGCCATCATACGTGCGATGCGGTGCGGATGGGCGTCGGGCGTTGGGTGTTGGGCGGTGCGGGATGGGTTCTCCAGACGCGCGCGGGTGGAAGATCGGTCGGTCAGGTTTGGTGTTTGCTTTCCAGTCGTGGCGGAGAAGGCGGGGGGCGAGGGCGGGGGCGCGACGCGCAGTGGGTCGTGCGCCGACCGCGTTTTCTCCGGGACCTCTCTTCGTTTTCGCGTTCGCGTTCGCACTTCCCAACGGCCCCCTCGATCTTTGTCCCGTTTCATTCTCACTCTTCTTCCCTCTTCTTCGGAGCCGGTCTACGGTCTACTTAGCCTACACCACCAAAAACGCTAGCTAACCACCACCTACCCGCCCTCTCGCACAGATGGACATCCTCCAGGCCACGCTCGCCGCGGGCATCCGCGTCGTCAAGTACGTCCCCAGCTACGGCGACCAGCCCAACGACGTGCAGCACGTCACAAAGTGTGCGTCCCCCACTCTCCGTGGACCCGCGCTCGCCGTTTCGTCCTTTGACTGGTACTAACGCTCTCCCGCCCTCTACAGATTTCAGGGAAAAGTTCCGAGGGTACCACGTACGTCCCGCCCAACAAACGGACCACAACCGGGTTTTTTCCAAGCTGATGTTCACTTTTTACCGGGCCGTGTAGAAACGGCTCTCCCCACGGGCACGTCCTTTTTACTGGCACGAGACGTCCGTCATCGTACGTGTCCCCTTTCTCTCCCGTTCGCTCTCCCTCCTCCCCCATCACCTCCCCAACGTGCGCCCGACGTCGCAAACTGACTGATCTGCACCGCATCACAGGACACACGCTCGACTGCGGCGATCCTCGTCGGAGGTGAGCCTTTTGTTTCTTCGCTGTCCCTTTGCCGCTCCGGCGGCGCCCGGCGGGCTTTGCTTTGCGCCCCCATCTGCTTCTTGTGTCGCTGGCGAGCGTGGTGCTGATGAACCGTTTCCTCCCCCCCTTGTTTTCCCTTGGTTTCGCGCGCGTCCGTTTTCCGTTTTCGATATGCGGCCTCGGCGCTGGCTTCCCGTTTGCCTTCGTATCCGCTCCCCTCTTCCCGCCTGGCCTCGCTTCCGACGCACACTCTCAACCGCAACCGCAACGACAACCGCACCATCTCCGCCCTCGCCTCCTTGAACCCCCAAACAAACAGTCCGCGAAGGCATCCTCCGCGCGCACCTGCAAAGCGTCAACGTCATCTGAGGCGCCGCCACCAGCGCCCGCCCGTCCACCCGTCCGCGCAAGGCTGTGTGCGCCGTTATCGTCGTCGTCGTCGTCCTGCGGGAAACTAAGCCTCAGCTTCCACATGTGCCTCGGGGCGGCTCCGGTCCCGTCTGATGGCAGGAAAGCAACTCCCTGTGGCCGCGGAGGCGCTCCACTACGTTCCTGCGGCGGCCACGGCGGTGGACGGAGCCGCCCCCTCCCCCTTTCACTCGCACAGGCGCGCAGGCGGAAGACCGGATAGACACGACACGAGGTATTCCACACGCTCGCGTTCACGCCGCGCCGGACGCGACACGAGGAAGGACGGGCGCGCACTCGCGGAAGGACCGTACGTATACCGCATCCAGCTCACCGCACCCCGCATCTTGCATCTCGCATCTCACAATCGGCATCCCGCATCCCGCACCTCGCACCTCGCATCCCGCACATACCGCGCATCGCACATCGCATACCCTCGTACCCATCCGCCCACCCCGTGTTGTAACAGTCAGCCTTATATCCGTCCGCGCTCTCCTCGCTCAAGGCCCATGGTTTCCGATTCTCCCCGTCCCCGTCCCCGTCCCCCCCTTCTCTCCTCACCGCTACCTCTTCATCCATCCCCGGTCCGTCCGGCGGGCGCTCCACAGGCACCCCTCCGCACCGTAACAGCCCACGCCCTTCAGCCCAGCATCCTAACCAACCCGACGGACCGACGGACGCGTCCACCCTCACTCGCCACCCGACCATCGACCCACCACCCGTCTGTCATACCGTGCCGTGCCGTGCCGTGGTGCCGTGCCTCGCCGGCGTCCCGTCCGTCCAGATAGAGAGCGTGCGCACGCTACATTGTACCGCTACGTATCTATGTATACTTATATACTCACTCGTCGTAATTCGAGCGCGGGCGGGCGTCGGAGCACCAGTCGGAGCATCAGTACTAGTTCCCAGGGATCCCGACGGCGGGTTGGCGTGGATTTGGGATTGGGATTGGGGCGCTATTGGGGCACTCGCCCGAGAGGGCGTTTACCTCGGGGCGGCTCGTCGCGACGAGCATATTGCTCTTTTGTGGGGCTCCTCCGAGGTGCTGGTGTGCATGAGTGGAAGCCGTCACGCGTGCAGCTCCGAGTCGGGCTATGTGGTAGCAGCACATGATACATTGTTAATTAATTCCGTACGCGCGTGAACCACTTATCGAGAACTCAGGACGGTGTGCAGTTTGGCCTTGGACCGGACGGGTAATATCAGGACGCGCACTGCACGGGGTGGAGAAACGGCATGATAGTAGTAGGACTGGCTAGGTCAGACTCGGGATGTTGAAACTAGACCCGCCCTCGGTGCATCAAATTCCGCCTCCTCCAATTCGATAGCATCGTCGCTGATACTGAGATCCTCTCGCTCTGTGGCGGAACCAAGCCCATCTAAGAGCACGGACGGGTCCCGTGGATCGGGCAGGGTGGCGCCAATGAAGTCGAGTCGGAGACTGACTATGGAGGAGAGCGACTCGGACCCGCGGCTTTTGGAGGATGCGGCATCACGCAGGTCGATGAGGAACATGGAGACCAGTATCGCGGTAATCCTATCAAAGGCACGGTCATTAATGGGTCGACGGAAAGAAGGCGAGGCAGATATTTACGGGGCAATGAAAATGGATATGAAGCCAGCTTGAAATCCTTGCGTGAGGTTGAGTATCTATGTTTTAAAGGCCTTAATATATGCCATAGGATTGTAGGTTCAACTTACTGATAGAAAGGATAGTATCATTTGGAGAGTGTTCAATGCTACTAACGGTCTGGATGTTGGGATTAATGAGTACTACATCATGCTCAATTAGTAATGCAGTAGGGCTCAACTCACATGAAGTATATATTACCATTTCTGAAAAGGACAGCAGATAGTGTGACAGTATTTCCCAATAGATGAGACTGCTGAGAGCTCTTGTACTGGGTGGACCAGGTGATAATGATAACTGCACTATCTGCAAGTACTAGTGGTAGACGTGATAAGATGGAGACTAGATTGTACCAGTGGTTAAGTTTCTGAAAGAGTGTAAAAGGATACTACATACAGCTGTACAAAGTTATGTTGAACTTCCGGGTTGTGTACTGGCCATACACGGTCCGGTGGTCAACAGTGGCTGTGTTGCACAGCATGGACTTTCCTACTTACCTTCCTTATTTAGTTTTCTCTGCATCTCTACTGTAGTTTCCCATCCGGACACTTCTGGATTCTTCCGTTGCGTTCTACGCTGTTCCGGATTCCTATGGACATCTCCAGACACCTCTAGATAGTTCTGGATAGTTCTGGACGATGGTGCGATCCTTACACCACTCTCGCACCATCTACTTACTCATCGTATGCTGGGTCACCTGCCCTCCTTTCTTTGCTTACTCATGCGTCCTCTGGACTTGTATATAAGGAGGACAGTCTCTGCCCCTACTCCTCAGTCTTTTGCTCACACTGACTGAGGAGTAAGTCGTCTCTCTTACCTATGCTTACTTATGGTTACTTACCAAGTACTTGTAGATCCTTGTGCGGCTTACAGGTACTTGTATATGCAATCTAGTCTTTTGCTCACACTGACTGAGGAATCCTTGTGCGGCTTACAGTTGTGCTCCCTGCCTTCAGGTTCAGAGTTCATCAGGTTATGAGCCCTGCGCTCTAACCGGTTGCTCCTCTTTGTCGACACCTTGCGCGCACCCTTCCCTCGTCGACCTCGGTTCGTGCACCTCCCCACCTTCCTATTCCTAACCTCTTGACTGTGCCGCCGACACTGCTGCCAGGGGGACTTTTCTGCGCTCGTGTCGCAGCCCTGAGCGCTTTTATATAGCACTCGTACTAGCTCCATACGTACACAGGCCTTTTGTACTCAGGCCTTACTATCTTCTTCAATACTTCGGCCAGGCCCTGCACTTGCAGCTGCCAGTCGTCGTAGCCGGGCTCTTTCAGAGCTTTGGACCGGAGGACAACCGTTTGGACCCTCCTTACGATAGTTTTGTGTCGTATACCTCGTACCTAGCATTTCTTGGCACAGTTGGCGACTTCTACCCAGACTCTCGGGTTACTTCGACTGCCTGGGTTTCTGGTTCACCTGAACAGGTGTTCCTACTCGCTATCCTTTTGGTGCACAACCATCGTTAACCATCGCGCTTCCCTGAACCACTTTGGAGCCAACTACTGCGGAACCACTTGCCCTCTCGGACTCTGAAGACGAAGTCGACGCTAACCTCGGCCTAGTCTCAGAAACATCCACCTCGGGCTCATCCTCTTACGAAGACTGTACTGGTCTTCAACACTGCTTCGACCTAGAAGACGGCTTTGATCGCCACTTCTCTGAAGAGAAAGATAGTTGGGTCCCTTGCGAGGAAGAATTCTGTCCCAATCGCTACACCACAGTTCCTAATCCTCTTCCTCTCAAATCCTGGGCACTCCCTGTTGAAGCAGCAGTCCCTCTCCCTCTTTCACCAGAGGCTTGGACTTCGGTTCCGCTCCCACCATCTCCTCCAACTCTCCCTTTCTCCCTAGATTTCCACAACGACTCCAACGACTCTCCCCAATTCTATCTACTTGCCATGGGAGACGTCAAACCGGATTCTGTTCCTTCCCTCTCTTCAGCTAGCCAGTACAACGGCTGGGCCGCCAAGATGAAGGGCTACATGATGTTCATGAACTGCTGGGGTGTAGTCGACGGCACACTCACTCGCCCTGCAGATGCCGATGATCAGAAAGACTGGGACAAGCAGAACGCTCAGGCCCGTGGTCTGATCTACATGCGGACTGCCCCTACCTTCCACTACCTCCTGGAGACAAAGACCACCACCACGGCAACTGGCACCACTACCTCTGCGGCCTCTCTTTCGGCCAAAGAGATGTGGGACGCACTCAAGAACAAGTTCGGGAAACCGAATAGTGCTCACGTGTGGGGGCTCTTTGAGTCCCTCATTAGTGACAGTCGCATGTCAGAGTCTCGTCCCCTCCAGGACCAGATGAGTGGCTTCATCACTCGTCTGAGGGAAATCTCCACCAACGGCATTGAACTCTCGGAGACCATCCAGGCCCTCATCCTCCTCTCCAAGATCCCGGACAACTACCAGTCGATGATCTCTGCGCTCATGGCTACTACGGACCTCGACAAGTTGACCATCGACACCATCCAGTCGAAGGCCCTTGCAGAGGAATCCATGCGCAAGTCGGCATCTGCGTCGGCGTCCAGGATCTCCAAGACTAAGCCTAAGCCCTCCGGTCCGTGCACTCACTGCGGTAGTGAGACTCATCACGAGTCGACCTGCTGGAAGAAGCACCCGGAGAAGCGCCCTAAGAACTTGGGTGGCAAAGGCAAGAACAAGGAGAAGAACAAGGGAAAGGAAAAGGACAATTCTAATAACCATGCTCACGTCGCTGCCCCTGCTGTAAATGTACTTGTAGCCCAGGATCCGGCTAAAATGCACGCTTCTTTCTATGGTGCGGCTGATGCCGCTGGTGTGCATCACACTCACTGGCTCATGGATTCTGGTGCCTCTCAGCACATCACCTACGACCTCCAGGACTTTGTGGACTACACGCCCTACAACTCGCCTACAGTCTTTAAGACGGCCTCATCTGGCCAAGGCAGTATTGTCCAGGGTCTGGGTGAGGGCACAGTTCGCGGCAGAACCTTCATTGATGGTGTTGAAGTGACGGTCGATCTGAACAACGTCTGCTATGTCCCAGCGGCGTCGTCTCGACTATTCTCCACTGGCACCATTGAGAAGAATGGTTACTCTCTCTTCCAGGGAGGAGGGAAAATGAGCATCTTCAATCAGTCGCCCAAGGGCGCTATTGAACACGGCTCGACGGTCGTTATCAAGGGTCGTAAGATCCTTGAGGGGCAATACCTTCCCATCAACAATCTCTACCACCTCACCTTGGAGATTGTATCTGGCGGAAAGGTCCACCCTGACTCGGTAGCAGCTGCGGCACCCAAGTCGAACTACAAAACTTGGCACCGTCGCTTTGGTCATGCGGGCAAGGAGGCACTTCGCCAACTTCCCAAGAAAGTCAAGGGTGTTGACCATGTCGATCCTGCAGACAATGAACCTTGTGAGGGATGCGCCTTTGGCAAATCCCATCGTCTCCCCTTCCCACCATCCCAGAAGCGTGCAACTGAGCTTCTTGAGCTCGTTCACACTGACCTCGATGGACCGATGCGCACAGCGTCGGTTGGGAGTGGCTATCTGTACTTCGCGAGCTTCATTGACGACTTCTCTGGTCTGGGCGTTGCCTACTATCTCAAGCACAAGTCTGATGCCTTTAAGGCCTTTGACAACTTCAAGGCTTGGGCTGAGACGCAGACCGGGAAGAAGATCAAGCGAGTACGCTCTGATCGAGGGGGGGAATATCTCTCTACCGAGTTCACAGATCATCTGAAGCGCCATGGGATCGAACACCACAAGACTACGCCAGAGTCACCCCAACAGAATGGACGTGCTGAGCGCTGGAACCGTACTGTCGTTGACAAGGCCATGTCCATGCTTCACCACGCTGGACTTAGCCACGGTTTCTGGCAACTCGCCGTTGAAACAGCCGTTCATATCTACAACCGTCAGCCTATGCGACGTCTTAAATGGCGTTGTCCTATCACGGCTTGGGATGGGACCGTACCGGACGTGTCCTATTTTCGTGTCTTTGGCTGTAAAGCCTATGTTCACGTGCAGAAATCCAAGCGCGAGGGGAAACTCGACAAGAAGGCTGTCGAGATGACCTTTGTGGGGTATGAGCCAGGTACTAAGGGGTACAGATTTTGGAACCCGGCCACCCGCTCCATCGTCATATCTCGCGATGTGATATTTGATGAGGAGTCTTTCCCTGCACGCTCTCTTCCCGGCAATCGTCCTGTTACCCCTGACGATAATCCGTTTCCTGAATCTGAGGATCACTCTGACGACATCTCCAATTCGGACTCGGGTGATAACCTCCCCATTCCATTCCCTCTTCCAGAGCCTATCCCTGATCTTCTTCGGGATGAGCCTCCACCTCCACCTCCTGCTCCTGTTCCTGCTCCTGCCCCTGCCCCGCCAGAACCGCCTCAAGCTGAAGCTGAGCTACCTCCTGAACACCCACCTATTCCTCCCGTACCACCACCTAGGCCCGTCCACCAGCGTAACCGCCATGAGCCAGTGGGAGGTCCTAGCATTGCTCGGGATCGTCCTCGTTGAGAGAATGTGCCTCGTCCTGCACGTTATCGAGATGGGAATGTATATGGTGAACAACCTCCAGCTCAGGTAGACGCTGAAGAGCATCATGCTATTCGTGAAGCTCAGGCTATTCTGTCGTTCCTTGCTGCATCTCAGTACAAGACTGGGCTCCCTAATAGTCACAGGGATGCCATGAAGTTTCCTGATGCAGGCAAGTGGCGAGCGGCGGAGAAAGCGGAGTACGACTCCCTTATGGAGAACAAGACTTGGGTCCTTGTGCCGCGGCCTAAAAACCGTCAAGTTGTAGCCAATCGTTGGGTCTATGACATCAAACACGACGGTCGTTACAAGGCTCGCCTAGTGGCCAAGGGTTTTACTCAGGTCTGGGGAGAGGACTACCATGAAACCTTCTCGCCTGTGGCGCGGTTTGAGTCGATTCGTTACCTCCTCGCGCATGCTGCGCTTGAGGACTGGGACATTGAGTCGATGGATGTTAAGACCGCGTTCCTGAATGGCGACTTGGAGGAGGAGATCTACATGGAACAACCTGAGGGATGGGTTGTAAAGGGCAAGGAGGACTACGTCTGTCTTCTGAAGAAGGCCATTTACGGTCTGAAGCAGGCGTCTCGTCAATGGAACGCTAAGATCCACCAGTCTCTCCTTGACCTGGGATTCAAACGGACGTACTCCGACGCCGGGGTCTACGTATATCGGCGACAAGGGGGGGGTTCGGTCACGACTATAGTTCTCTATGTCGACGATCTACTACTCCTTGGCGATAACCGGAAGCACATCAAGGAAGTCAAAGATGCCTTGAAGAAGCAGTACAAGATGACGGACTTGGGTGCTGTAAAGCGCTTCCTTGGTCTTCGAGTCACTCGTGATCGTACAACCAGAACGATCGACATTGACCAGGAAGAATACATCCAGTCTGTCCTCGAGCGCTTCGATATGGCTGACTGCAAACCGGCTCGCACTCCCCTCCCTGCTGGTGCTGTCTTAGAAGCCTCTGAGCAGCCTGCTTCCGACTCCTTCCGTCAGCGCTACCAGAGTTTGATCGGCAGTCTTCTCTACGCAACTCTTGGGACGCGTCCTGACATTGACTTCGCTGTTACGCGGTTGTCCAAGTACAATGCCAATCCATCGGATGCGCACTGGCACTATGCCAAGTATGTCCTTCGCTACCTACAAGGGACTAAGCACCTTCGCTTGCGCTACCGTGGGGCATCCTCTGACGGTCTGCTGTCCTACTCGGACTCTGACTGGGCTGAGGACCGCGACGACCGGCACTCAACTGCGGGCTATACCTTCTTGATGGCAGGCGGCGCTATATCGTGGGCGTCAAGGCGTCAGCCAACCATTTCGCTTTCCTCGACTGAAGCGGAGTACAAGGCTGCCTCGGATGCCTCTCGTCAGTTGGCTTGGCTTCGCACCTTTGGTGAAGAACTCGGGGATGACATGACCCGTCCTACGCCTATGTGCTTGGACAACCAAGGGTCTATCTTCTTGTCTGTCAACCCCGTGGTCGATCGCCGAACAAAGCACATAGAGATCCGCTACCATTATATTCGCGAACAAGTTGAGCGAGGGAGCGTTGATCTGTACTATGTAGCTACGGCGGATCAACTGGCTGATGCCCTGACCAAGAACGTTCCTCTCTCTATAGTGGAGCGTTTCCGGGACGGTGTTGGCTTGGTGGATCCCACAGCTTGAACGAGTGGGAGTGTTGAACTTCCGGGTTGTGTACTGGCCATACACGGTCCGGTGGTCAACAGTGGCTGTGTTGCACAGCATGGACTTTCCTACTTACCTTCCTTATTTAGTTTTCTCTGCATCTCTACTGTAGTTTCCCATCCGGACACTTCTGGATTCTTCCGTTGCGTTCTACGCTGTTCCGGATTCCTATGGACATCTCCAGACACCTCTAGATAGTTCTGGATAGTTCTGGACGATGGTGCGATCCTTACACCACTCTCGCACCATCTACTTACTCATCGTATGCTGGGTCACCTGCCCTCCTTTCTTTGCTTACTCATGCGTCCTCTGGACTTGTATATAAGGAGGACAGTCTCTGCCCCTACTCCTCAGTCTTTTGCTCACACTGACTGAGGAGTAAGTCGTCTCTCTTACCTATGCTTACTTATGGTTACTTACCAAGTACTTGTAGATCCTTGTGCGGCTTACAGGTACTTGTATATGCAATCTAGTCTTTTGCTCACACTGACTGAGGAATCCTTGTGCGGCTTACAGTTGTGCTCCCTGCCTTCAGGTTCAGAGTTCATCAAGTTATAAGTTTGAAAGTAAATAAAATGTATCAACATACCTCTTTGATATATCAATTGGAACACTTCTTGTAAAGGTGCAACCCACATTTGGGTCAATATAGATAGTCTGCCAGCACAATGCAAGCTAAATATATAAACAGGAATTCAAAATTATGAAACTACAGCAGACTGTATGCCCACTTACCAGGTTGACCAAAAATGGTGAAATGGAGAACAGAAAGATTATCAAAGACCACACCTTCTTCTGGCACAGTCCATATGCACGCAAGCCTGAAAAAGCTGTGTTTCTAACATGAGCATCTCACATACAACCAAGAAAAAACCTCGTACCTGCCCAAATAAGATCTTGTGAATATTCAAGGATCTGCCCAAGCAAGAGGTATGGTTTGCAACTGATTGTGCAAGATTTAATTATATTAGGCTGTTTGACAAAATATTTAATCTTACCCCATCTGTTCAACTATCTATCAGTATCATTGCAAACATGTTTGTTCTATTAGTAGTAGCATAAAACATACCTGACTGCTGGGAGCCCCAAAAAATGGAGTATTGAGGATTTGGATGACCAAAGGAATGTATCGACCAGTCATGAAGATATAAAATCCAAAATTCTTAGGACTTTGAAGACACTGGACCTCATGGTGTAATGTGGTGATGTAGTAGTAGATGAGCAGGGCTGGTGATCACTGAATGAATGACAGATACTAGATGAAGGCTAGACATACCTTCTGTGGACATGTTGCAATAGTTCCCTATAGTTCTGCAATATTTCCATTAATACTTGAAGTGACCCTCAATATCCCACTCTTACAGCCCACTGAGGTAGTCCACCATTTGTGCATTACCTGAGGATGACATGTGTGAATACAGTGAAGTGGTCCGGACTCATGAACGGATCTACGAACTTGTGAACTTCTCGGTATATAACACCAGCGAGGTCGGAGCAATCGCAGTTATTGCCAATTCCACGAATGACAGCTCCGCTGCCACAGCAACCCCGATGCCCTCATAGTCATCACACATCGGACGCAAATTTAAATGTGATGCGCAGGGAAGCTCGGACACTGCACCCAAAATGTGCGACAGTCATCCTCCACAAGCCTCCGCGCGGTGCGGCATCAACTTTGTATATTGAACGCCTAACGTTAGTTCTCCGTCGACTCGCGCACGAAACACCAAAGCGGAGACCCTCACGCCACGCAGACACCGTACCCAACATCAAAAATAGGATGGACGAGCGGACGATCGCCACAGGGACACCCACGCACACCGCCATCGTCATCTTAAGTTCTGACCTCTAGCGCGTCTCGCTGACCTGCCTACCGCACCCATACGTATACGTCTCTAGATCTGTCTGTCCGGTCTGGTCACGGCTATCGCGTTGTCGTCGGCCGCTGCCCGCGGTGAACCCACCCGCCCGACTCAAAATGTATGACAGCCCGAGGCCACACAGGCACAGGCACGCGCAGCGAATAATCACAGCACCAGCAGCCTGCACTCCGTATCCGCGGATGGAGATCGCGACCACCGTTTCAGGTCCTCTGAGTGAGTGACCCCGACGAATGCGCGTGTATCCTGTGTTCGGCGCATGGGGCGCCGTTACAAACCGCATCCAGGCCTGCAGCCTGAGAAGAGCTCCGCAGGGCGATGAGACGTTGCGAGGCACCGCAGGAGAGGGTTTCGATGTGGTCTGCGCCGCGGGCTCGCTGGCGGATATGGAGCAGGAGGCAGGCGGCGTGCACCGACGACCGTGTCTACGAGCGAAGCGGGGGCTCAAGTACCGTTGGAAGTCATACTGAAGCTGCGTATTGTTAAAAGCTGTAACCGCCGTACGCTTGAGCCCCATTGGAGGAACACACGACGATACATCGTCGACAGTAGTTATAGGACCGCAGCGGCGTCCTGTGCCAACATCTTTCGTCGCCCCACCCCACTCCGAGAGGGACGTTACGGTGGCCACCGAGTCGTTAAGGGCATATGATCCCCACACGACGATGCCTTTCAGTTTCCCGGCGCGCTGGCCAGCTGAGCAGGAACGCTCGGAGCAGAAGTCACGCGCGTCTCCGTCCTTCCGCACAAAATACGCCATCGCTTGCGCCGCTCGCCCGCCCGTATCGCTGCCACCTGCCATCCCAACAAACCCCATGTCGAGCGAAGCCGTACCTCCGATATGCTGATCATCGTCAGTGGGCAGACGTTTTCTCCGCACTCACGCGCCTTCGCACTCCGCGTGGCGCACTGGCAAGGGAGAGGGCGCGGGAGGAGGATAACGGAGACACCGGACACCCGACGCCCGCAAATCGTGGTGTAGCATGTGAGAGCATAGACGGTGCAGTGTAGTGCGTACGGTGGCGGGGTGAGAGACATACGACGTGTTTACGTCGTGTGCCGAGCCGAAAGCCTGACAGTACTTGGATACGTCCACGTCCATGCAACCCGTGCGATACGAACGTCAGCGTAGGTCGCCTAGATGCCCCGCGCCGGATAGGGGGCCGTGAGCTTCCCCGGAAATGCGCTCGTGTCCTTGGCATATTCAAACGGTTCACTCACCTTTGCGTCCACAGACGCCAAAACAAGCCGCGCGACAGCCAGAAAAAGCTTGGAAAGAGCTCTCCGCGAGCAGTATAGATTCTCTGCAGACGCAGTATACGTATCGCGAGGCGATGCCGCGAGTGGGGAATGGGCGCACGGGCGCGTTAACTTCACAGCTCGTCTGGACCGCTCGGCACCGGTCACTTCGTGTGGTTCATCGACGTCTCCTGCTCCCCCGGCGCGCAGAAGTCCGTCTTACGTTCATTGTCATGGTCGCGCTCGAGCTGATGAGAGGGCTTTCACGCAATATTTACAGGACGTGCCAAGCCACGGACGCCACGGGCTGCTTGCCCTGCAACCCCGACCACATCGGCTCCATGGAGGTCGACGTACGTGGATTCTTGACTCGTCAACTCGGTCTCTCCGAGTCTGTGATGACTGATGTCTCGGTTGCCTCGCCGTATCTTAGGACCCGAACGACACCTAACACGAACACGGTGACCTTCGTGTGCCCGTCGGGCGGCCAGGTTCGCTGCCAGGCGAACTTCAACGACAACGACGACGGCCCCGGCTATAGTCTCCGTGGTAAATGCATCCTTCCCTCTTTGACACTGCGATCCCTTATTCACGCTGCCGCGCGTAGTCTTCTAAGCGATGCAGAAGTATTAGGGCTGAGTTTGAGGAAGTGTCTCAGTAAATCGTGGTCTGTAGGGAGGAGTTCTTTGTTCTGCGGGTCACCCTTGCCAGTGCAGACCCCGACACATCCGACCAGCTCTCTATTTCGTCTGGGTTTTTTAGTATAATCTCGCTTCTTTGTATAGAGCTTGCTCGTAGAATGACAATCGTGTTTACGGTTTCTACTGGGCACACCACAACGACAGCAGTCGCGCATACCAAACCCTGGCTTCGTTACACGGGCACCTGACGCTTCCTGAACATGACCTTCCCCTTCGGGGCAGGTGTCACGTTCAACTGATCATAATGGTTCACGGGAAGCTCCGTACCCTCTGGGAGCTCGAGATCGTAGTGCAGCACGATATACGCAAGCATCGCCTTCAGTTCGTTCGCCGCAAAGAATCGACCAGGGCTGTACACGTCCGATCGTCAGTGACAGTTCAGAGCAAAACCGCCCAAGCGGGCTATGACATACCACGCGTGCTTGCCGTGCCCGAACGGCATGTAGTCGACCGACGTGTTGACGAACTGGTGCCGTGTTGCCCCGCCCTCCTCTTCGCGCAGGCGTGCGAAGCGGAACGGGTCGAAGTACTCGGGGTCAGCGTACAGGGAGTCGTCGTGGTGCGTGGGGTACGACGCAGCACTAACGAACGTGCCGCGCGGGATGAACGTGCCATCGTCGAGCGTCACATCCTTCATAGCTATGCGTGTTAGGGACACTAGTGGGTCGGAGACCGTGGTAATTGAGTAACACAAGCGAATGAGAAGGAAACGAATAGTGGACGTACCAAGACTGATCCCATCAATGCGTTGAGACTCCCGGAAGAAGCTGTCCAACTTCCACATCTTGCCCATACCAAGCTTCGTCCATCCTTCATCCTTGATTACTCCTTCGATTTCTTCACGGAGGGGGGCGAGGTATTGGGGATGCTGTGCAAGATGATACAGCACGTTGGTGAAGCTCTGATAAAACGATGGTCAGAGCAATTTGAGGTGCACAGCGTCTTGTACAAGACAAACGTTTGATGACGTGTGTATGGCCGCGAAATTAACTAGCATCAGTCGTTGGATGATGGCCTCGTACGAATTATCTCGAGTCTCGGCAGCCTCAATAATCCATTGCAGCATGTCGTTCTGTGAAGGCATTGTTAAGCTCAAACAGCTGTGGGGAATTCACGCTAATGGACGTACGGGTTTCTCGGCCCAGGAGTTCCCATACTTCTTCACATTCGCCACACGTTCATCGATGATAGGCTTGAGGTGCTTTCTTGCGCGCAGGATGTTGGTCAAGGCGCGATTGGCAAAAAGCGCTGCGATCACTCTACGTTGCGTTGCCGGTGTCAGTGAGCGTTTGTGTTTTGGGGAGTATACGGAACAACTACTCACGGCTTCAAGAAGTTAGGGAAAAGATTCAAGATCGTCCTGTCCTTTATCACGTCTACCGTAAACTCGACCGAAAGGTCAAGGTACTCCTGGATGCGAGCTAGCACCCCATACGTTAACGATGGACCAGGATCAGCTGAACTCCTACGCACACGCAGTCTCTCCAACAAAAACACGGCTGCTTGCCCTGGCCACGACCTTCTGTATCACTTTCGTGACATCTACTGATAGCCACTCTAAATGCACGAAGAGATACTGTCAGTAACGAGCGGGTCCAGAATTATCGAAGGTCTTTACCGTTCTCCCGTGCCGGGATAAATTCTTGCACTGCGAGTCGCAGTTCGTCGATGACGTCGGGAAGCACGACAGGAAGGGCGCGCGTGAGCTTCTCTCTGACGATGTCGACGTGGTAGGGGTCTTCCACGGGCCCGGAGCCAACCGTATGTTTGATTTGTATGATCTGGAAGCCGCACGTCAGCACGTATGCATAAAACTTTGGGTTCCCAGCGTACCTCTGCGACTGCCGCCGTGAACGATAGCTCTTCATCCGGCCGTCTTCGCAAGTCGTCGACAAGCTTCGGGCCGCTTACCACTACCGTCCACTTGTCTTGAAGTGGGACTTTGAATACAGAACCGTGGTACTGCTCAGCAAGTGGTAAGCTCACGACCGTCGTAAGGGATGCGGAAGTCTTACCTTTCGGTAGCCATCTTCCAGGAACTGTCTGGAGTTCTCAGAGAACTTGAAGGAGCTCAAATAAGAAAAGAACGGGAGGTCGCTGCCACCAACAGTCGGAATCGAACGCAACTTCAACCCGCCTGCGAATCAGTATATCCCGGTCGGCAGTTTGTTACTGACGACAACCTACAGGGTCCGACCGCCACTTGAAGAACCAGGAGACAACTATAACAACCAACGAAGCGTACAGAGAGGGATACCAATCTTCCATTGTCGCGCCAATATGAAGGAGAGGAGGGTGAGTGTGCTTTTCGACGCGGGCTGCGTCGTATTTATGTGCGTGTCCTCGGCTGCTTCGATGACTACAAGGCTTAGAAATGCGTGTACAAGAGGGCGTGTCCTCGGTCCTAATAACCACCACTCATAAGGAGGGTTGACTGGCCGGGGGCCGCGAAGTCTGTCTTGGTGTTGATGTGTGGGCTGAAAGCAGTCATCGTTGTACCACCCGCTTGAAGAAGCGACGGTCGTGGGGCCTCATACTTAGAAAGAAGCAGTTAGAAAGAAGCAAGACATGTGACCTGGGGAGACCCACCGGGTGCTTCGTGGCCTGTCGATGCATAGTAGCATACGCAGCCTGCCTTTTCTACATATCGAGATATTCGGCGTAGTTACGGATGCCCAACTAAAGAAGCCGTACAACGAGCTGCCTCGTCAGGACCATCGGCGCCGAAAAGTGTGCTGGGATGGGCTACCATTCCCCGCGCCGTAGTGGCTACAGTTGTACCTCCGCCCGCCGGGTAGGAATAGACATATGAACTCGTGAGCGCGATACGTCCCCGTTTTCGCGCGTGTTTCTATCGTCGAATGCCTGGGCCCCGGGTAAGCCGCTGGTGTTGCATGTCCGGGCGGGAAAGGCTTCGGGCCTCTACGATACTACTTTACCAAGCACAGGGTAACCGAAACGCATACATGTGACGAATACCTGTAAGCACAATGAGGCCTTGTACTCGTAAGTTGTCCCAGACCCCCTTTGCACTCACCATGCAATTGTCATAATCTCTGACACAAGCCGATCCAGACTTCTATCGCTCGTCCACCGGCACCCGCCCGTCCTCCAACCTTCTTGAATGCCACACCAATCTCCTCAGCCATATCCCACAGCGTCCGCTCGGCTGGGTCGCCTTCCTTGTATCCCAGCACGATAACAGGAGGTTTAGACGGCCGCGGCGGGCTCAAGCGGACAAGCGCGGAAAGCATCCTGATTAGTGAAGGGAAGGATGCTGTGTTGTACGTCACATCGGCCATAACGATAGCGTCTTGAAACCCCCAGTCGAGAGCGCGCGCCTCCTCTGGGAGCTCGCTAGCGTCCCAGTCGAGGACGATTGGACGCGGTCGAGTCGACGGCTCGCTGAAGAGTGCCTCGTTCGCAGAGACATTGTGCTCCAGGAGTGGCATAGCGGATTCTACGTGGGGTTAGCGCAAGGTCGTACGTGGAGTGAGGGGAACATATACCTAGGTCCGTCGTCAGAATGCACCCATTCTGGTCTTTTGTTACTATTGACCGAAGTGCCCCAAGAGCCAACGCCACCATGCCCGTTCCCGCGCCTACTAGTATATGGTCATGAGGACACAACGTAGACGACTTACGGGATTCTCAGTCTAATGATATTTCGACTCTCAGACGCCATGAGAGCAACACCTTCCCAGAGCGGCAACTCCCCGAGGGCCCTTAGCGTGCACGCCCCCGCCCAAAGTTACACCCACAATGACGAACTCGTATTAATCCTCATCTACCCTCGACAGACTGCCACTGCTTGAACCCAATAAAATCTTAAACCCCAGCTTTGCCCCCGACATGTGCTCCCGCGGGGAGACGGACGCCGCCTCTCCGTACCTCTAAGCTTACGCCTCCTAGCCCCGGATACACCTATCGTAAATAGTGACGCACCGTTCGTTCTGGGACCTAGTCGCGAACCGCGTCATCGATACAGTCAGAAAAGGGGGCTACATACACTAATACCGAACCGATGGGTGCCCACTGCGACGTTGGAGAAATACAGGTAAAAGACCCTAAAGATACATGCACTCGAAATACACAACACCGTCTAGACTTCCTGCTCGTACGCATCCCACTCGCTGTACGTGTCGTCCTTATCGCTCCCACCCTCTTCCACATCCTCTTCGCCCTCTGCATCCTCGTCGTCCGCACCCTCGGGCAGGTCCGCCGCGCGCACGGGAGCCACCACACCCGGAGCTAGACTCGCAGAGCGTGACTTCGCCTGACGGACCTGCCCAACGCCGCCGCCGCCCTCCTCGACGACGATCGTGCCCTCGCCGTCGTCCTTGTCGTCGATCGTATACAGCCCTTCGTCGTCCTTCCCATCGTCTTCGGCAGGCATCCGGAACGAGGAGGGCCCTTCGTCCGTGAAGAGATCCTTGAGCGCGTTGTAGTTGATCCGCTTGCTGTACTTGGGGTTTTTCTTAATGAGGTTCCGCACAGACTCGGCGGCGGTACTCCCGTGCGGCGTCGACGCGTCGCGTGGCTTGTTGTTCGTCTTCCGGCGCTGAAGCAAACAAGGTCATCTCGGTTGGTTATTCGCGAAACCAGGACGAGAAGGATGCGGGTGACTGAAAAGTAAACACAGACAAACACGCCGTGTGGGGCGGCGAAAAGGAGGGAAATGGTTGCGTCGAGCGGGATACGAACCTTGCGCGGCTTTTTCTGCTTCTCTTCGCTCTCCTGCTGTTCCGCTTTCGCTGTCCGATACCGTTCAGCAACGGCGTGCATACAGTTACACAGCGCATATAAGCACCACTATCAGAACGCGTACTCACCTGCGAGTGCCTCCAGGTAATCGCGGTTCATCTCGACCCACACGCGTTCCTTGACCTTGACCTCATCCTCAGTGAGGATAAATCGGTCGAGCTCGTCTTCGTCGAGCCCGAGCAGCTCATCGTCGCCCGTAAACTGCTCGTGCCGCCGCTGCTCCGCCTCGTCTAGCGCCGAGTTGAGGAGCGTGCTCTGCGCGGTCGTCAGGAAGTCCGTGACCTCCTGCGCGACTGCCGCCGTAACGGTTTCGTCGAGGGGTGATGGGGGTCGCTCAGGCATTGCGAGCGCTTTGTCAGGCGGGAGGTCGCCGTCGATGCTTTTCTGCGATGCAGAAACTTCAGGCGGGTTGACCAGCGTAGGCTCAAGTTCAGGCTCCAAAAGTGCCGGGTCGATGGGAGGCTGCACAGTCGAATCGTGCATCCCAAACTGAATATCTTCGCCGTCCTCGGGGAGGAAGAGGGGAAGGGGACCCGCCGTCCCTGCGAGGATGCCCTCGTTGAGAATTGTCGGGTCCGCGAGCGGATGCGATGGCTGTGAGGGGGGGCCTGCATCTTCAGGGGGTGGCGAGGCTTCTACCTCGTCCTCCGTCTCGTCCTCGTCTCGCTTCCGTCTCCTCTTCTTGCCCCTACCTTTGCCTTTACTTTTCCCCTTCCCCTTCTCCTCCGGCCCCGCCGCGCCGTTCTCGCGCGTGACGCGCTCCTTCTCCTCCCTCTCCTTCCCCTTCGTGTACGCCGGCGGGTCCATCTCCTCCTCGAGCCAGACCGTGCGGAAGTCGGCGAGCGTGAGCGCGCCGCTCGGCGTCCGGCGGAACTCGTCCAGCCGCTTCTTGAGCGTCGTGTCCGCGATCTTGACGACCTGGACGATCTCCGCCACGCTCCGCCGGAAGTTGTTCATGCGCGCGGCGAGGAGCAGGCACGCGCCGCAGATGCCTGCCGGCCGCCGCCCCTTGGTCATCCAGTCGCGGTCGAAGCGCTGCACGAGCCGGACGGCATCCATCGCGACCTGGTGCGTCTCGTCGCCGAACTCGAGCAGCGCGGCGAAGCGAGAGATGTAGTGGGAGGGATCGACGAGGGGCAGTCGGAGGTTGAGCGTCTGCACGAGTTGGAGGTATGTGTGTCCGAGCTCGAATACGTTCACCTGCGCGACTGTGAGCGCGGCAATGCGTTGTAAAGGGAACCGGTACGCACTTGGAGGAGGTCGGAGAAGTCGATGAGCATATAGTTGCGCGTCTCCTTCTGTCGGCATGCGACGTAGAGACAGACGGCGACGACGTTCATACTTTTCCGCCCCTTGGTGAATTTGTGTTCGACCGCGAGAGTGTACAGGCGCGTTGCGGCAAGTGCTACGACTTCGGATAGACGTAGAGCGGTTGCTACCTGCTGGATCTTCCTACTGGCTAGACTGCGTGTTAGGGGAAGCCGCCGAGGGCAGGTGCGTCCAGGACTCACCATTCGCAATCGTTTGTTCCCTGCTCTCTGAATTCCCTCTGTTTCCGAACATCCCGCCCATCCGTGCACGCGCTAACAAGCGTGAGTAATCTTGAATTGGCGAGCGGGGAAGTTGTACGTACTGGCACCCTGACCGACGAAAGTTCCTTGCACCATTGCTGCGCCAGTGCTTGTTTCGCCGAAAGTGACCTGGGTGGACGCATATAGTTAACAAAAGCAAAGATATTATTCCCAATTGTTGCTCACCTCGTTAACGATAGTGTTCTCCTCGACCACCGTGCCGCAATTTACGCAGAAGCCATTCCCTGCGGCGGCATCGTACTCGATAACGGTCCCACCGCAATCTGTGCAGACGGTCTGGATTCAAAAAGACCTACTTAGCCGCAGCGCAAAACGAGCATTCCATTAAGTTACCCACCATCTTGAGACCTAAACCGAGAGCAGAGCAATGAGCGAGAGCGGAGAAGGACTTTGCGTGCAGAGCAGCGATCGCAGGGCCGAGAGCCAAGGGGCGTCCGAGTAGCGCTTACTCCAAAGCGTGGGAATTATGTTTATATCAGGTAATATACCACATCCCCGGGGCCCGCTCCATGGAATCTAAGCGTTTTTATTCCAAGCCTCGTATACTACTACGTAGCCTTCAAACAAGAGAATCCTCGGAGTACATCAAACATTGTGTGTTCGGAAAAAAATCTAATACAATCTTGTTGGGCAAGGCACAGATGAAACCCAACTCTCAGGCCCTGCACAGTGTACTAGCTCATCATAATGCACGATGAACAAATAACTTACGTCCAGCATATGGGCAAGATCGCGTATGGTCGGATAACTAGTCCTAATTCTCTACTCTGATGATCTGGACAGCGTCCAAAACTTGCAACATGAATGTGAGCGAACCACGCCACGCTGGTTATATGGCCATCCATACACTTACAACATATATGCGAAGGACATCACTCCCACTCGCCCGCCCCGACGACGGCCACCTCTACTTTGACCCCGCGCTCCTCAAGAAGCTGAAGCACGTCCCTTATCAAATCAGTATAAACCGCCAACTCGCCGTCTTCCGGCGACTCAGGCTGACGCCAGAAATCCTGTCTCCGGTAAACCCCAACACGAACCTCCACCAGAGATGGGTACTCTTCCGTCTTCGAGAGCACCGCAGCCATCGTGCCTAGGATCTCCACCACCTGGTGGGGTGCCGGATACCGAACATGATACGGCAGGACGAGCGTAAAGCTCTCCAGGACGCCTGCACTCGCGATGGCGGGAACTTGATGTTGAGGGGAGATGAGCTGGTCGACAACGCTCTGCAAGAAATAGACGCAACACGTGTACGATGCCTCGGGGGATGCGTAGTGTATTGCCAGGCGTCGTATGCCGGGACAACGGCTAAACGCGTCCCAGAATTCAACACAATCCTCGTCGCCGTCTTCCCGGGCACATTATAAAAAGTCAATCAGCACCTGCATGCACCCCGGCCCACACTGTCTAGCCCAGCGCAGGCGCACATAATCGGAAATGAGGGGGACTCACCCTGAGCGATGCGAAACAGTGGGGACAAGACCGCGACGCTGAGATCCCGCAGGGTATCCCGCACGCCACTGATAGTGGCAGCCCATGCGTTGATGGGTGCACAGAATCCTGCGCGCGCGTGGGGCCCGGTCGGCCGAGTGCACAGGTGCAAGCAGAGGGCCTGGATGGGGGCCGGCCGAGCACTCGACCCGAGGCGGTTGTACAGGGCCGCAGAGTCAAACCCTCTGCCATCACAAATGCGCAGACGCTGCAGCCGGGGGAGCTCGAGACACGAGGGCTCCCCCGACGCTGCCAATCCCTCCGCCAACCGTTCCACCCACGTTTTGCCAAACCCGCTTGCCGGTCTTTCCAGCCCGACGGTTTCAAGTGTGAGGTCTTCGAGCGATTTGCATCCAGATAGAAAGCATAGAAAGGCGTCGATGTCTAGTATGAGAACCGATCGAATGACGAGCGTGCGCAATCCAGAAAGATGGTCAAGCGCGAGTGTATCCGACAGCGGTACGAGGTCCTCGGTGTACGCCTGCGACGGGTCCGGCCCGCAAATGGTGAGGCGGCGAACCGCGTCCGCCTGGGGAGATCCGGGGTAGAACAGGCGGAGGAAATCATCGAGGTCGGGGCACACTGGCCAGTCGGGGACGTTGAGAGTGATTCCACCTGGGGAGGAGAGGTGCTTGACAGCACGGGCAGTCCAGTCGGGATGGAGGGTCGCACATCCAGCGAGGGCACGCCAGTCGTCGGAGAGGAGGTCGACGATCATATCTATGAGTTCGACGGGCAAGTTGCTGGCGGACCAAAGGGCAGTCATATTGAAGCGTTCTGCCGCTTGATGTTAGTCGTAACTACGGTGAGTGCGCCGCAAATGTGCGTTGCTTAGCTGCCTCGAACTAGCGTGTTTGTTGCGTAGTGAAGGCGAGAATGCTGGGCTTAATGTCACTTGCGCATCAAGAGTCTTTAGTAGAGAGCGTAGGAGTCCATCATGCATTCGAAGTTCAGGCCTAGGGTGCGTAAGTTACCCTTCGGAGGTCGCCGAACGATACTGACGCCACGCACCTTAGCCATCGCCCGCATTGACCGTGAGAGGCAAACTAAAACCACAGAAGGTATGTACTGAGAATGGTGCAGCTCATCGCTCTTACCTGACAGGAGATCGCAGTCGCTGGTCCGTCAAGGTTTCGGCGGTACTAGTCGGCCAATTGACGCTAAGTACATACGAATATAAATGTCATTTGGTAGATCCCTCGTGCGTTTTGTATACAGGCGTGCTTGGAAATGTATACGTAGCTAGATGGATTCCACGTAAAGTCGAGAGCTCGGAGACCGACGTTCGTACTCAATGAATTTGATTCGGACAGTCCAGGACAGTCCACTCTACTGGCCGGAGCGCCGGACCGATCACCGAGGGCCCTACGGTCTACCAGTCGGCGAGCACGCCGGATCCGGGCCCGCTCAACACCACCACCACCACCGTTGCACCTGCTCCTACTTACTGCGTCTGTGTCACATCCGTAACTGCGGCATTGTATTTTTCAGCATGTTTAAGGCATTTCTTAGAACTACCGTATGTTTCGGTCGAGCTCTTAACACGGTTTCGGCACGTCTCATTCAACTTACAGCCTCAAGTCTCGATTTTGTGCGTCCAGCATCCTTCCAGCGAGCCTACATGACTGAGCAATCTCGGGACACCAGCCACAACCCTGCTTCTCCCACTTCACTCAAAGCACTGAAGTTGCTCCAGTCTGCCATTGCTTCCCCGTACCCATCGTCAAAACCGTCTGCGCCTCCCCTCCAATTCGACCTGGAGGTCGTCGAAAATAAGCCTCCTACCCCCGACCAACTGCGTACAATATTGTCGTATCTACCCTCCAAACCGTCATCTCCAGATGTTCTCTTGTCTGCTCATCCAACCGTGGATGCACGACCAACCAATGCCGAAGGGGTCTCACAACTCGCTTTCCAGAACCTCCGTGCACTCAAATGGCCCATTGTTGTGGACTGGAATAATGGGAAGGCCGCAGTGGGGGACATCGACGGTGTCAAGAACATCTTGGAGGAGCTGCGGAAGAAGCGAGACGGCGAGGCATGAACAATGTGTGAGTGCTTGAATCCCTGCAGCGAGACAATTGGGCCGCTCATCTTTACAGCCTTATCACAACTTTGAAAATACTGCAGATGAGTGACTAGTAGACTGCAAGAAAGGAATTATACAACAGCCTGGACAAGCACAAACCCGCTCTGCAAGAACCAGTTACAGCAAGACGAAAGAATGGTCAGGGAGTAAGAGAGAGCGTCATGTCTATGAAGAACTCATGCGCATTACCCACGGCTGCGCAACTGTGATACACCTACGATAGATGCCATCGTACATGTGTTCGCATCACTGTATATACGTCTAACTCCTGTCTGACTTCGGAGCAGCATCGGGAGATCTGGCGTGGACACCCTGTGCGAACTGACGGTGGCGCAAAACGAACTGCGAGAGCGCGAACGTCCTCACCGGGTCCGAGCGATGGGACCTCGATGAGGGCCAAGGCAATCCTGGATCCCCTGACTCCGCTCTGCGCTGCATCGAACGCGGTTGTTCGAGCAGCCACCTTCAGTAAGCAAGACACAGGGCGACCCGCCTCGACTTGACTTAACTTGATAATAGTACATACAGCATTGCGACATACAACCACCGCGCTCCAACTCAGCTATTTCTTCATTGGTCCCTCTCCTCGCCACACAGAGGCTTGCTCGCATCCTACTTGCGCGAGACCGTCGCCGAGATAAGTCCGCTACGGCGAACCAAAATGTCAGCAATGCGCGGGGGACCGTCGGCGTCGGCGCATACCTCGGAGCAGACAGCGGCACGAACACTTCCGCCTTCGGGCTACAGCGGTAGAGGCACGGCTGTCAGTCAAGCCCTCAGAGACGCGGAAGTGAAAGGGTGTACGCACGGAGACATGTTATCGAGCCCGATGTACTTCATGTCGACGGGGACGTAGTGCTTGTTTGGCAAGTTGTACGTCACGCTCGTGATGTGCGGGTACTCCGCAACGATGCGCTGTGCCATTTTGTACAGCGTCGCCTATGTGCGCACGCAACCAAGGCAGCGGACGGTCTGCTTCGGGAAAAATAACAACGATCGAGTGGACGTACCTGCACGCTTGCGCTCTCATCGATCGCGAACACCTCGAGCGTGATACCGCGAGTCGCAGCCGCGACGCTATCGCCATCCCATGGCGTGCCCTTGGCTTGCTCAGGGCTCAGTGCCAGGTCAAACACTTTACCCTCGCCGTCCGCGGGCGCGGGAATGCGGAGCGGCGCGAAGCGGTACGTGAGGTCGATCGACGTCGAGAAGATGCGATCGTTGACCTCGACGAGCGTCGTGTACTCGTCGCGCACGAAGGACTCGAACGCGGACCCGGTCGTTTTGAGCACGAGTAGGTCGCGCACGCCGGATGTGACGCGCGCGACGATCTGGTCTTTGCCTGCCGAGGCATCGATCTATTCGAGGTTAGATTGCGGCGTCGTTGGGGGATAGAACGGGAGACGTACTTCGACTTCAACGGTGCGCTTGTCGTCGCCATCGCGGTAGAAAGCGTGCGAGTGCGGCTTGGCGTCCTGGCCCTCGCCTTGCTGAATGGGAATACGCTGCCACCGGAGCTGCTCGATCGTGATAAATGCTTTCTTGAGGTGAGCATATTTGGAGACGAGGTGCGTGCCAAGGTGCAGTGCGAAACGTTCGGGGTGTAGGACATGTGGGGAGGTCTTCGCGAGGTCTGGAGGATGATCGAGGACAGGTGAGTATACGTTCAAGTATACTCTGGGAGACCCACGTACAGTACGTGATGTTTTTGACTGTGTACGGCATGGATAATCAGATAAAAGTGTAAGAGGGTCAGAAGAAGCTTACTAGAGTCTGTCGCTACTACGACGGAGTTGTCTGCCTTCGTGTAGCTGAAAGAAGGGTAAGTGGGCGCACAAGGCAGTAGACACTCGTTGTAAGTAGGCTAACCTGACATCGATGTTCCCCTCTACGAGCGCGGTAACATTGTACTCGACGACGTTGTGCCATGCACCATCGCGTACGACGCGAAAGACGCGAACCTTGTCCTTGCCGTAGCGGGCATGAGAGAGGTAGGAGAGGCCCTCGCCTTCGGGCTCGTAGACTTTGGACATCGCAGTAGACCCGGTAGCTTACTAACTTGTGGACTTGGATCGGTGTTTGAAGAAACTGGGGGGTAGCAGAGCGACCGCACAGGGGTTAAGAGAGACGGGAGCGGGGACGATGGGTGTGTCTGGACGCGATAACGGTTCTTGCGAGGGCTCGACGGCTTGATCGGGTAGGCTTATCTTATCTCTTCGCGGTTCGAGAGCATCGCTGGGGCCGTGGCGAAGGTCCGTCGGAGCGAGCGATGGGGGAGAACTGGCGGGGACACGCTGGAGGGGCGCTGGAGAGGGCGACATGGTGGTCGGAGAGAAAGCGCAAAGCCAGGACTGAGTTTGAGATGGAGACGACGTCGAGGACGAGCAAGATCCAGATCGCCTAGCGCCCGTACTAGTAGAAATGGAGGGCGGGAGGCGCCGCTCATCTACTTTGTTTCTCGACGTGAGGCGTGCGACGACACATGGAAGGAGGCGCGCAGCTCGGCCCTGTCGCAGCAGCGCCAAACAGTGAAGTCCACATGTTAGGGAGTAAGTTACAGCGACGACTGAGAAGGGGTAATACGTCGTATCAAGACCATGCATATGTAAGTTCGACCAGGGGAACGTGCCACCAAGCCAAACAACGGCGGCTTCGCACACTCAAACCTACTCAAACAGACCAGAACACTTTCTCGTTAGGCCCCCATCAACATCTCTCTTGCCTAGCTGTCTCTGTCGGCTCTACTTTGACGTCGACACCGCGCCTGGCGAGGGGCTGCAGGGCAGCAGAGACCGCCGCCAGATAGCTCGAACGTGCGTCCTCGGATATGAACACGCTCCTAGGATCACACCACGAGGGGTAGAAGTAGATGTTGACCGCGGCGAGCGATGGGTACGCGGCCTCTGACGCCAGCGCGCGTCCGAGATGTGCGAACTCTTCGATGACGCTGAGCGGTGCGGCGAGAGGTGGGCGGAGGTAGTAAGTGAGGACAAGCGTGAGCCTTCGAAGGGAGGAGAGTGGTGCAGGTAATGTTCCCGTTTCCGAGTGAGAAGCCAGTAGTGTGCTGACGCCGCGGAGGTGGACTACACAGTTGTGCATGAATAAGTCTGGGCCTGAAGGCGGTAGATGCCGTATTGTCAGATGTTGCAAGGCACGACACGCATTGATCGCGTCCAGAAACCGGATGTCGTTGGGAGGCCTAGTAAAAGCTGTTACGAGAGCTGCCTTCAGCATTAAAGGTACCGCAAAGGCTTCTACCGGTGCTCCCGAAAGAAACAGTACTCACGTTCAGGGAAATAATGTAGGGGCATGGGCGTGGATATATCGAGCTCTTCCAGGGTGTGGCGAATATTCAGAATGGCGTCGGTCCAGGCGCAGAGTGGTAGCGTGACCGAGTCCTTGCAAGGCCGCCGAGAATACAGACGGAGGGTAAGGGACCGGACCGGCATCGGTGGTGCGGTGTCGCCCACGCAGGCCTCCAGCGCGTTGAAAAATGCTGAGGCCTCTTCGCCGCCTGCTAGGACTCGTATCTCCTTCAGCCTCGGCAGCGAAGGTATCCCCGCGGTAGCCGCCGCGGATGCATTCCTCGTTTGGGACACGTCCAAAGAGCGCCGAATCCCAATGGATTGCACACTCAGCTCCTCGAGCGAAGGGCAAGACCAAATCATGGAAATGGCCTGCGGGATGTCGTTTATCAGGATGTTTTGTAAGGTGAGGGAACGTAGCTGAGTGAGGTGGCTCAGCGACAACTGGCTGGGGAGAGTGGAGACTGGGTCGAATCTGGACAAAGATGCCGGCGCAGAACCGTGAATACGAAGGTAACGCAAGGCGTTGCTAAGGGGGGTCTCCGGGAGAAAAACACCTTCGAAATATTGAACATTCATGTAGGTTACCGTATGGTCCGTAGGAGGAGATTTGCCAACGAGGAGGGCCACGTCCCTGCGGGCGGAAAGATGCGTGCACGCCCGGGGTGCCCATTCCGGATGAACGAGCGCACAGTTGACCAAAACCCGCCAATCATCGGAGAGAAAGTCCACCACGAGATCGATCAGTTCGGGAGGTAAGACGGGGTAACTTGCGTCGCGGGTGCGCCGTTGTAGTGTTGAGAGGTTCTGCATCTGAGCTAGAGCCGACGATACTGTGAGGTGGCAGATGCGAGACGAGCTCGGTCGCAGTTACGAAGCATGGGCCTGGGTCGGCAGTTTTGCAGAGGGTTGGGACCAATATTTCCGTACCCGCGTCATCAAACATCGCCAAATATTCTTTTTTTAGCGAGCTCGCATGTCTTGAAATACTATGCCTGGGCCCTTGGGGAGGTTTTGAATTGAAGATGTCAGCGCAATTTGTTGTGTGCATACGACGGAGCTCTCTAGGCGAATTCGAGTCGAACTCGTTGGGAGGCATTGAACACTTCGAATATCTTACACCTCGTATCCCAAGAGAGAGATCCTCACGAACGGCGTCCCGAATGGAGCAAGTGAACGTCCAAGACCATGTTAGGGACACCGTCAAAGGGTGAGAACACATCCCGCCACCTTTTGAGCACTTCCTCCTCTCGGTCGGCCGTCCCTCGACCTGGTTGTGCCGACCACATCTGCACCTGCAACGTCCAGAACAGCTGCTGCACGCCCACCGTCAGGCGGCAGAACTGCGGATAACGTTTCTTGTCTAGCAAGCCGTGTGCGAGGCGCGCGCAAAGCGCCGGGGTGACTGAGGGTGTGCGGCCTTCCCGGTCGACCATCCGGAGTTCTACGTGCTCGAGCTGGGGAAAGGGCGCGGGCTGGCGTTCGAGAGTCTCACAGAGCGTTTCCAGGAGCCCCTGGGAACCTGATACGTGTCCGAACGCAAACGGATCCGGGTGGTACACCAGGCAAAGTGAGCGCAGCTCGGAACAATGCGCAATGCTATCGAGGATGTATGCATGGTCGCTCACTGGGTTTAACAGTGCGTCAAGTGCACAGTGAGTAATCAATTACCAAGGCAGATATAAGGCTATCCTCACTCACCGTGTTGCTCGAGATGCTCCTCGGGCCAGTCTTCCCTCTCTGTCGGCCGAGAAGAACGGTCGGCCATGGATATGCGCACAGACTGCATTCGCGCAGCGGCCGTGCGAATGACGGGGACCCACGCGAGTGCATCCGGAGTGTTCCCAAAGGAGACGTCAATCTTCGTCAGCCCATCAATCCTGCCTCGATAGTGAAGCAGTAGCCTTTTCGCCAGCGCGATGTGGTTCCACGAGCCATGTTTCACGGTGAGCTGCTTCAACTTGGGAAATCGCGCGACATCTACAATTGGGAGGTGAACTAGACCTTCATCGGACCTTGACGTCAACATGTCGGGGCCACCAAAGGGCGTGAGCAGTAACGTAGACCCGTCGTCGATCAGTGTTTCGCATGCGAGTGACTCTAGCCGTGGGAGCACCGCGACAATCTTCAGGACGTCGTCCGCTCGGTGCAGCTGCACACACTTTATCGAGAGACTTCGCAAGTTGGGAAGCCGACAGAACGGGAGTAATTCTGGTGTCACGTATACATCGGCTGCTTTGAGCCCCGGGCGGCTTGAGCTACTAGGATCGACAAGGTGCGATATCTTGAGGAACTTGATGTGTGCGCCGATCGTCGTATTCTCGCGCAGAGTGCGACAGAGGAGACGCGCTTTTTTGACCCAACCAGCCAGAGTGACGTCGTGGTAGATGTTCTCGCGAGCGCATGCCAGAAGCGCAGAATTCGTCAGTGCGCATTGCCGCAGTGCTGTCAAGTCTCCTTCGAGGGAACCTATGATGTGGTAAACCACCTCCAGAGGGAGAGAGATAGTCTCAGTCATTCTGCTAACGTCTTTGAAGTCAATCTGAGCCGTTTGAAGTGAAGTCATGTATGCTTACCTTGCTAATGATGGAGGTTCCGCATGTACATGGGTTCCCGCAGGCGCATACGTATGCTCGTACCGGCGCTCCGGGTTGTACGGACCCTGATCGGATGTACCGCGTTTTCGATAAATCTCGCAGCGCCTAGCGCAACTGTGCGCCTTGGTGATGAATCCCCCTCATTCTGTAGTTAACAGACTTTCAACCGATGAAACGGGCCAGAACCCTTATCATTCCTACGTCCCTTATGGCAAACCCTTTATACTCATTCCACGGCGACATATGGAGTGCCCAGGACAGACGAGCGTACCCATTCAACACAGGGACGCCTGGTCACTTACAATTCTTCCCCGCATCATCAGCCTCACCTAACAATGAATCGACACCAGTGTTGGAACCCTCGCCGTCCTTCCTGATAGAGACCGCCCTTCCTAGTGCATCCAAGAACGACGCAGGAAGCGGCCCGCCAGCATACAGCCGCACATGCACGTCCTCTTCATCCATGAGAAAATGGCAAGGCAGCGATAAATCTGAATGCACAATTAACATCGAAACGAGCGCTACCGATAACGGCCGGACTCACCGTATGGAGAGTCGATTAGTTGTTGCGAATGACCACCACTGGGATCCCCGTCGGTATCATGCCAATGTTGCGCGACGCCCGCGATCCATGGCAGCGCGCTCAGCTCCATGCGCTCGAAACCCTGCGTGTCCCACACTACCGTCCCTAGGGCGTCGATGTGTTCTGGGAGGTATGTGAACGTCCGTGGCGGATGCTTCACCCCTTTGAGCGATGACGAGCGCGAGAGGGAGACTCGGACTTGAATGGTAGTGGCCGTCGCCGTACCAGGTACAGTCGCCTCTGCAGCCTTGCGCGTGGGGAGCGGTTTCTTGGGCGGCTTGCCGGACTTCGTCACCGCGCTACCGTCCTGCCCGCTGGTGGTGGGGATCGTATCATTCGTGCTTGGACCTTTAGGTTCTCTCTTCTTTCTCGGGTTCTTCTTTTTGGACGGTCCGTCTTGGCATTTAGGCGTTGTCACGGCGACCTCCCTTCCCGGCTTCAACTCGTCCGCAGCTTCTTTCTTCGCTGATTTGGTTGCTTTTGGCTTCTTCACCTTAGATTTCGGCGCCGCTACGCTACATGTTAGTCGTATTGTTTTGGCCTAAAGTTGGACCTCATACTCACCTGGGGCTTGTGAAACTCCCTGTGCAACATCGTCTTCTATTTTCACCACTGTGACGGCCGGCCGTCCCTTTTTAACACCGACGGTAGCCCCCACGTTTTTCTTGCGAGGTTTCTTCGCCTGCTTCCCAGTGGTCACTCCAGAATCAGACTCCACTTTGACGGTGGTGCGGCCTCTTTTCGCGAGAACGACGGCTAGCGGCTCTACAATCCAGCCCACGGCATCAACCCACGTGTCACACGCAGTGCCCTTGAAAATACGACAAAACGCACCATCGTCCTCATCGTCCTCCATAACCAAGACTATACCCGGCTGGGACAAGTTAGTTACGCTTATTTCTTCACGCTTCACCACCACGTCCGCGTCCTCGTGTAACCCTTGGATGCCGGAATGCCAGAGCACGTCCTGTGGAACGAAGACGCCTCCCCCGACCGGCTGAGGAGGCTTTGTGGGTTTCGGCGTAGAATGCCGACTACCTCCCACAGGCGAACCAGGCGGTGTACGCGGACGCAGCGGGAAAGGCAGTTCGTTTGAGGATTCACAATCCCCGGGAGGGGTCATCTGGCCGCCTGAGTCGGAGATTTCGGCGCATATATCCAACGCGCTCGGACGAGGAGGTCGAGCAGGCCGTGGTGTGCCCTGTCGGCTGCCTGGAGGATTGCCACCGGGGGAAGTGCGCGTGCGTGGCGGGATGTCAGCAGGCGGTGAAGAGGATTCGAGTGCGTGGAGATCGTTCGGTGCCTGTAGAACGGATAATTAGTGCATCGGGCGATCAAGAGCTTCACACGCATGTAACTCACTCCGACTCTGTGCGTGTCGGTATGTCTTGAGACGGCGGCGATATTGTCAGGATGGGCTGGTACGTCCGTTGCGCGCTCCGCACGTCCGGTTGGCCCCATTGTATACCCGGTTGGAGGACCTTCGGGCGCGGGGACGAATGCGGACGAAGGTAGGAACTGAGGCCGCAAAGGTGCCCTACCGGCATCACACAATGCTGCGACGTCGTCTTCTTCCTCCTCCTGTGCTAGCATCCTCCTTATGTCGACCCACTCCTCCTCTTCTTCCTGACGTATAGCCGTACGAGTGATGCCAAGCTGTTTGAACCCATGAGCGCTCACTGGGTGTTGCTGTCCTCGCATGACTCACCTCAATCTGGGACGTATTGAGGTCATAATGATCGACATTGGGCCTGTGAGGGCGAACAGGTCTCGGGGTACATGGCTTGCTCCCGCCTCCGGACCCGCCAGGCGGAGTACACGCTCGTGGCGGAAACGGTAGCTCGACCACTCGTGCCGGGCCCTGCTCCCAGTCCTCACACAATTCGGGGCTGATAACACCCATAGCGGTTGGTCGAGAGGGTTTCGATGGGCGTGGAGTGCACGGCTTGCTCCCTGGTTCCGGGCCTGAGTCTGGTGGGGTACGTGTGCGCGGAGGGATGTCGGCGGGAGTCGAGATAACCAACAAGGGAAAGGGACTAGTGGATATCCTTGGTGGCGAATGGGAAGAGGGGGACGACGCAATTGCGCCAACTACATGCGCGTCCCCACCGAGAGTCTTCGGGTGTGGATAGCTGATCATTGACGAAATAAGGGGGTGCTTCGGCGAGGGGCACATAATCTCATGTGGAGACGAAGAACGCGGGATAACAGAAGGTGAGGTAGGCGGCGACGAAACTAGAAGAGCTTCTACTTCTTCTCCAGACAACGACGAGGGGCAAGGAGAAAAGAATGACGGGGAAAAGAACGAACCCGAATGCGGGGTGGTGCCCGCCCGTGGACTTGGGGTTCGTGGGGGTGGGAACGAATCACGAGCTGGATGATGAGCCAAAGGAATGAAGACAGGGGGAACGGGAGTGACGTCGGGACCCTGCGAGGACGTGGATGATAGTTTACTCTTTTTAGATGGAGTATCTTGGCCGGTGTCATCGGAATACTTGCGATTTTCGTGCGTAGTCGCCACAGTGGCCTTAGTTGAGCTAACTACAGCAGATCCACGCCAAGCAGTATCCGCACTCCCAAGAGGAGCAGCTTCAAAGCACGAAGTAGAGTTACCAAAAGTACACGATGCGCCGAGAGAAGGCAAGACATCTAAGCTAGAATCACATAGAGCCGAACGACCGTAAGAGAGAGACAAGACAGCGCTGTCTTCAAGGACAGGAGTTTCGGCAGGAACAAGCGTCGAGTTTTCAGCCTCACCTAGTAATGCGTACTTGCGCTTCTGGCGTGGAGGCAATGTCGTCCCACCCTGGTTGGTGTCGATATATGCGATGTTTTTGCGTTGACTCGAAGTTTTTTGCTGAGTATATGCAATAAGGGCCTCGTCGTGGAGCTCCTGGGAAAACCGTACACGGCGCGAGCTGCCAATGGCGGGGACACGAGGGGAAGAGCTGCGAAGGGCAGATTTGAAACCAGACCGTCGGACCAAACGGAAAGGCGAAGGACGTTCAGAAGAGGACGGGAGACTGACATCGACAGTGGGGACGCGGTCAAAGGCGGTACGGAGAGGACTACAGTTGCCAGGAGCAGAAAGCCAAGTAGACGGATTGCACGTAGGACAAGCAGGATGCAAGTTGCCATCATGGGCACGAGTATGTCGAACAGGTTTGAGGATTACGGCGGGAGGATTGGCCGCAGGATGAGACGTATTACGTTTTAATGCCACCGTCTGACGACCTTGGCGCACCCTGGGCTTCTTCCTCGGCGGTTCGAACAAAATGGGTGAAGCTGCACGCTCGCGCTTCACGCGTATGCCGTCATGTGAGTCTTGCGGTGCCGAGATGGGTACGTTCTCTTCATTCCCGCTGATTGTATGAGTAGGGGCGACAGCATGTTCGCGCCTGCATTCACCTCCAGTCCGCCTCAGGAACCAGTCGGTGATGGCGGCGGGATCAAGATTACGAGCGTGTGCCCAGGCAAGGCAAGATGAAAGAGAAAGCTCAGTAGACTGGTCTCCGAGGCTATGGCCCAGTTCTGCACGATGGTCACGGGTGAACGGCTGGAACGCAGACGAACGGTCGGACTGCGGGGCGCGAAGTTTTGTGCTTTGCCGAGCCGGCCGCTGGACCGGGACGACGTCCTTTACACGCTTTCTCTTGACCATTGTTCGGAGAAAAGAGATGCGGACAGACCGGATCTATAGCACAGATAGTCAGACACGATGGAAGGTGACGGAGTTCATGTTCATGTTCAAGAGACGAACGCCGTAGTGGCCACAATGAGCGCTCACTACGAGCGCTTGCACAGCACATACTTCTACGACACCAGGCTCCTGCCTGATTCCGAAACTACCTTTGATAGTTAAGGATGGGCGGGGTGTCCACGCACGATTTGCTTATTATATGGGTATTATCATATGTGGTAATGCCTGAACGTAGCACGCATCAAAAGCAACGTCGATATCGTCCATTGGATTCCGAAAGATACAACAAAGATACACCAAGAATACACTATGGTGAAGGCGCGCCGGTGAAGACTCAGTCAGTTTGTATTGAGCATCACTCACGATTATGTCGTGAGGTGTGATATAGCCGGGAGCCCGACAGTCGTCACCTCGGGCCTCACCTCTCGTCGTTCCCCGCCGTTCTGCTGTCGTCGGAGGAGACCAAGCTATTCCTCATCGTGCTTTCGCCGGGGGCGGGAAGCGCTAACCCAAGCGAGTCCATCGCGTTGAACTGAACGGAGCTCATGATCACCGTCGACTGCGAATCCTCATCGTATGGTGACGAGTTGGCCGCGTTGTGTAGATCAGTGAGGAAGGAGGATATGAGGATAGCCGTGAGCCTGATAGTGCCCGCATGAGCACGGCAAACGGAAGGGGGCTTAAGGGGACGCACGGCTCGATGAAGGTGGTGATGATGTTAGTATTGGTCTGGTTCTCGGCGGCGGGCACCTGCCAGGTTGTTAGGACCAAGGGAAGAGTTCAGTAAATAGCCAAGAAAGACCGTACCGAGAATATTGAGAGGATCATTTGGAGGAAATTGAGGGTCGTCAGGATACTGCATCCCAAGTGAGCAGCGCGGTGTGCGTTTATATGATGTATGCTCACATAAAATACACAGTTCCTGAGGGATATCAGCGTACTGGGGTGTATTGAGGACAAAAAGGTACTAACCATTCCTCAGAAGAACGGTGGTGAGGTCGGTGCGAGTGCCTAAGACGAGACCATGCTCATATGCGGCGTATTGTGTCGACCAAGTAATCAGAACTACAGCAAGGTCCGCAAGAATTAACGGCAGTCTTGCAAGAACCGCAACTGAAAACAACCGTGAAAAACCCCCGCGTATGGAATATGGACGATGCAAGCGTACTGCTCGGTATGATAAGTCTAACTGCGTATGGAACCATACGAAATGTTCACCTTTGGATAGCGGGCCACGAATCTGTAAATTCGACGCTACAACCGTATTGAGGATCTATGTAATAGACCTGCCAGTGTATGCGGGCCTATATATAGATGAGATCGTATACAAAAGCATCGGGTGGACATATGGCCTTACCGCATTCACTAACAGCGGAGATAATGAGAAGATAAATATGAGCGATGCCCATAATATTTTTCTCTGGAGCGCCCATGTACGCAGGGCGGAAAACACTATTCCATATTAGTATAGGAAAGAAGAGATCGGAAACACACACTTACCTGCCCACACCAAGTATTGCAGATAGCTTAAAGAGTAGCCTAGTATGATCTCGGCTCCACATCTGCACAATCGATGTTAAAGGCGTTAGAGTGCAATGCCGTTAAAAATTTTACTTTGTCTGATATACTTCAAGGTTAGCGCGAAAGAGGGCTTGAGTTGAATGCATCGAACGTACCTGTTTAGTTGAGTACGGCCAGAGCGGTAGACCATACAACACGGTCGTCAGAGGTATATACCGATTAGCCATATAGAGAATAAAAGCCAGAGTGCGTCGGTACTTCTGGACATGCTGAACCTCCTCGTCGAGAGTGATGACATGATGGTACACCAAAAGCGCTAGATACGCGTGATATCCGCAGTCTTCAATGCGACGGTCCTCGAAGTGAGGGCTGCGAAACTTACCCGCCGCAGACATCAAGCAGTAGTCATTTGCAGTCCTGTAGCCAGAACGCTTCAGCGCCAAACGCCTATAGAACGACGGCGATACCAGCCGCTTACAAAGAACCCGCGTCTGATAGGAGCTCAGAGTTGACTGTAGAGGACATCTTGAGTGTCGGGCGGGGAGGATGATAGGGCTGGATGACAGCTTTGAATCTGGAGGAGTGTACTATAGGGCCCGGGGAACGCGAGCCCGCGTAAGAATACTGGACAGCTCGATTCAGTCATAAAATGATACGTACATCTGGTGTATGATAGATCAACGCCGACCGGTGTTTCCGGAGATCAGTAGCACGACTCGACGCCCAAATCGAAGCCGCTCGAGAGGAGATAGACTCGTTAAGACTATTCGAACGTTTCAGGCCTCCACGAACCGGCGCCGGCATTATTCACGTCTGCTCCGAGGTTGAGGCCGGTCGGGTACGGACGACGTGTTTCTCATAAACTGAGGTCCCCTTCACTGCCCAGCTGTGCGCATGCAAAGCCGGTGGACGTAGGCCGGCCGCGGGCGAGCAACGGCCCGCGATCACTGGCAGCAGCACATTGTTGGTTTCTCACAGCGCTGCGTCTAGTGATACCGTCGACTTCGCTACGCGCCTGCGGAGGCGTCGGTCCTCGCTCAATTGACGAGAAAAGGCGATGAGCGACGGGGGCATTCGTCCGGTACTATAGTTCAATGCAGTTCAGCGCAGGCTTCAGTCACACCGTTGTGCACTGTAAACGGCGACGCGCGTGAGGCAGATGGAAAAAGGCGGTGTTTAGATCTATTTGCTCTCGCCACCGTCGACTCTGAGTCTGAGCAATATCACTCCTGCTGCAGTGCTGCCAGTGCTTGCGTATACCTTCCGACCGACTAAACGCGTTTCACCACGCTCTTGTCAACATCGGTGGTAAAGCAGACCATATATCACCCAACCTACTGTATACATCAAGCCCGGAAAAACCGCGCCAGTTGCGATACCAGCAGTTTAATGACACATGTAATATTAGGCACTAGGAGTTCTACGGGAGGGATAAGGCCCGAGGAACTTCTACTTACCTACAGCGCATGCAAGCCATGCGGTAAGTCTTTTGTACAAAAGTTGCCGCCTTTATGGGATGCTGAGCATCGTGATCCATTGGACGTCGCTTGTGATCGCAGTCGCCGTGTGTGAACGTGCAATCGCCGCAGGCCACGGGAACGACGTGCTCGCTCCTCAATGGTGAAGTTCCCGTACCATCCCTTGACTTAAGTCTAGAATTCGAAGACATGCAAGTCAAAGGAGACGCTTTTCGTACGACCGAATAGCGGGTGACGTTGTGAAGTTGAAGTCGTTGGGCCAGACTTCATGGCGTTGCGGCGCGCCGTCGTATCTTCGGATCGCAATCCCCTGATAGATAAGTGGTATCCATCATACAACGAGCGCGGAAAGTGCCCCGATTATTCACGGCTTACGCTGTGAAGCCTTAGCCCTGCACTGCACCGCGCTTTGGAATAGCCTCGGGTATCACCGCTCCCGCTTGCAAGTCTCCCCTTCTAGGCTGGAGGTGATAAATGACGGCACCTCCCAACTGCGTCCGTGTGTAACCGTCTATAACCTATCTTCCCAGAGAGAGTGCTTCCCCGTATTCACCAACCATCTTCCTGTCTGTTCGTCCAAGGCTGCGCCTGTCACTGGCGGTACTTCGTTCTCGGAACATCTCATGTCGGTGTCTGTGCCGGCAACTACTACCTTGTCCTTGACACCGACACCCCGTACTGGAGGAACAACAGATCTTATCGCAACACGATCTGCGAATTCTACAACGCCAGGGACGACTGCTCTC
This sequence comes from Trametes hirsuta, assembly GCA_001302255.2. Classification (NCBI taxonomy): domain Eukaryota; kingdom Fungi; phylum Basidiomycota; class Agaricomycetes; order Polyporales; family Polyporaceae; genus Trametes; species Trametes hirsuta. Next base: position 2,209,116 of record CP019370.1, on the reverse strand, counting down.
GCCAATACAACGCTCCCCCCTCCTGCGTCCAGCCCCCCAGCTTCGTCCGGTACTGCTATCGCCATCCACACAGGCCAACCTGCCACTGTCCTTTCCTCCCATGTCGCCATCACCCCTTTCTCAACCGCCGTCAACACAGGCAGGTAAAAGTCTGCAGTCTGTTCTATTTTTTCCACTTCTCTGACGCACCGGGAATCATTGCAGTCCTCCGGGTGAGACCACCTCTGCTACCGCCGTGTTCACCGGTCATCATCCCAGCACGGGCGCGCTCACCATCCAAAGCTCTGGGTTCGGGCCCGCAAGCAGATCGCCAGAAGACTCGGAGCCTCTCACGACAAGTACCCCCGTCATCGACACATCCAACATCGGCAGTACGGCCATATTCACGGGCGTACCGGGGACGGACACGTCCACTCCTCCGTTCACCGAAACTGCGACTGTCGTCGTTACTACGAGAGTCCTAGGTGACGGCTCTGGTAATCCGGGCGGCTCCGGCGGCTCAAGTATCGTACCAGTGGGGGTTTCGGGCGGCTCCGTCTTTCCGGGCACAAACACTGCGAATCTGGGGGACGGATCAACTAGCCCGCCAACCTCTACTCCGATATCCACCCTCACGCAGAACACACCCCAGAGCGCCGCCAGACATGGCCCGTCGACAGAGGTGATCGTCGCAATATGCGTCTCCGTCGGTCTTGTTGCGGTAGTGGCAACAGGAATATTCATCGTTTGGAGACGAATGCGACGAGCTTCGCGCGCGAATGCGCTTTTTGCACGGGGGAGGCTGAGGAGTGACTCCGGCGTTGACGTCGAACATAGGGAGGTCGGCAGGGACGGTAAATCCTTTAGATCCGTAGCGTCCCGTTCGCAAACCTAACGTCGCCTATGCATAGATAACTTATAACCCGAGCGCTTCTAGAAGACGAAGGTGCCGCTAAGTGGCCCGACGATCGTCGTCAATACCTCGAGCTCGAAGCAGGCCGCGCCCTATGGCGTTCAGTTGGAAGCCGATAGTTCGGTAACCTGTCTCGCTTGCTATCTATCAGTTGCTATCCCTGACATGTACGGTCGACTTGGACATTTGCACTCATGGACACACAAACGCAAGTACATAGGTCGCACACTTTTCATAGATTCATCTCGGACGATACACTGTTAATTCCAAATGTCCGCATTAGATCAGGGGGACATGTTCTTTCGTTTTCCCAGATCGTCGCGCGATTTGCCTGGAAAATAGGCGCCTTCGTTCCTATTCCCTGCAGGCTAGTGGCCACTAGAACGAGACGTACGACGTTTGAGGTTTACCGACTTTCGGACTGGCCAGCTCAGAGGCACTGGAATCCTCGACGACGTCATGTCGCGACGCGCGGGCCGCCATAATTCACGGGAGCCGTCATACTCTTTGCCAAGAACTGAGATGGCGGTGTATAGCACGCTAACGGTGGCATCAAGGAAAATCCGAGGCATCTAGGCGGACGACGAGCGAGATGGTGGCAAACGTCTGGGTAGAAGAGATCGACACGGGAGACAAGCTGAAGATTTGCCGCCGGCAACCATCTTTGGTGGCTGTTCGCCGGTTTCACCACTTATATGGTAGCTGGCATACCAAATATAGTATGTTTTGCTTACATGAGCGCTGGTTGCGAGTGCCAAGTCCGGCGCTCGCTTCATTTTGTCCACCTCCATCAACGTCGAGGCTTTTGTCCACGCGCGCACAAACGGCCCCGACTCCACACATCCTCGAGGGAATTCACATCCTACAGCGATTCCAATTCGAAGAGGTGGTGTTATTTCAAAATGTTAGGCGTACACAAGATCAAGGCTAAAGTCACGTCTGACTGCCAGGAAACATGCTGAGTGTACTCAAGCAGTGTGATGCCCTGGGAGTGCATCCTTAGTCTTACCTCCACTGATCTTCGAAGACTTTGTGCATAGCCGCGGTCTTCTTGGCTTGTCGTAGCAGCGCACGTCTTCGCTTGGGCAGGGGCTAGTCGCGCAAGCAGTGCTAGGTACGAGCATCGCAGCCGAGACACTTGTCGGCTCCACCTTTCTGCTCGCGCCTTGCTTTTGCGACGTGATACGTTTTTCGGGGGTACGCGCTGTATATAAGGGAGCGCAGCGCGTCGGTATTCTGCATTCACCCTTCTAGCTTTCCAACGTTGATCCGTTTAGGCCTTCTCAACCTTCAGCCTCCCACCTCGGTGCACTTCTACCTTCTTCAGCACCCTTTTCTCAATATGTTCGCCGTTACTCCCGTTTTCGTCCTGTCTCTCCTGAGCTCTGCTCTCGCTCTCTCGACTCGTTACCCCATCGACGCCAACGGCTCCCTTGTCGTCCGCGATGCTGCACCTAGCGACGCGGATCTCCTGAAGTCGTGCCCCGGTGGTCCTGGCGCGTCTGGCCTCAAGCGCGCGGACAAGTGCACGCTGGTGAGTGCCGTTTCCTATTTCTCATCATGCATATTGTACTCACACAGGTTCAATATGTAGATCAACGTCGTCCAGAATGCGAACACCCGCGACTTCGTTGTCCTCGGTGACCCCCAGCTGAAGTGCGTATGGCATTTTCGTATCGCGGTGATGTCATACTGACTATTTGCTCTAGCTGCGGTGGCGCGAGCGACGAAATCACCGTCCAGCTTGGTGGTCAGACCACCATCTCCGAATCGACGACCGTCAACGCCGAACTCGGCTTCAACACTGGCGGCCTCAACATCGGCGGCGGCGCGTCCCAAGAAAATGGCAAGAGCGAGACTGTGTCCAGGACGATCACGTACTCCATCCCGCCTGGCCGCCAGGCGGTCTACGTTGCGGGAACCGCGCAGAGGTCCGAGACCGGTAACGTCCAGGTCAACTACGGCTCCAAGCAGGCCGGCCACTTTGTGGTATGTCTCATCCCTTCGTCACTGTCCGAGCTCGTGCGCTGAAAGTGCGGACACAGTGGTTCACCGGCTCTACCATCACGCGCCTCACGCCCATCCCCGAAGACATCGTGTTCGATGTCCACGAGAGCGCCTGCGGTATGTGCTCTTCGGTCATCGCATCGTGTTTTGGGATATTGATGGTAGTCTGACCCAGGCACTGACCCCCGCAAGCTGAGCTAAGCGTGCAAGCCGGTAGTGTGAACCTTGTTTTGGGAGGCATTTGTGTTTTCCTTCTTGGGGGTCGTACAGACTTCCCGGCCTTTGGCATGAGATTTTTGTGTTCAACTTTCTACGTTCGTATAATTATACTGTTTATCTGAACCGCCCTCGGCGTGATCGCGATGTGTCTCGGGCACCATAAACCCGAGCTGTAACGTAATCACTTGTCACACTTCCCAGTAAAGGGACGTGGCAGCACAGCTGAGTCGCCCTTGGGTCCTACCACGGAGGCCCCTTTGCCTTCTAAGAGTTCGTATCGAGCTTTGCGCATACACCAAAGAGTTTCCAGCTACTGGCTCAGCGCATATGTCTGACTATCGCAGTCGCTCACCTTATGTAGCACTGAGTTGTACGCCCCAGTGGGAGGGAGTAAACAGCGGACCGAGTCAGCCAGTCAGCCTCAAGGGGGTCAGGGACGCTGGCAGGAAGCCGTATGCCATTACTGACCTCATATCCCTAAATCCTAGCACCAATTAAAACTCACGAATGCATTGACCACAGCGAGACGTGACTGAAGTCGCGTACGAAACGTCGAAACCTGCCGAATGTCTCTCTCTCGGAAATTGTTACCGGAGCGCTCAGGCTATCAAATATCAACGCCTCCCGGGGGAGGCAGTGGTAGCGGTGCTTGTGTAGCAATGGATCCCGACTTCAGGGGCGTGCCCGTCGAGGCCCATCGTTGTCGTGATCGCCACAAGGTACCTTTTGGCAGCGAAACCTCTCCGGGTATGTCGGACGGTCATATGCTATCTCCTCGAGGGCACTGGGCACCGCCGCGTAGGGCTATGAGCTCGCTCGTCAGATTCTTGTCCAACTCAAATGTTTTTTTTTTTTCAATCGAGAGAAAAATAGGTATAAGCATTCCTCCATAAGGGTCTCCAGAATCGTGAGGCCCCGAGAACGCATGAGCTGCCATGCTCTGTTCATGTTATTATCTCTATATAGTTAGCCACGTGCAATACGCTCCCTTTAGTTTAGCGCCGGTTTTGCGCTTCAACTTCTTCGAGCACTACGGTGACACTAACTCTCACCGCTATGGGAACTGGCCAGCTGCCACTTGTGGTGTCGATATTTCGTGTAGGGAACTTTCAAAATCTTAACAAATATGAAGCAAGGGATCTTCCCCTACACAACGGTGTTGCGTTGTATCATGCTAACTGGCATTCTGCGACTCGAACTCCGAGATGCAATGGGACTTGGTGTCAGTATTTCATCATTGCACGCTCGACAATGGCGGGACAGGTATATGCCGCGGCCGTAAGAATTTTCGCCTTCGGCACACAGCACGTTGGATTGCGTAGTGGGCGACGCGAGCCCGAAGATCACCGCACAGGCACTACACCCGAGCTGGGACGTCGGAAGTAGATATTTCGACCGGCACAGTCTGTGCCGGCATTGCTCGTCTCATTCATCTGGTTTGACACAGAGCCCATTGGAAGCGGTATATAAGGTGAGTGCGCAGAACCATTCTACTGCATTCACCGTTTAATTTGTCTCCGCTCATACTTCAACTTTCAGCCTCCAACGCTCACCTTTGAGCTTTCATAGCTATCTTCACTTCGCATCTCCACCCTTTACTTCTTAAGATGTTCGCTCTTCACCACCTTGTCGTCCTCGCAGTTGTCGGCTCGGCCCTTGCCCTGTCAACCCATTACCCTCTTAACGCTAATGGAGCGCTCGTCGTTCGCGATACCAACCCCAGTGACGCGGACCTCTTGAGCTCCTGCCCAGGTGGCCCCGGCTCCAGCGATTTGAAACGCGCCGATCGGTGCACGCTGGTAGATCCTGTAATTCTTGTTCAAATGATGCTAGATTAACGCAACCATCTTAATAGATCAACATCGTCAACAACCCGAACGCGCGCACTTTCGAGGTACTGGGCGACCCTCAGCTCAAGTGAGTTCACCCTTGTCCACAGGTTGGTTTGTGTTGTTTCTAAGGCATACCCCCCAGCTGCGGCGGCGCAACCGACCCGATCACTGTTGAGCTCGGTGGCTCCACCGAGGTCTCTCAGACCACCTCCGTCAGCGTTGACGTCGGCTTTGAGGCTGAAGGACTGTCCATCGGCGGCGGCGCCTCCGAGGAGGACTCGAAGAGCACAACTGTGTCCAAGACGATCTCTTACTCCATTCCACCCGGCCGCCAGGCTGTGTACGTCGCGGGCACCGCCCAGAAGTCCGAGACCGGCAATGTTCAGGTCAACTACGGCTCGCGCCAGTTTGGTCACTTCATTGTACGCACTCTTTCGCACTCGGATTCGGGCCTCGGGTACTAGCTGACGAAATTTGCCTGCAGTGGTTCACCGGCGCGACCGTCACTCGTTTGACCCCGATTTCGAGCGACGTCGTGTTCGATGTGCATGAGTCCGACTGCGGTACGCATTATACTATGACTTCATTATGTGTCACTGATGGTCGTATGGCAGGCACCGACCCCCGCAACATCAACCAGTGAGCAGGACGTCAGAGCATCTGACCTCAAGCCAAGCGATGAGGAACAGATACCGCGAGTTGGGGCGCTTTGTTCAGGGGCGTTCACGTTGCTCCTTGGGAGGTTGGGTACGGGTTATCCGACGCGAACTTTGTAATATATCACTGGTGGATAGGTTATCATAGCACTCTTTTTGAGTCGAAATCACTGCGTGGGTGGCAGAAATAATCGAATCAAGCGCGAACCCGACAATCTAATGGACGACAGCTACGCAGTCGAGTTGTATTTGCTTGATTATCAGGGTGCCCGTTCTGCGTTTGTGCCGTCCTCAACGGTGATTTACTCACCACGCACCCCAGCGTGTCTCAAATGATGACTGAACGGATTTATGAACGACGTCGTCTATGATCTATCTGTCCATCACCCCACCCTACGTGGAGCTGGAAAGGAACCCGGAATCCTGTGAGCCTGCATAAGTATTGATTGGCCGCTACAACCCCGCGAGTATCGCGCAGTACGAGAACGACTCCCACGACATCTTTACGATAGCCTCGCCATGATAGTAGTGTACGCGTGGATGTGGCGAACTGACGTCTGACGACGAGTTTTCAGCTCCCATCGGCCCGGTGCCCTATGGTGTTTGTGCGGGTGGTTTTCAGGACCGGGACCGCGGCCATATCGAGTCCGCGGAGTATCGCCGAAGTACATGCACACGCGCTGCTGAACCATGTTCAGAAAGAGCTACGCGCTTTCCGAATGTGGTTTATTGACCGGCTGAGATATCATCATCATCAACCGTGCGTGGCAATTCGCCGCCCGTAAGTGTCAACGAAAACGTGTACCTCGTTTCATACCGCCGCACTGTCGGCCCCGGATCCTGCAAAGTTTTGATACTCCCCAGTCGCATGCGGCGTACGTCTCGACGCAGAGCAAGGAACAGAAGGCGCGTTTGAACTTGGCGGTCCTGTTAGCATGACGTAGTAGGCCACGACGTGACGCGCCTGCACTAAAAGCAAAAAGACGCAAATTTGCCTTGTTTGTAGGTCAAGCCTTGGAGACTCCGGACTTCCGATTGGTCGGTGTCTTCTCATAAGCTCTGTGCGCAGGTTTCTGACGTGGATTGCGCCGGTCTTTGCCGTCGTTCCCGGTCACAAAGTCGGAGTGCGGAACCACGCCCGAGATCAGTGTGGTACGTACTTTGCGGATTTGACCATAAAACAACACAACCAACAGGGCACGCTCCAGTACTCACTTGCGGATATAAAGGAATGAACTTGTATCTGGACGCTTTGAATCCACAACAGAGACAATGACGGTCTGCACATATGCATCAGGCGCTGTCCAGCGAAACGCGCATTGCATAAATAGTGACCTCATACCTGCCCCGTCCCTGTCTCCGCTTTCATTTCGGTTAGGGTTGTATTATCTCCGTCAACGCGAGTCGTCCATGTTTTGCAAATTCCTTGCCAACGGGACAGGTTACATCAGGAACGAAGGAACGGCTCAGGCGGTGCCGAAGGGCTCCCTATGACGGTTGCGGGGTAGCTCTCGCGCCCAGTTCCGTGAAGAGCAGGGAAGGTGTGGAGCTTCGCATCGTGTGGATGGCGTGCAACAGGCGGGCTTGGATGTTCAGGTGATATCGCCTGAGGCCTCAAGGCTTGAACTCCAAGCTGGAATGGATGCCTCGTGCGCCAAGGGAAGTCCGTTCTAACTACGCCAACCGAGGGTGACATCCTGTACGGTGCTGAGCTTCATTGAAACAAGGATAGGTTAAATAGCTAAGACATTACCTTCATGATATTGTGAAAGATAGGGCTGCGTCGGACGCAAGTTAACGCAAGTTGGACACGGATACCTACTCAGAGAGACATGATGGGGTTGGGCACCACTGGGCCGTTGGACGGACATGGAAGCATCCCCACCCGCACGCATGTGTGGTTCTTGCGCAGATACCCCAAAGGCCGCGATGGAGCTTTCAGGGGTTGTGATGAGGAGTTGCAGCCTACTACTGGTCAGTAAACACAGAAGACATCGGCGGAGGAACAGTGGAGCACGCCTTAGCGCCTGACAGCGCGTAGCGCGGCATCCGTTTCAAATTTCGTCGTTCGTTAGCGAAGAAGTACAAGGGAGGACAACTGAAAGCGCCCTACCGCCGGGGAGGCATATAAAAACACTCAGCACTGTCCCCCTTCATCACTCGAACAGCACTCACCAGTCGTTCAAGCACCTCTTCTCATCACCATGTTCACCAAGCTCTTCACCATCTCCGCACTTGCAATCCTTGCCGTCGCCACCCCCACCCCCGGCGGTGCTGAGGGCGGCGGGGACTGCAACACCGGAGCTCTGCAGTGCTGCAAATCTGTCCAGCCGGCCAGCAGTGCGACCGCTGCCGGGATCCTCAGCTCCATCGGCGTCGTCGTCCAAGACGTGAACGTCCTAGTCGGCCTCACTTGCTCCCCTATCACTGTCGTCGGCGTCGGCAGTGGAAGCGACTGGTAGGGGTTCTCGCCAATCCATAGCGGACATTTCCTGACCATGGTCTGTTCCCAGCTCCGCCAATGCCGTCTGCTGCCAGAACAACTCGTTTGGTATGTCAAAATGGCCTTTCCGGCCGCGCCCGCATGCCCTTGTGGATCACGTAGCTGGGCGTGTTTGTGCTGACTTTATGCTGTAGGGAGCCTCATCTCAATTGGCTGCGTCCCAGTCTCGCTTTGAGCCGGCGCACAAATAATTGCGGAGCCAAGGAGAACATGACATAGCGTGGATCGAAGGGTCTCTGGAGTTAAGCGGACGAGTCGTGAATGCTGTCGGAAACGGGGGGTAGTATGACGTGCCGATGATGTATGCGAATGCGTATCGAACATTGAGAGCTTGCATTCCGTCCGAGCTACCGTAATGGTCCGTAAGATCTCATTTTGATATGCCAAGTAAGCTAGAGGGCTCACATGTGATGTATCCACTATTGTGGCCGCGCCGACATGATGAACAATATGCCAGCCGTCGCCCGAAACTAAATGGTAGGCGTCGGGTAACTCGGCCCCGTAGAGTATGACATACAGACTCTGTCGAACGACGAGCATTATTATCGTGTCTGCGAGCCCCCACAGCGATCAGCATTTTGAACGAAGCTTGAGCATAAGTGTTTGACCTACTCAACTTTAGCGTGGTATGACGTAGCTCCTGGTGGCTGCGTACCAATAAAGTGAGGCATTCCGGGGAGAGAATGTCACGTTCCTCTGCCGGGCGCGAGAGTGCCCGAGGTCAACAGTCATTTGGGCGACACTTTCATGAACATACCTGTCGACCTTCTAACGCCATAGCGTTGGCTACTAGTACCGATGTTCCATATTCCACATCTTGTTGTACGGGGAACAACCACATACGCTCCGCCTGTGCTGTATGTGTCTTAGCGAGATGAATATATCTCACCACTAAGTGAGGACGAGGTCAGCTGGAAAGTAGCGTAGTGCATTTCGCTGCGCTGATGGCGTCTACGTGTTCGAGGGTGTCCAATAAAGAACGGTCGAGTACAATTCGACGTTCGACATGGCGGTCCATTACCCTACTGCACAACACGATGTTGGCTCGGAAGGACCATCACCCATGACCTCTCAGCCAAGGCCTACTTGTATAGCACCCGGGACACTGTCAGAAACAGTATAAAAACCGTCAGCCCCATCGGCCTCCTCATTGGAACAGCACTCACCAGCTCCTCCTCACCCCGCGTTCAACACAATGCTCACCAAGCTCATTCACATCGCTGCACTCACTACGCTCACCGCCGCGTCCTTCACTCCTCCTGTGGGGGTTACGTGCGCCACCGGCTCAGCCCTCCAGTGCTGCAACTCCGTCGTGTCCGCAAGCGACAACGCCATCACCAACCTTCTCGGGCTACTCGGCGTAACCGTGACGGGCGCGAACCTCGCGCTCAGTGTCGGGGTCGCGTGTGCGCCTATCGATGTCAGCGCCGCCTGGTATGTCGCCCATCAACCCCCTATGCTCGTGCATGCCTTCGGATGAGCTCATCTCTTATTTTCCTCCAGCGGCGGGACGGCTGCGTGCTGTGCGGTCAACGATCTTGGTGAGGATATGCGACCAGGCGTACAATTATGCATAGGAAGTATCGATGACTGATGACATGAGTGTCTATAGATGGTGCAGTTGCGCTCGGATGCGTCGATGTTTGAAAGGGAGCGGAGACCGTTCCAAGCTCCGACTTCCATGTCGCCTGGTCAGCGCGGTGAGACGGAACAGAGCAAGAAGGGATATTATGGATGAGACTTGTAGAGACCCATCGGACGAGGAACAGTGCTGTCATGTTGGTGATGATCAGTGAATGCACCTGTGAACGGCGCGTTTTGTTCGGCTCGATGGTCGACGTATCCGGTCCGCGTCTAGAGTTTGGGAAACAAAGTCGAAAGATTATTTCGATTGCACGCTGAAAGACCAGCGTACGAAATCAAAGGAAAAGGACAACAAACGATATACGTTTCGATCGTTGCGCAAATTCTGAGTCTCTGGTCCTCGTCCATAACAAGTCAGTTAATTTGGAATATGCGTGGAAAAAGGCTGAGTTACGTACCCAAATCCAGCATACGCGAAATGGGATAGCATGCATGTACACAACATATCAAGGAGACAGAAATAGGGTAAAGAGTGACTTGAGCAGGAAGTGGAAAGGGAATCAATGAGCTATTGACATTAGTACGTCAAACAGAGACAAAGGCGGCTGTCGACGATCTGAAAGCGACGGTGATGTTCGCCAAGGTATCGCATTCCTGCAAGTCAATAGATGTGACCGCTTCCTCTGACACATCGAGTGCCGCAATAAGGTCGCGCATCGCGGACACCAGGTCCCACATTGACGCCTCCGGAGCGTCTGCACCGGACTGGCCATCAAGAGACCCAAGAACCGGCTCGATGAGGTCCCGCGCATGATGGAGCATCCGCAGTAAGTCCAACAGCCGATGCATGGCGGGCTCCTCCCGTTGCTTCTCGGTTCGCTCATGCAATACGGATAGCCAGTGCCGGGCGTCCCGTATACCCGCCATCGTCTCCTCCAAAGCCTCGACCTTTGACTTGACCTCTCCCAGAGCCTCCTGCAGCTCGTCTTCTGTGGCGACGGACTTGTGTAAGCCGATGTACACGGTGAAGCCAAGCGTGTCGGCGGCGGTGAGCGCAGCCGAGAGGACGGGCACGAACGGGAGTGTGGAGATCGCCTGCTCGACACGGATGATGCACATTAACGCGAGTGCCCCTCAGATAGAGAGTAGTTTTCGCATACCGCAGTGCGGACGACCATATGCAAGACTTTCAATCGATGCAGTCTCCGCGCGAGATTAACGAGGCTTTCTTGGGTAACCAGGAGCGATCGCGCTCGAGCCACAGCATCTTCGAGTCCAACTTCAATATCTTGGAGTTCCTTGTCCTCTTGATTGAGGTAGGCGAGGTGCTGTTGCAAAGTGCGTTTACACTTTGCTTTGGGCATGAGGTAGCCAGGGGTATTGGATACCAATAGGATGGCGGTGTCCAGGCACTACGACCTTATTTAGTTCTCCGATAAAGTGGTGAAGTCGGACTGGCTTGGTCTCAGCGTAAAGCCACATGAAGTCATACGGCGTGGCTGATGACCGACAGAAACATAGCTATTCTTGCCGCTTACCGTTATCATGCCTCGACGGCAGGTTAACATCTGTGCACTCTTCGCTTGGATGAAAGAGCTGAGTCCTTGTGGGTCTGCGGGTGTTTCGCGAAGCAGGGCTATTGCATCGTTAAGCGACGCCGATGCTAGTTCGACTTCGGTTCGGATTGGGGGCAAGATTAAGTCGAGAGATAGGACTGTAGGCGAGGACTTCGCGTTGCGTTTCACTGTAGAGAAGGAGATGTGAGCGTATAGACCACACCGCAATGCGCTAGTCTTTACAGCAAGCGCAATCTGCGGGCGGAGCGGGCGTGTCTCCGCGCGGCACATCGAGCGGACGATCCGACGGGCCCTCGTCTACAGGATCTGGTGCCAGACCAGTCGTCGCAATTTCCGTCATGTTGTTTGCTGCGAGGCGGCTTAGAGACGCCGCCCCTCCATCCGTCGTACTCGACTCTGTATTCATCCTCGGCCACCGGGCACTCGAGCGTCGATATACCTCTTTGTACGTAGGACTTTCCGGGATGGGATGCTAAAACCAAGTCGTTTACCGCAGTCGCCCGAAGGGATATCTCCGGAAGTGTTACGGCTCGCGTGGCGGACGCGTGGCCCATAGGCGCCCAATTGTGCCTCCTGGCGCCAGGGATCTCCAGTGGCTTCGCCATCACTGCCTGCAACTCTTCCGAAATCGTATCCTGGAGCTTTGGGCGCACACAAGGACCCGTGCCTCGTAGTTGCGTATTCGGCCGCCATTCTGAGCACGTTCCATCCATTTCTTACTCTCCAGCCCTGTGAGGGAAATTTGGAGACGCTTTTCCTGGCAGTGACCATGACCAGCCCGGCCCGCCCTTACGCCCCTGACGCGGTCATGAACCGTGCTAATCATTCAACGTGATGAACAACCTCAACGCTAGGTACGTTATGCGGTGTAGGGCTCCATATGAATGCTGTAAAACCCTGTTGAGAACTTCAAAACAGCGTTCTAGAACCGAGTACGCCCTTCAGTACACACGTCTCGTTGAAAGGTGGAATTCGAAGGCGTCTAACAGCGCCGTTGGCGAGGAGTCGTAGTATTACATCTACTCCGGTATAGCCACCGCCTCACGCTTGCGCCGATGTATCGCGCCACGCAGGGTCACTGGACACTCTTCCCCTCGAGCCGAACATTCGCCTCTCCTCGTCGGTGCATTCTCCCGGGCCGTACAGCAGCTCGTGACCAGGACGCGGGCATTAAATAGAAGCCCAAATGTGACCAGACTGAACGTCCTGCCCCCTTGGTCAACGTACGAGGCAGCATCATGCGCGGGCTACTGACTGTGTTGGTCGCCGCCGCCCTCGGCGCCATATGTGCTCGTACCGCAGCGGTCTTAGAAGACATAAGCCTAGGTAAACACTGTGTGCTGAGGCCCCTCGGCCCAGGCAAAGATGACACAGACCAGGTGCGGCTTTATAGCAGAGATAAATTGGCAAAGTTGGCATCCTTACAATGTGGTCGCCCAGGTTGAGGCAGCCATCGCAAAGTGCGGACACTTCGGAACGACAGTGTTTGCCCCTGGACAATACAACATTACTAGGTGCGTTGACACCCCGTGTCGGGCACCTTTCAGAACAGTACGAACATCAAATGCGTAGGAAAATGACCTGGGATCTCGTCTCGTCGCGCGTCGACCTTCACGGCTATTTGAACGTAAGATTACAGCCCTCACTGGCATCCCTCCGCCTTGCGTATACTTACCACCTTTTCCCGCCCCAGTTCAAGCCCGACCCCGAGTACTGGCTGGACGCCAATAACACCTACCGCGTGGTCTTCATCCAGAACCAGGCGTCCTGGTTCGTGCTGACGGGCCACGATTTCGTCGTCGACGCGCACGCCTCGGGTGGCATCAACGGCAACGGCCAGACATGGTGGTCGTACTACGGCAACCGCACACGCCAGGACGGCGACGGACGCCCGATCTCGCTCACGCTTTCGAACGTCACGCGGGGTGTGGTACGCGACTTCCGCATTGAGGCGCAGCCGTTCTGGTGCAACACGGTCGCGGACTCGCGCGATGTGGTGTACGACGGGATGTACTGCAACGCGACCAACCAAGACCCGTTATATGCAGGCCAAAAGTAAGCGTTCGTGGCAGAGAGGGCTTTCGACGAAAGTACTGAAGTTCATTGTAGCGTGGTCCCCAACACGGACGGTGCGCCATGTGTGTCCATTACGTTCTCAGGCGGTACTCACATAACACATAAGGTATCAATACCTACCGGTCCGACAAGGTGACATTGCTTCGCTGGGACGTAGGTGCCTTCAATCCCCGTTGTTAGCATCCGTCTCATGGCTTTGAATGAGATTACCTGCGGAGACGACTGCCTTGCGATTAAAGGGGTATGCTCGCGTCTTGTCGCCCTGGAATAGCAACGTTAATTAGTGCCACCCAGAACTCGACAAACATCCTAGCGAAGGACATCACATGCCGGGGCGGTAATGGAATCGCCGTTGGCTCCCTAGGACAATATGCAGACCTCGTACGTGTTTTTCAGGGTACATTCTTTATAATCTCACTGGACCTCGTGCACAGCCCGACATCGTTGACAACTTGGTCATGGAGGATCTCAAAGTTAGTTAAACTTTGCTGAGATTGTTATCGCTCCCAGTTAGTTAACCCGATATTCTTCGTTAGCTAATCCGTCTCGATCCCCGGGTGCAGCCTAACCTTGTCTCGGGAGTATACCTCAAGACATGGACCGGATCTGTCCACGGCTCACCACCCACCGGCGGTGGAGGCGGCGGAGGTAAGCACGGTATCTAGCACAATACGAATTCGACTTATATCGACTCACCCTGCGCAGGATACGTCTCGAACGTCGTCGCCAAACGTGTCTCTTTCGACCCTGTTACGGTTCCCATCCACCTCTACCAGACCAACGGCGGCCACTCGTACGCCCATCCCCCTCCAACTACCTTTAACATGCTGACAGCAGTGATAGGGGCGATAACGCCTCGACGCTGCAGTTCAGCAACCTGACGTTCAGCGACTGGACGGGCTACTCCCTGCGCAACACCAGTACGTCACCTTCGCCTCACCACGCTCCTTCACCGCGCTCGCTAACTCGAATGACCCGACAACCTTTGTCGCGCCCCATTACACTCCCAGTCGTCGACATCGAGTGCAGCGCGGCAGTGCCATGCCCGAACATCCGCTTCCACAACATCAACATCGCGCCGCCAAACGGCACCACGCCGAGCTACAAGTGCGTCAATGTGGCGAGCGAAACCGGGCTTCCTGGTACGTCCTCGCTTCTGGACATCCTACGAGCACTTTTATTAACGTCTTTTGCGCAGCATGCAACGCCTCCGGAACACTCTGAGGTTAGTCTAAACTGCGAGGTGTCATGCGACGAGACTCGGCGATAATCTGCTACGGATGTATTACGCATGACACGGTATATAAAGGGAAGCCCGATCTGGGTTTGTGCCACCGTATTTCCTATTCCCTTGATATCTTCTCCCGCCATCCCCCGTGTTTCGATGACGAAGAAAAACCATTCTTCACGTCCAAAACATTTCCCATTAGCCGACTCGAACGACTGACCTCGTCATTGAATGATGTAATCATACTAGTGACGCGCTCTACCAACTGAGCTAAACGGGAGTTGACGATCTGGCTTTTGTGTCAGAGTTGTCCAGAACAAAAGATTCACCTCACTACATTACCGCACGAGGTGTTGGTAACGAATCTTCGGTCTCCATGTTCGGGTCGTATCCCTTACAATTGTCCAATACAACACGGCCGGACGGATAAAATGCACATGAGCTTATTGACCACTCAACGTCGGCGCATTGTTTTATTAGGGAACGTCGAGTTTGCAAAAGGAGTTCCCATTAGCCGACTCGAACGACTGACCTCGTCATCGCACTTCGTAATCGTACTAGTGACGCGCTCTACCAACTGAGCTAAACGGGATTATACACTCACCCTGTCATGCAGCACTGAAGCACCCAAATGGAAGTATCCTTGATATCTACCCAGCCAGATGGCAAGTACAATTGGGATACACGAAACGATAAGTATTATACAGTGAGAATCCTGAACGGGTCCGACCCGCCACCCTCCAAACTGGCCAGGATAGCCTGGCGCACGGCACCGAGATAATCCCCCAGCCGCCGCCCCACTTGCCCCGAAAAGTCGTCGTAGAGTCGGTACCGGGAGTCCGCGACGATATTGACGAGCGCGAGCGCATGCTTGAGGTTCCTAGACGTCAATGAAGGTAATACAAAGGCGTGAAATGTAAGCAGGACGGCATGAAGACCGAATGAAGAAGGTGCACGCACTCGGGTATCCGACTACGCGAGCTGACGAGGATGGCGTGAAGACGGAGAATGAGCTCTGGGACGTAGATCTGGCGGATGCGCACGAGGTCGCGATGCCGCTTCGCGCCTGTGAGATTCGACAATGTTGAAGTTATAGTTCACTCAGGTGGTTAGGACAGTGAAGACATACCAGGTCCACGCGCGTCCGCGTCGGAGACAAGCCAGTCCGTCGTGAGCAGCTTCTCCACCTGCTCGCGCGCTTGCTCGATTAGTGTCTGTCCCGTCCTTTAGCCATCCTGCTCTCTGTACATAGATCAACCACACGACATACCTTGTAGTCGTCGAGCCACGCCGCCCGCGTGTCCTTGTTCATCTGTGGCTGTTCGAGCGTCTCGCACTCGCCAACGCGTGCGAGGGCGTCCCACACGCCGAAGAACTGGCAGTAGTGCATGTACTCGGTCGCCTCTTCCTCGGGCTCGCGCAACGTCCCTAGTTCTGGCGGTAGCATCTCGAGTAGGCTCTTTGCCACTTGCACGCGGCCGTGGCCTGGACCGCCGGGGAACCGAAGGTCAGCTGGAAGGGGCAACGGGTAGTTTATGGGGAGGGGAACGCACCAAGAAAGTAGCGCAGGATGACGTTCGTCTGCTCGAGCGCGGTATCGTATGTCGCCTCGAGGAACGTCGTCCATTCGATAGAGCGCACAAGCAACCACTCGGGCTCTGTTGGGGGCGGCTCCAGCCCGTTGACAAAAGGCAGAGGGCCCCTTGTTTGCGGAAGAATCTATACACGCCCGCAATTGATGTGTAAGTATTTGCGCAAGCCTATGAAAAGACATAGAAAGAATGCGACATACGGTGAACGCTTTCTCGATTGTGCGCTCGGCGGTGACGATCGCGACACGCTCGATGTCGAGTCCATGGTCCCGCGCACGCGTGAGGGCGAGCCGGCGCTCGTGAATGTCTGCAGAGAGCTCGAGTGAGGTGAGGAAAAGGGCATATCGCTCCACCGCATTGTCGCCCAGAGCTCCAGCGTACATCGCGATCAGCTCGCGCTGGCCTGCAGCCTAGCGGACGCGTTAGCTGGGACTCAAAGAAGGGAGGGCGATGAAGAAAGAAGCGCACCTCGAGGACTTGCAGATACGCTTCGAGGATAATCTGTGTTGCAAAAGGGGACACCGGCATGTCGATCATCTGGAGGAAGAGGCATAGGTGTGCGAAAAACCGCGTCATCGTTGTATACCTGCCGCTCCATTAATACACAGCCTAGATTGCCACTCGGGGTAACTCACTCTGGGGATGAGACGTAGGTGCCCTCCTGTAAGCCGCTTGCAAAGGCCTCCAGTAACGCGTCAGTCCGGTCGAGAATAATATGCAATTGTGAGACATGGTATGGGTTGTCCGCGGGCGCACTGCGTGGTCAGTGTCAGCAGCTATTCGGCGTCGATTGCTATTGCGACACTGACCCCTCGCTCACTTGGATATTTGAGAGTGCCTCGAGCGCGTGTACAACCTCGTTCTCCCACTCCTCCTCGGCCTCGTCGTCGGCCTCACGTGGAGCAAGGACCGCTGCGCCGCCCTCTAGCGCTCCCAGCCCGTTCTCCCAGAAGCAATCGCGCTCGATGGACGCTAGTCCAACGCTGAGCCGCTCCTCACATGCCAGGCTAACGAGCGCCCATAGGTGATCTTCCCATGTCCGCGCGACGGCTTTCAGGGATATAGAAGTTTGCGTTGTTGGCGCGAGTGCTGCGTATAGAGCGCGTTCTGTTGGCGAGAGAGTGGTCTGGTTTATCATAGCCGGATGAGCGCGGTGGTCTCTGTATAATCACGGTAGAACATACGCTTAGTGCGGCTTGGGAGCAAACCTTCTTCCATAGCCGTCTGCGGACATTTCCTCGCCATTGCTGGCAGTCCTCCGCATCCTCGTCGTCCATCGCGTCAACTTCTCGAGGCTCATTCGCTGCGGCTGTTATTAGTAACAGGCACACACGCAACCTGGAATGGACGAACCTATTGCTCGCCATTGGAACAACAACGCGCCCCTAATACTCGTGGCACGCCATGGCTGGTTCGCTTTTCGACAAAGTTCGACCGCGTCCTCCAACTGACCGGCGCGTACATGCGCGTACAGCGCCTGCAAGACAGCTTTATCATAAACCTTGAGGCGAACACATCACTCTGGTTAACGAACTGTGCAGGCTATTGCCAGGCGGGAGTACCCCGGCTGACTAGATCACTCACCGCATCGTCTGGAGCAAGACCCTTTTCTTCTATGCCGTCCCTGTTGACCGCATCGGGGTCGAGCTCTCCAACCAGACCCGCACCCGTCCGCCCCGTTCGCTTGCCCTGTAAAACCGCGTTCCGCGTGAACCGCCAGTACCCATTCGTAGCGCCAGGATCAAGCGTAGTTGGTGAGGGTGCAGAGTCGTGCAGCCACTCGCGTACCACGACAAGTTCTGATAGTAGGGGTGAGGAGTGCATAATTGACTGCGCGAGGGTAGCGGGTGGCGTGTATGGGTTGGTGGCTAGGAGTTCGCGCGGATTGGGGAACTCTGGGGGTGTAGTTTTTCGTAGTCTGAGGGCGGTAAGTTACGTTCGGCGAAGGTGACGGGGTAACGTACGACATAAGAGATTGTAACAGAGCCCATGTGTCGCTCTCCATCCTCAGGGCATCCAACTCGGATATTGAGACGGACTCGTCTACTCCGGCACCGTCCTGTAGCTCCGCTAATCTATGCAATTGTTTGCGTGAACGTATACGAGGTAATACGAAATATTACGCACTGTTGTTCACATATCTGCCTTAGCTTCGGAGCAAAGCCAGTCTCGGGGTGGAGAAGCGCCTCAAGATCATCCTTGTTCGCCTGAGAAACTGAGAGTACTTCCGCGCAAGACGCGTACAACGAGTCAGACATTTGGAGAAGCCACCTTTGGAGCTGCTTAAAGTGATGCACGAAGTTTTAGGGGGGTGCGGATGGACGAGGGAGGCAGGAAAAGCAATAAACACGGTCTGAGGACAGAGCCCAAGCTCAAGGATCGAAACAAGTCGTGCAAGCGCCCATGACGCGAGACGCGCCCTGCACGCGCCGCTCAGTTGGGCGCTTCTATAATCTATGTTTCCTTCTTCCCTCTTCCGTCCTCGACGTTCGAACTCACTGCTCATCGTCTAGACGTCGATCTCTCGCGAGCTCCTCTACGCCTTTTAAACATTCAGGAAGACTATAATAACAGATGATGACTGGTTTAACATTGACATACAACTCATGGTCATGACTCGGTGTGAGCACCGTTAGCATCGTTCTATACATGATCCTTGGGCACTTTGGTCCACGCTTTTGACCTTCAAGACATTGGGACTATCCATATGAGTAACTGTATCAATTTAAACCTATGTTAGTGCACTACTCGTCTCGTCGCCCGTAGACTTCTATCTCGTAAGTGGTCGTTCTCCCGCCAACCGGAAGACACGCTCCTCACATTAATTCGTTTACCACTAGGTACGATACATGCGATACTTACCCCCCTTCCCCCCATAGAGAAAGTGCGCATATAAACCTCTACCCGTGCGCCTTCTCGGTGTCCATCTAAGCAACTCGCCGGGTGCAGTATTCCCGAAGTCGCAATCTGGTTACAAACTTCCGTCACCTATCTAGGCCTAGAAGACCTGCCTCTGGGCCTCTGGACCCTTTCACACCATTCTTTTCGTCAGATACCGGGCAGCATAGGTTTATACGGTCGCATATGGGCATACACAAAGGCAAATAATCACAGTTCATCCGGGCATCACAAACAGTCAGACGGCGCTCTCGGCGGTTCAATGGCCTACTCCCAGCCAGCCCCCCCGCGCTTCATCATACATTCCCACGCTCGTGCTCCTGATATGTATTGTCAGTCCTCAAAGGACTGGGACGCAGCCGACGGAGAGGAGGCCGCCTTCAAGTTATGTCAGTCGCACAGTAAGACCATCGCACATATCCAGTTCCAGCCTCTCACCGGTGCTGGTGCTGTCACAGCACACCGCGTTCGTGGAGCTAAGATCATCGTCAGCCCTGTTCCGAACCAAAAGTCATCTTTGGGGTGGACTCACCAAGCGTTGCCACTTCCGACGCCGACACCGTTGATGCCGGAGCAGGAAATACCGATCGGGACGTCGAGACTGGGGAGGACGAGGCCAAGCAGGTCCAGGAGAACGGCGGAAAGGTTCAGGCTGTCCGCCGTCTGGACCTGCTCACAGCATTGAAGCTGCCCGGTGTTGCATGAGTTCGAGCCAATCTGGGGCGTCGGGGTGGCGACGACTAGGGTCGCGAGGACGCTGGTGGCAGCAATGGCGGCGGTAAGCTTGGCGAACATGATGATGGTGGAGGGTGAATGAAGGAGAGGGAGTGTATGAGGCTGAGGTTGCTTGGTTGAACGACGGTGAGTGTTCAATGGGGGTGGTACAACGATTGACCTCCCCTTTATACTCCGGGCTACCTCTGGCATCTAACACGCCGTTGTGTATAGGTATCGAACCTCGTGTAGACATGGTAGTGTTGGTTCACGTCCCATCAGGGCTTTCCGTGCACAGCCAGTAAGAAGACCGCGGAGCCAATCAGTTAGCGGTCACCTACCACACTATTTTCTACGAAATGAAGCCCACCCCATGCGGTCCCAAAAGGGGCCGCACTCAACGCACTATCGAGTACGTATCATCCATGCCAACGTCTTCTCGCCTGGGCTCACCACTGCCTTCTCTATCGGCCCGTATTGAGTACGACCACCAGGAAACATGTCAATCGGCTCTTCCGGCTCGAAGTGTGCGACTGTTGCTACAAGGTACGTTCCGGAATGAAAGCGCGTGATGTTTGAGCAGCCATTCGAGGTCGTTGTGTGCCGTCTCCGCGCCAAGACTTCTCCGAAACGTCCCAACGCACCCGTCCTACATGACGGCGTCTACCGTTTGCCATCCTAAAGCCCCCTTGTATGCGCCGTGAAGACCCGCTATCGCGTATGTTCGCGCCGGAAAACAATAGCCCGCAAGCCAGAAAGCGACGGGGCGCCCGTGTGCCCCTCTGCACGTCCGCGGGCCTTCTCACTGACTGGGTTCTCCTCGCGCACGGTACGTCATGCTCGTACCTGTTGCTCGCCGCTATACTCATATGGTTCGACATATGTTCAGGAGCGGCGCCGTGCGACGACCGCGCCGATGCTTTACCTTTGAGTTTTCTGGCCCGCCGGGTGCGTCCGCCGGGTGTGTACCTCTGGCGGGAGAAGGCGAGAAGAACTACTTCCCACGCTTCGCAGCTCCACAATCACGCCCCCCTGCGCATTGCTTCGACCTGCGTTCGCCCGACGTTCTCTTACTCTCGGCGCGGCGCGCCCAACGGATCATGAAAACCCACCGAAGTTCACCCCTCGTTTCGGGCGAACACGTCATGAGAAGAAGTCGGGACGGCACGACCTGCATGGATATATACGACCCGCCTCCTCGGTAAATGAAAAAGGACACATGGCAGAGATAGTTTCACGTGCAAAGGAACGTTTCATCGCAACTCGGGTAGGCTTCTCAAAGCATCTGTCTTTATCGGACTGCTGATCGCCCACTCCCATTTTTACTCGTCGCGGCACGAATGTGGTTGCACGGTCAAATATTTCACAAATAGATCTACAGGCATTCGGACAGTTCCGATTCGTACAAGCAGCTACCGTCATAAAGTTCAATTCCACCCTCGTTCTCCGCATTCCCACCGCACGTCTCTCCGCCCCGACACAGATCCGTCGCCTAATTCGGTATTCAGAGAAACATTGCACGTCGTGTGTGCGCTTAGAGGTTGAGGGGGAGGCACCCGACAGAGAGGAGGCCACCTGCGAGCGTGTGCATTAGTAACGAAACAGTAAGACCCCGTTTCATAATTCAAGCCTTTCGTGTCTTACCGACGTTGTTGTTATCGCAGCAGACGGCATTGCTCGAGCTGTAAAGGGACGTCAGTAGGCGCGCCTCGGCCAGTTGCCCACCAAGGCACGGAAACCTACCAGGCGTTGCCGCTGCCGACGCCGACGACGCTGATGGGCGAGCAGCTGACACCTACGAGGATGTTCAGGTCTTGCAGGACGACGCCCAAGAGGCCGAGGAGAGTGGAGACGCCCAGGCTGTCCGCGGACTGGACCTGGTTGCAGCACTGGAGACTGCCCGTAGAGCATGAACCCGCGCTCACGCCGCCGGGGGTCGGGCTGGCGACGACCAGGGCGGAGAGCGCGGTGGCGGCGATGAAAGCGACGGCGACTTTGGAGAACATGATGGTGAGGATGAATGCGAAAGGAGTGCTAGGCGAGAGAGGGTGGGTTGGGTGGAGAGTATTGGGTTGAACGATGGCGAAGTTCAATGAGGTTGGGCGGAGCACCCTCGGCCCTTTTTGTACTGCAGGTCTTGGTCGCTGACGTTTTCTCTAGTATATGCAGGGCTAGCCGTACACTCAACTCTTGGCGTCTGCACTCCCTGCACCGTCGAAATCGGTGGCTATGGCATAACACCGCAAGTCTCAAGGGGGACGATTGAGGCGCCATGTGGCCATGGATGTAGCATGAGCCTGCAAGTTCCGGAGTACGTACACAGCCTGCCCAAACAAGAATTCCCCCGCTCATGTTTCCCTCTGCCCAGGAAGCGACCAGGATGCGTTTGGTCGAGGCCGATCAGTTAGTACTCCACCTTACCGCAGTTCAGACGGGGATCAGCCTTGAATGTGAGTGTGTGTAGAGCTTGGCGCCATCGTACGGGACTTCGTACCGGCTCCGGTTCTGTGCCTTGGAGCCTCATAGCTAACTCTAAAAACGCACTCGGTATCCAACTGCAGGCTCTTCCAAGGGGTCGTTCCCAAAGCACGCCGTACGCGTGTGATCCCGCCCGCTCGCATGCCTCCGGAGGGTTCAGCCACCATTCAAAGAAGACAGCGACGGCGCGCCCGCATGTCGCTCTCCCGCTCCCATACGACGGCGGGCATGTAGAACATAAGGTACGCCATGCTGTAATATACCCGCTGTGTTCGCTGCGTGTGGCGGACGAACATTCAGGGTCGCCCAAACGCCGCACCTGTGTCATAGCTTCGTGATGTAAAATGCTGAGACGGGGCGAGGGCGAAAGAGCGGCTTGAACCTGCGTTTCTCCGCCCACGCGCCCTCTTCCCTCGATCCGTCAAGCATTGTGCCCAACCTGGACCTGCGGTAGGCTTCATAGGGGCTCCGGACTGTGCCGCTGTAGGGATATTTTCGGCTCTGCGGGGCGAATAACCGTAACTACGTTTGCGGTCGGGACGAAGCCACCTAAGCTTTCAAGCGGTCTATTGTGTGTACAAGGATGTACAAATGATTTAAGTCACCGAACTCCTCTGCGCAGCTCCGACTTAGTCACCTCTATAGCTGTGAAACCGAGACTTGCACTGATAGAGATCAGTGGAAGACTCTGGAACGGCTACTATTGGGTCACACTTTTGCTTCGGCTGCGCACAGTAGGTTCTATACGGGCATAGATGGGCATACACATTCACAAACACGCAGGCACTTCCGCAATGATCAGATGACAGTCGTGCGTCGCTGGTCGGTCTACCCTCTCCTCTCTCCCGGCACTCCGTTCCGCCCTCCCGCTCTCGCACACTCGATCGGCTTTCTCTACGCGCTCCGGCGCGACGCGTGCCCGCGCTTAGAGAATAGCGGGAAGACAGCCAATGGAAAGAAGGCCCCCTGTGAACTGTGTCAGAGATGGTGGCACTCAAGGGGCCGTACAATGTATGGTTTAGCTCTTACCAACGCTGGTGTCGTCACAGCAGACGGCGTTTGCAGAGCTAAAGAGATGTTTCAGCATGATATACACTAACCCGATTGGCCAAAGAGCAACAATTTACCAGGCATTGCCACTCCCGACGCCGACACCAGTGATTCCGGAGCAGCCCACACCGATAGGGATGTCCAAGTCCTGGAGAACGACACCGATGGCAGCAAGGAGGGTCGAGATGCCCAGGCTGTCAGCGGTCTGGACCTGCTGGCAGCACTGCAGGATGCCGGTGGTGCAGGACCCGGTGCCCGCGCCGGCCTGGGGAGCCGGGGTGGCGACAGCAAGGATCGCGAGCGCACTAACGGTGGCGAAAGCGGTGGTCTTGGCGAACATGTTGAGGTTAAAAGTGAAGCAGGAGAGCTAGGGCTGGAGCTGCTTGGGTTGAACGACGACTCGGTTCAATGGCGACGACAACGACCAATGCAAGCCTTCTTATACTCCTGCGCATAGTATACGCGATGATCGACTTGGTTTGGTGCGGCTACACATCGACGGCAAGTCCTCCCGGTGCTTTTTCCTGTATGGGCGAGGCTGACGGCCGCGAAGTAGCCAACTACGTGGTTCCGCCCCACTTTCACCGCGCTGCTGCGCATACCACCCCCCCCCCCCGATTGGTGGCGTCTTGAAACTCCTCGGTATGTACACACGGTTTCGGCACCGTTACTGTTCATACGAAAGCATAGCTTCTTTGGGGGGCCCGGGGGGGGGACTAAGGGAACGCGCAATGTATTACTTGATTCGCCCGCCGAGTGACTTGCAATAATACGACGGGGGCAATCCCGTAAGATGAGTGTACGTAGCCTTTGCTCCACCACTTGCCTGCACGTCTGTGCGTTGGAGTGACCGAGAGTAGCCCTACTGTTTATTCCCTCTGTATGCGAACTTTTCGTGTACTAAATCCGATCCCTCCCATAGGACGGAATCCGTACTGTCGTTCCGCGCACAAGTGTCACAGAAGACGAGTACTAGAGTTAGGTGAGCTCTACGTCTCATCGGGTCCGTCTACCTATACGATGAACCCCTAAACATGTTTCAGACCCTGTTGCGTCATGACCGTTGGATTTCACATCCATCTTATGTCCGAGGTATCTTCACGCACCGAGGCGCACAACGGCCGCCGGTGCAGGACGCCTTTGAAAGCTCTTCGCGACGAGCATGAACTTTCTTCAGCACGGTCGACCATCGGAAGAGAGGAAGGACGTCTGTGAAGCTTCACGGCCCCACAAACACGCTCTCTGGGTCATTGTTTCGTCGGAAACGGCGGCCGAGAGGCCCACGGCATGGCCGTCATTGGTCTACAAGTTCATCCATCGCCCTCAGAAATTTACCTCCGTCTTGCTTCTCAAGGGGAAATGCCGAGTGTGCGCGAAGAGCACGCTGCGGCCCTCACAGGACTTTCCATGGACTGATGTGTCCGTGTGACACGATGCAAAACTGTATGTCGGTAGTAGTCCATGTTCCCTGCGGAAATGAAACGTTTCTACGGGGGCGGTGAGGTCACCATCCGAGTTTTCGAACTATATTTCCATGAATGGGTGTTTTGAGTCACTCTAAACCCGACCACGCCTCATGGTGGGTGGAATAGGCGCGTGTAGTCGACGAATAAGAGGCCGCGAGTCAATTGACCTCTGACCCGGAGGTAGTACACTCTGCAGAACAGCCATTACCTGCCATCCGTTGCTATGTGTCAGTACTACACTAAAAATACCGCTAGCGCATAGATGTTTTGAATTGTCTGAATTCCGACGGCAGTCTCGCTCACACTTATTGGACCAGGTTAGAAGTTGGTAGACATATAGAACGGAAGTTGGTAAGAGTTCTGTGATGATGTAACACTGTACACGGTGTATTCAAGACCAAGCATGATGTCGAGACTCAAAATATGGTACAAACAAGGTTTCTTCTCTGGGATTGGAAATATCGTACAACGAGCCAGCAGCGCGCACCGTGCGCGCGCGGAAGTATGGCAGCGGAGTTGATGTCATGTCCTCACGTCTCTATAATAATAGGAATGCAGCCGATAGATATGAGAGTGCCTTCATATGAATACTCTTGTCAGGAGTATCTCGGAAATTTGATCACGCATTGTCGGCTTACCGTGAGCATTGTTGTCGCAGCAGACCACGTTCGATGAGCTGCACAGATCGAACCGCGCGTCAGTATTCGTCAACCGCCACATATCCGAGTGAATGAAAGTACTAACCAAGCGGAGCCACTACCAACGCCGACCCCGGTAATGGAAGTGCAGGTGATGCCGATGGGCAGGCTGAGATCCTCAACAACAACCCCGACCAACCCGAGGAGTGTCGACGCGAGGGCGTCGCTAGCAGGGAGAAGCTGATCGCAGCATTGGATGGGCGATGTGCCACATGTCGGGCCCGCGTCCGGCATGGGGATGGCGGCGGCGAGGATTGTGAAGGTGGAGATCGTGAGGAGTCGTGTGGTATGGGAGTACATCGTAGAAGAGTTGGAGCGGTGGCGGGACGAAAGGCTGGCGTCTACTGGGGGCCTTTTTCTGAGTATCGAGGGCTTATAACCGCAGTGGGATAAGTATCCCGCGGAGGTACCTTGGTAGGTGTCAGGACGCCGTATGTCATCTTGGGGTCATCAGCTGAAACCCCGGGGCATCGGCGCGATTTCGCGACGTCGCCTGAAGCCCATGCCACTTTATCGGAAATGAACGCGCACAGGTATCCGGGATACGAAGGGAGCTCGCCGTACGCGGGCTCTCATGCCTCTCAAGTGCTTGAGGTCAACGTGGATTGAACGCATTGTGTTCCACTCCCGCGGTGAAGGGCTGAACCATCATTTGGGATGAGGCCGATTAACGATCCTCCCCCGCTATCAGCATTCAGTTCAAAGTCATGGAGAGTTCTGAGCCCTAAAGTCTTGTCTGTATGTGAAATTGTAACGGTATCTCGTCTGATTGGACGTACTGGTGCATATTAGGTCTACCTTCCGAGAAACGCAGCATTGCGAACCTCTCTCAATAATTCAGGCACCATGGGGGTACCTCACACATATCTTCATGGCGTCGAACCACCAATCAATACCCATGCAGGAACAATAATGTACATGTAAAATCGAACGCTCAGTGTAGTTTTTGACCCCGAGGCTCACCCGTCTTGGTCAGGCTCTTCGGCGGCTTCGCCTTGATCGGGTTGAACCCCAGTATCGATGGTCCCCACAGCAGGGAACCAGCCATACGTTCTGAGGTCGACCTTGAACTCGCCCGCCCGAGTGGTGTCAACTTCTACACCCTCCGCAATGAGAGCATCCCGCTGCCGTGCTGCGCCGTTTGTTCCTGGCCCGCGCGAGGATATGACGCCCGACGCGGCGAGCACACGTTGCCACGGGATAGGCGGATTGACGTCCGGGGGGACAAATTTCAGGGCTTATATTTCGCGTGTGACGTGAGATTGGAGGTTTTCCGATGAAGTGGACGAAAAAGACCTTGACCGACGTGTCGCGAATAGTTGGGAAGACCAATCAACTTCGCGATATGTCCTATATAGAGTACACATGAGTTGATTGGCTTTCGCAAACATGGAGCATACCGTATGATGTCACTCGTTGCGGTGGAATTTGGCGGACTACGTGGTAAACCTACGCAATCGTCGGAAATTCGTCATCTCTCATTCTGAGAGAATGGCCTAGAAAGAGTCATCTACCGCAGCGTGAAATTCGTCTCCGTCCATTCCGATGACCCTCCTTCCGAGCATAAGAGTTTTCCTAGACTGTTCAAACGATACTCGCAAGCAACGAGACTACCAGCTCCAGACGGATGGTAGTAGAGGCTTAGTTTAGAGTCAGACTCGGGTCCGAACTCAAGCGCGCAGTCAATCCACGTGGCACACTCAGTGCTGGAACGCATTTGGTAGCTGGGTCCAAGAACATTGTCGAAATGTGCACAACGGACAAACTGCAAGATTTGCGCAATTGTAACTTCGAATGGCTATGACATAAATTTCCATGCGACGAAAATACGTGAAACGCTAGTCCGATTCTCACCACCATATAAATGCCAAAACAAAGAGGACGCCAGCGAGCTGAGGCCCGAGCTCCGCTCCGCCCACTTGCATTAGTCCCGAGTCTGCACCCGAGGTGCTGCTCGGACTGGGGATACCCTCGCCCGAGGAGGTCGCGGGACTAGATCCATTCCGCGCGGGCGGAATAGAGAAGTCTGGAGTATCCCCGAGGAATACCACTGCGAGTCCTGGGCCCGGTACTTGAACCGTGCAGCCACCGTCGCACGACACATTTTTATCTGACGTACGGGCCCTGAAAGTTGCATCTACGGGTACGGCATTACCCACTCCGGCGTATGTCTTTCCTCCCCAAGTGATGTCGGTCTTAAGGTAGCGAACGGAGACGGTGGAGCCCTCTGAGGGCACGAAAGACGCATTGATAGCGTAGTCTGTGATGATTCCCGAGGCATTCGCAAAGTTAATCAAAACGAGGCTATGGACGTTGGGAGAAGAACCGTCGTATATCGCGTAGCCCGCGGCGGTAGCGTTTGGGTCCACAACGGAATTTCCGACGTTCAAATCAACGACACGACTGCCGTTCGCCGACTGGAGAGCCTCGGCTACCGGAAGCATGCCGTAGAAGGTGGGTTCGTCGTCCAATTGCCGGGGCCCCCGGCTACGGTGTCTGGCGGGTCGAACAAGTTGTAGGTAACGCCGCGCTCCCACGTGTGAAGGTATGCTCCCGCATAACCAACGGCAGCCATTTGCAACGCATATTCCGCAGTCCAAAGCGCGACACCGAATGTGTCGGAGATCCCCGGGACACCGCCGCATGAAGCAGAGCTGAATTCATCCATGAGCACAGGCCGTCGGTTAGCGCTAGATTCAAGGAATTGTAGGCCGTTGTCCTGCCACTGCACGAGAGCAACGGTGTTGGCATGTGCGGTGTAGTAATCGAGACCGTATTTAGGCTTGCCGTCGCAGTTATTTTGGGGGTAGTGCTGAAGGGTTATGTACTTTAGCCGCGGCGAAAAGTCCTTCAAGGAGCCAGCCGGTCTGGAGAACAGTAGCGAGGTCCTAGAAAGCCGGTGAACAATGAGTAATATATATCAAGATGCAGCCCTGAAATAAGCTGCGAACCCAATTGCAGCAGATGGTCGGGCCCGCGATCTTGTTTTGCCATAGGATGTTGCCGTCAGATGTATTCTGCAAGTTGCCAAGCACGGTCCAATAGTCCTACGTCACTTGTAGAAGGTATGTAGGGTTAGAAGGGTCATAAAACAAGCTATCCAACTCCCAAGCCACGCCCCCTAGTAGAGTATTTCCGTTTTAGAACGATGCCTCTAAAGCGATTTCTTGGCTCGTACTACACACAGGGCTTCGTTGAAGAGGTATCGTACGTAACACCAACTCAATCCGTCCTCGCAGAAATCTCACGGTACCTCGCGGCGAGTGCGCCCGATTTCGAATATGGTCTCGTGCCAATGAACCTCGAATTTCCTTGCTTTGTTTCCGCACGCTAGGGCATGGCGATGATCCTAAGGACCTGATAACAATCCGACAGTCCGCTGCGTTACTATGATCATGATTCCAGTTGGTAGAGGCAAATCTGACCCACCCAGATGTATCGTAGAAGTTACTTTACACCTTGCTGTGCTGGACCGATGTCCATTGTCGAGCACAACAGTACCCGAGGATTGCCGCGCGAGTCCAAGCCTAGTCCGAGGTCCCTAGAGTCCAGCCTACCTGGTGCGGCGCGCCTCGACTACTGCCCACCCAGGTGTTCGACTGGCCTCTTCTCCGCTCCGGGGGCGACTTGCTATTCACTCGAGCAATCGAGACGTTGTGTGCCAGTCAAGGCGGAGCAGAAGGGTCAATAAAAGAGTCCCGATATTAGCGCATTGATTTGCCATTCCAATATTTCCACGGATTAACATGAAATGGAACCCCACTTCCCTTACTTTCGTCGCCCGAGGCGACCCGCATCCCAAGTACGTTCTGTCATTCCCACTGAGTGCGCAATCACTGAGACTTGAGCCCCTACTTCGACAGCTGTGGTGGTGCACTGGCCCGATCACGGCCGAGCTCGAACTTGGCTCATAGACGCGTGGATTTGCAGAGCACGACCGTCAGAGTGGACGTAAGCGTCAAGGTCGAAGGGTCAAAGGTCGGCGGCGAGGGGTCCGACACGACTGTGGGGCCACGACAGTGCCCAAGATCAACAACTCCGCAATCCGACAGGAAACGCAAGCTGTGTTCGTTGAGGACACTACACAGCAGTATTATGGGACAGGCGACGTCCAGTCTCGCGATTTCGGGCGCTTTATTATACACGTCAACGCGAGGCGCCCCGCGCCGATTTCCAGTCATGTAGGATTCGGCATACGGCAGTCCGACTGCGGTAGGTATGTATACTTCATACACACCGCGTACCGCATACTGAACTAACCCCTGCAAGCCCGATCAGTAGACAGACGTAGTATTCCAGGAGCTGTCGGGTGGGGAATAATGGCGGCGGTGATTAGAGAACACGAGTGTCATAGAGAGAAAAGACACTCCTTTCTCCGTTCTCCGACACCGTACATTCGAAAAAAAAGCACGATCGCACCACGATGTATCATTGAACCGTCGAGGCGCGATGGGTGATGCATGGCTTCGCATCACATACCTAGAATAGCCAGTAAAGCTCTTGAGTTCTTGCAAGCTGGGAGATATTTTGAGAAGCCCGCTCGCAACTCGGGGGCATCGAAAAATCTTCAGTATCGTATCTAGGCACGTACCGATGTACGAAGACAAAAGCTTGACGTGCATCGCCCCACCCAGGGCAGTTAGGCAGTCGTACGACCATTCTGGTCCACCTCGAAAAGACCTCGATGTGACGTTATGTTCCCTCCCACCGTTCCAGTGCTAGTTACGACGCCTTAAAGATGACGGTCGCCTATCTATCATAGGCCGGTTGGTAGCCCCAGGGAGCAGCGACGGGGCCTGGGCGCCAATCCATGCGCCACCATTCCACTGGGAGGCAGGGTCGACGATGGTGATATCTGTCCAGTTGAGGCACGGCGGTCGCGAGCAGAATGCGAGTGAGCAGCAGATACAGGAACCGTAGCAGAAAACGGCCAGCGCGGATAGACAGAGTGTGAGAGAATAGATGAAGAGCATAGGACGGCGCAAAGATTATTGAGTGATCGAAGACCAGGGTGTCGACGACCATGCGTTTGAGGACCTTGAACGGCAGGACATACCGGATAGACGTGCGTCGGTTCGTGTATGATATGATGCCCCCTGTAGTTTCGTCGGAGAGTATCAAGGGCCAAAGCTGAGACGAATGGGAAGGGTGTCGGCCTGGTAAGGTTATGATTATTGATTGGAGTGGCCGAACGGGGGTGCGGCTTGCGATCGAACATCCCGTGAGCTACTACTTGGGCACTAGGTCGTTGGGTGTTTGTGGGGACGGCATGGCAGCATGAGAGGCCCGAGAGAGCCAAGCCGAGGTCGACCTTGGAGAAGCACATCAGCGGGCGTAGGTCGCGCGAGCAGGAGGCTTGTAGGCTAGCATTTCGGACCTGAAGCAGGTGGCACATAGGGCACGCGATGCCGTTCCCTCGCAACGTCTGCAGATCACGAACCGTGTGGAGTAGTTAGCACGGCGATCATCGCCTCGCAGGCTCGCACCCCAGAGCTCACCGAGCCTCTGGGGTGCCTCGACAAAGTGTCGGGGAAAGCAAGGGGCTTCCCGAGCGAGCCCACTGTGCCGCACCGCTGATCATTCGCACGCTCGGAGCCGGTGGTAAGACTTCGTGAATCTAGCTGTGACCTTTACAGGGGAAACTTGGAGACTATCAAGCCTTTCTATTGAGAATACCTTGGAGGGACGCAAGTACTCACGACGATGTGATACCTACGGGAAAGTCAACAGCATATTGATTTAATTCTTGTACTAGTGTCGAGATAGAGACGAAACGACTGCCCCAGGAGTGCAAGAGTCGCCTGCTGATGGGCTCCACAGACCGAGAGAAGACCAGACGGGCCGTGGCAGGTCCGAAGACGAGATGATTCTCGACAACGGAGGTGGTCACGGTGGTGAGGCGAACTGATGCACCCCCGTCTCTGCGGTGATGTGGCGGTTCCTAGACGCTTATCGTATCGGGCACCTGCTGACTAATGGCGTCCGTATGCACGTGTCATAACTTTGGGGCGCTTCGGAGTTGCTCCTCGACTTTGCTTCATGTCCTCATTGACCTCCTCCACTGACCCCCGATTCATGCGTGATGCAAACATATCCGTACATCCGCCTAGAATTTGTCTAGTGTGTCTATACCTCAAGAATCGCCACCTAAATCGCCGTACTCGTCCTCAACGTTGATTGTCACGCGCATATTCGAGTTATTCCTGCCTTCTCCCTGCTGATGCGATGCTACGGCCCTCAAATTTGTCAAGTCAAAATAGGGTGCGCCTGCGAAGCTCGCTGCATCTCGCTGCGTTCGATCCATCTCCTTCTATAACTTGGCATCATAGGACCGCCGCAGAAGCCGCTGCGAAGCGCTTCCTTGTCACAACCATCTGCACGCTCTTGCATTGTGCAGCAACGGCCATCCTCACCGCCGGCGATGCATCCAACCACGGTTGTTTGGCCCAGGACAGGCCACGCGATCGTGGGTGGATACTTCGTCCGGCTGTCGCAACTACCCCTTGTCGGCGGTGCCATACACAACGCCGCACCGATTGCTTGGCAGGAGCTACTCTACGCTCCTTCGTATATAAGGATCGCGAGCCCGAGCTGGACTCCTCACAGCTCTGCGAGCCATCACCCAGTCTTTCGTTCGTTCTTTTGCCAGCATCGGTCCACAGCATATCCTTCCACTCGCTACTTCACAGTACCCACCAGACATGTTCGCCAAGTCAGCCCTCCTTCTTTCCGCGGTGACCACCGTACTGGCGCTCTCTACGCGCTATCCTCTCGACGCCAACGGGAGGCTGGTTATCCGTGAAGATGCCCCTAGCGACCAAGATCTTCTCAACTCGTGCCCTGGCGGCCCCGGTTCCTCTAACGTTGAGAAGGCGGACAGGTGCACTCTGGTGCGCAAAGCCTTTTGGTGGACATCTTCGTGCGCCATGCTGACTTTTACTTACCTCTAGATTAACATCAAGGAGAACCCGAACACCCGTACTTTTGTCGTTCTCGGTGACCCGCAGCTGAAGTACGTTCATCCTCAGAGTTCCCGTTCCAGGCCTGCCTAGCTCATACGTTCTTGATCGTAACAGCTGCGGCGGCGCCACAGACAACGTCACCGTACAGCTCGGAGGATCGCAGACGGTTACGCAGACGACCTCCGTGAACGCGGACCTCGGCATCGACATCGAGGGGATCAAGATCGGTGGCGGCGCGTCCACGTCCGACTCGACCGCAAACACCGTCTCGAAGACGATCACGTTCGCCATTCCGCCTGGCAAGCAAGCCGTCTTCGTCGCCGGCACCGCGCAGAAGTCCGAGACTGGCAACGTCCAGGTCAACTACGGTGATCGCCAGTTCGGCCACTTCATTGTGAGTCTTCTCTGCGCCGTGGGCTTCTTGCAGGGACGGGGCACTGACCGGTCGTATTTCAGTGGTTCACTGGCGCAACCATCACCCGCCTGACGCCCATTGCGGACGACGTTGTTTTCGATGTGCACGAGTCTGACTGCGGTATGTCATCCCTCCTCCCCGCATCGCATGTTATCCGTGGGCTGACCGTTTGTCTCTAGGCACTGACCCCCGCGCCAACCTCGGCTAAGAGGCTGCAGCACACCCTCACCGTCTCTGGCCGGGGATGACGCGTATCATGACACTACTAACGGCATGGAGTGAAAGGATAGAGCGTGTCGTGTAATCTCGACGGTGCTGGGACATCTTGAACGGACGTTATGACGCACTATGACACCCTGTACCGTCCGAACAAGCATCTTGTCATTCTAGAGCTACTTAATGGTATAGCTGTTGGGCTCACTACATATCATAGTTCTTCCACCCGACTACAAACTTTGTTGTAACCTAACCTAATCTCTGTTGTGCGAAGCGCAGCGTCTCGTAGTGTACGGCACGTCGTGCCGTCCCATCAGACTCCCCGGGCGTGCACGGTGTCGTCATAGACATCAACGACGGCCAATGGAGGAAGAGCACTTGTTCCGAGTTGGTCTGTATCCAATATGTAATCCCTGATGAAGGCAAGTACTTCGAAATTCTACTTAGCTTCCGACATTCGCACAGTAACCATAGTTACAGTAAGCACAACTTCGTCAACGGGGGTCAGGGCATCCTCTTCATTATGAACTGGGTTCTGTCATCCATCGAAGGTGTCTACCTGGAGAAGAGAAGCTGGAAGAAGGCCTGAGAAGACTAATAGAATGATCCGTAAACTCGACACTCAACCCTCGGGGCGGAGGATCTGTTGATCCGCCCTACACCATACACATGTCGCGCGGACAGGATTTCAGGGTCTTGCGAGCTGCCGCCGGCCGCCACAGCCGACACTTGCCAGCCCGTATCGCGTGCCGTGCTCGCTCGCCGCATGGACGAGCCTCTGCCTCATCTCCTGTCTCACTCCCCGAGCCTGCAGGTCGACTATTTTCGTCATCGAGGTACGCCCCGGTGCGCTCCTTCTGCGGTGCGGCAGGGTGCGGCGGTCCAGCTCACTGATGCTGTGCTGCCTCCGTTGGCGGCTCAACCTAAGTTATCGCGCGCATGTCCCGCCAGGGGACGACGGCGGTCGCGTGCATCAGAGAGGATAACGCGCCTCGCGCGGAACCTAGGAGCCTCGCCGCGCGAACGCGTGGTACATCGCTGCACATCGCGCCGGGGCGGCGTGCGCGCCCCTCGCTGTGTCCGCCGTATATCGCCTATCAGATCACATGGGGATGAAAACGCGGTCATGTGAGGGTATCGAGAGAGCTGCGTTGCGCTCACCTCTGCGCGCGCAGGTCATTATTTGACGGATGTACGTTTCGACGGTCAGGCGGAGGCTGGAGCGCGCCGCGATTTAGCTATCCGTGCACGCACAGTAGCGTTATTGCCGGCAGAACGAGCGCTTTTGGCCCGCCTGGCTTCGTTGTGGCGCTCGATGTCTCCATCGCCGGCCCAACGGGAATCAAACACATCGCCAATGGAATCGTCAAGGAACAACACATCTCGACATTGAGCTGCCATCTTTGCAGGAACATGATGGATATCGCTCGGGTTCCAGCCTCCATGTCGGCCCGTGAAGTCGCCCACAAACGCGCCCACCGTTTGGAGTATGTCGTAGGTATATAAGCTTCGCAGAACAGGATGGACATGGCCAGGTGCACACGACGCTTTCCAAGTTTCGTTTCGCCTTTTCGCTGGTGGGCTACCCTCAAGTCCCAGCACCCCACCTGCCAGTCATGGCGTTCAAGAACCTTTGGGCCGCCGTCGCGGTCTTGCTCTTCCACATCCTTGTCAGCACCGTCAATGTAAGTTACCTATAATCCACATGTGTTCCTTCTTGTGAACGGTATTGAATGGCTTCATCTTAGGGTGCCGCCCCCGCTGCGGGTGCGCAGCGCGAGATGTCGGTGGACGAGATGCGCAAGCTCCCTATGCACACCATCCCCATCACCCCCGACGAGGTCAACCGCCTCGTCGCGCTCCTCGGCCCCGAGTACCGTGAGGTTGCTCTTCCTCGGCTCATCACCACGCGTCCCGCTCAGCGCTGCTCTCACTGCGGCAAGGAGACTGAGTTCGTCGATTGGTATGCATCGTCGTGGTCTATCATCCGGGTATGACCCTGACCATGCCGATGCGACGTTGACAGGATCTACACGGCACTTGAACGCGGAATTCACTCTCCGGAGTTCCTCATCGAATCCTTGAGGGACGGGACCAGCCCGAAGAAGTTTGTCCATGACGTCTACTGCTCGCGTTGCGGAGCGCTCACGGCCTACTACGACACCTCTGGGGAGGAGGGGAACGCACCTCACATCCACCTCGCTCCGGTAGGTCATTGGCCCTCCCTGGCGCTGAGAATCGGACACTGACGAGTTTGGTGCGTCAGGCATATGACCGCGTGACCAAGACCTTCGAATCAAGCGTCTACAAGCGCAACGAGCAGAACGACTACGTCGTTCGTAGGGAGGTTAGTAGCCCATCATCCTCAGCGTAAGCGACATGTGCTTACTACTTTGCCACCCACCGCCAGGCGTTCGATTCGGAGAAGCTCGCTGCCGCTAAGCGCGAGCCTCCCCACGCATGTCACCCCCTCTGGAACGTCGTCGACCGTGCTGTCACGGAGGAGGCCGATGTCGAGAAGCGCGAGCCCCCCCACGCTTGTCATCCGCTTTGGAATGTCGTCGACCGCCGGGAGGCTGAGGCCGAAGCTGCATCCAACGAGAAGCGTGAGCCGCCGCACGCGTGCCACCCTCTTTGGAACGTCGTCGACCGCCGCGCGCCCGAAGCTGCACCCGAGCCCGAGGTGGAGAAGCGGGAGCCCCCTCATGCATGCCACCCTTTATGGAACGTTGTAGACCGCCGTGAGCCCGAGCCTGAGGTAGAGAAGCGGGAACCGCCTCACGCTTGCCATCCCCTCTGGAACGTTGTCGACCGTCGCGAGCCCGAGCCTGAGATGGAAAAACGCGAACCTCCCCACGCATGTCACCCACTGTGGAACGTAGTCAACCGCCGGGAGCCTGAGCCTGAAGTTGAGAAGCGGGAGCCCCCTCACGCCTGCCATCCCCTCTGGAACGTCGTGGACCGCCGCGAGCCCGAGCCGGAAGTGGAGAAGCGCGAACCTCCTCATGCATGCCACCCCCTCTGGAACGTCGTTGACCGTGCCGTCGTAGACGAGGCTGACGTCGAAAAGCGCGAGCCCCCCCATGCGTGTCACCCACTTTGGAACGTCGTCGACCGCGCAGTTGCCGAGGACGCCTCCGCCGACGTCGAGAAGCGCGAGCCTCCCCATGCTTGCCACCCTCTCTGGAATGTCGTGGACCGCCGGGAACCCGAACCTGAGGTTGAGAAGCGCGAGCCCCCGCACGCATGCCACCCGTTGTGGAACGTCGTCGACCGCGCGGTCGTCGAGGAGATTGAGGTCGAGAAACGCGAGCCTCCCCATGCGTGCCACCCGCTGTGGAACGTCGTTGATCGCCGTGCCCCAGAGGCCGCTCCCGAAGCCGAGGTAGAGAAGCGCGAGCCGCCTCATGCT
Source organism: Trametes hirsuta (assembly GCA_001302255.2). NCBI lineage: Eukaryota > Fungi > Basidiomycota > Agaricomycetes > Polyporales > Polyporaceae > Trametes > Trametes hirsuta. The sequence goes on along the minus strand of CP019370.1, from coordinate 2,172,641 downwards.
TGCCACCCTCTTTGGAATGTTGTCGATCGCCGAGAGCCCGAGGCTGAGGTGGAGAAGCGCGAGCCCCCTCACGCGTGCCACCCCCTCTGGAACGTCGTCGACCGCCGCACCGCTGAGCCGGAGAATGAAAAGCGTGAACCTCCCCATGCATGCCATCCTCTCTGGAACGTCGTCGACCGCCGCGCCCCCGAGTCCGCGCCCGCGCCCGAACCCGAGGTCGAGAAGCGCGAGCCTCCCCACGCCTGCCACCCGCTGTGGAATGTCGTCGACCGTCGGGAGTCCGCGCCCGCCGTCGCCGAGGCGCGCGTGGAGAACGTGACCATCGAGGCGCGCGAGCCGCCGCACGCATGCCACCCTCTCTGGAACGTCGTCCACCGCGAGGCCGAGAACGCGACAGTCGAGCGTCGGGAGCCGCCGCACGCGTGCCATCCTCTTTGGAACGTCGTCGACCGCCGTGCCCCAGAAACCGCCCCGGAGCCTGAGCCCGAGGTCGAGGTCGAGAAGCGTGAGCCTCCTCACGCGTGTCACCCCCTCTGGAACGTCGTTGACCGCCGGGACCCCGAGCCCGAGGTTGAGAAGCGGGAGCCCCCGCACGCCTGTCATCCGTTGTGGAACGTCGTCGACCGCCGCACTCCCGAGGCCGCGCCCGAGCCCGAGGTCGAGGTCGAGAAGCGCGAGCCTCCCCACGCTTGCCACCCCCTCTGGAATGTCATAGACCGCCGCGCTCCCGAGGCCGCCCCCGAGCCCGAGGTCGAGAAACGCGAGCCCCCTCACGCGTGCCACCCCCTTTGGAACGTCGTCCACCGCGCGTACCAGGCCTGATCAGTCGAACGCGGGAGTAAGCTTACGTAGTATCTGAAGTGCACGAGGAGACCTACGGTACGATACCCATGTTTGGAACGATGAAGATGCATTGGCCCGCGGTACCGGTCTTCGCAGTCTTCACCATGGGGCCGTCGACGAGGTTGAAAAAAAGGAAGGAAATAAACGAGTCGTCTTAGCGTTGCCGTGTAGTACTAGAAGAGGCACGAGTTGTACATCCGTCAATGCAATTTAACACGTCAGAGTCAACGTTCTACTAGGCGAGTTGAACAAGCTCGTGCTAGTTGCCTATATGCTGTATGCGCTGGATATTGAATTAGTCCTACTAGTATGCCAGTTGCACTGACCGCTACAGCTATACCGACTGTGACGCAGCCTGGCAAGTTTCTCGACAGCGGAGTCGAGGGAGGGGTGCACGTGTATCCCTCCGATTAGGGGCATCCAGGTCAGCGGACCGAGTTCCAATCTGTTCCGATGAACGAGTCTCCTCGACACACCCAACCTGCCCTCCTCATGCCTGTGATGCTCGCCCAACGCCCCTCTCGCGGTCAACGCCGTCCTGCCTCTCACTGCGCATCCATCCTCGGGTCCTCTCTCCGGCAACATGACTTAGCTACCTGATCTAGGTTTCCTACTACCTCTGTCGACTCCCACAAACCCACCGATGGCCTTTGAGTGCGCGATAGCACTTCGCCTCAGTTTTGTATCCCCGCCGTACACTCTGCTTCAGTCCCCATAGACACCCGCTGTGTCTAATCTCAGCTCGCCTTCACGCGTGCTGCCCACATCTCCGCCATTACGTCATACCAAAACGCCCGTATAACGCCCGCCAACCCTCGCCTCCTCGCCCACTGCTCGGCGCGGGCTCGATGCGAGCACAAGGTGTAATATCACTCGAACCTCCGAAACGCATACGGCGTCGAGACTGGACGATGTGCAACGCGCGGCTTCCCGTCCTTCTCTTCACAGCCCCGATTCCAACAACAGACGGACACCCGGGGAGATGGCGCCGAGTGCACAGGCTAAGGTCCGGGACTTCGAGGTGCTGAGGACACCCAGCGACTTGAAGTTGAGCCGCACAGGCTGTCCGCGACTCAGCCCGTGATGGACTGTGAGCGGTGTGAACCATAGCCCTCAACAACGACACCGGTGGATACGATTTGCGACCCGGGACCGACGGCGACCGAGATTTCGTCGGACGTGCGCTTGCCGACGGTCAACCGTACTCAGAACTCGCGGCAGCACCCAACGCCGCTGCCGTCTCTGGAGCCCAGATCGACTTGGATGGAGCGGGGGAAAGGAGCCGAAGCACTGGCACCACGTATCCCCCGGCGAGGGTCTGCCAAGGGAGTGACGGATCGGAGAGTGAGCAAAATGAGCAACGGCAGAGACGAATGCGCCCACGCATGAGTCGAGGCGCGAGGGCACCGCGTCGGCACCCCGGCAATTGCGATGGGCCCGTTACCGCGCCAGCGCGATTGCGTCGCCGGTGGAGGGTAGAGAGGGCCGTCGCAGGCATTCTGCGATCGAGGCTCGAGTGATCCGTGAGGAGCCAAAGTGGTTCCGTGGAGGAAGCGTACACGCCGCTCAACTAGCATCGTGTATCGAGAGCTGGTATCCGAACGGGCAGAATTTACACCTTCGGCCCACTGTACGAGTGGTGATCGCAACGAGTCGTCGTCTGTCCTCGGGGGTGCCGGGCAGGGCTCGAGGTGTTATTACATTCCGGCGCGGGCATTAAATAAAGCCCGAGCGAGAGACACCGCAGGCGCAGCAAGTCGCGGCGAGATGGGGATGGGAGCCCAGGGATACGTAGAGGGACGAACGAGCACGCGCACCAATCCGACCCTACAAGTTTGTAGTAGAGCCCACTGCTCCCGCTCGGCCGCGCGACGGCGCGTGTGCCAGTGAAAGGTCGACCTGTGAGCGGTGTGCAAGCGCCATCCAAGGGTACGAGAGAAACAGTGCACACCTATAGTTGAGTCGCAGGAGGATCAAAGCGGACACGCGAAAGGAGACTGGAGACACGAGGGAAAAGTTGATCATCGACAAAAGGACCGACCTGCACTGGCTGAGGTCCGAGTCCGCGGTCATAAATATTTCCACGACGTGACACACGCCCAGACACCTAAGAAAGTGAGAGCTAGCTACGTCGTCGTGAATGCTCAGTAGAGACTCCGACGAGCAAGACACACTTGGACCCACATTAGGCCTTGAAGCTTGAAGCTTACACCTTTGAGCGGCGGCGGCGGCGGCGGACAACCGCGTACTAGTAGAAGTTGCAATTGGACGTTGAACGTTGAAGACCGGTACCCGGGCCACCGTCTCGGCCGATCTCGCGCTAACTTGAAGGCTAAGGCTAAGGTTAAGTAACAGGCGCGTCCGATTTCAAGCAGTGAGAGCGTGCGTCGACACCCGCTAGCTAGGTCTGAAGCGTCTTCCGGAATCCGGAATCCGAGAGCTGCCAGTATCGTGCACCCTTGCGCGGTACTAGTAGGTGTCGGGCAGCGCCGGCCCAGTGCGCACTCGCAGCTCCGCTCGGGGGTCAGTACTTGGGAGTGTTAGCTAGTCTGACGTCACAGTACCGTCGTCCGACGGCGACAGCACCCAAGGGTGGGCAAAGAAAAAGACCAGCAATACTTGGACGAGCTCGATGAGCTCGATGATAGAAAGGCGACGTCGACTCGGAGCGGCACCAAGCCAGGTCGGCGACCACGAGCGTTTCTCTCGGTCTCAGCCGCAGCCGCAGCCGCAAGCGACGAGCGTTCGGAGATCGTGGTTTGGATCATTTCCGGAGGTGTAGACCGCCGTGTTCACGGGCGCGGTGCAAACATACTAGATCTCGGATACATTGGATCCGGAAACCGCACGCGTCATACCGAATTCGAACACGGTCTGATTGAGCGCCACCTTCAAACCCCAGCGTGCAGTACCTACGCCGCGCAGGCGGCGTAATGAACCCTTTCTTCACGCTCCACCCCGGTCGTCAATCATGATCAGACTACTACTATGAAGAACATAAAATAAAACAGGACGGTCTCGGCCGTACAGGCGGAAAGGGGGGGTCCCAGTACAACGAAGACATGTTCCCAAGTTATACGTACCTACTGCGCATATACTACCAGTACTTCAAGCTGTAAGCTACGGGTCTCCAGCGTCGGCCGGCGGGCGGTAGGTCGGTCAGGCGAACCGAACGACAAACGACGAAAGCGCGACGCCGCAAGGTCGGCCGATCCCGAGCCTCTCGCAACCGCCCCCCCTCCTCCTCACGCGTTCTCGACAAACATAAACGTCACCGGGATGGCGCTCCCAAAGTTGGCCTCAAACGCGCCCACGTCGCCCGTGAGCGCGAACGCGTCCGCGCTCGCCACGTACAGCAGCGTCGCCGCCGCGGCCTCTGCGCCGTCCGCGTTGGTCCACGTCGGCGTGAGCGCGTTGTCCGCGCCGAGCGTCCAGATCGCGGACTCGGCGTCGTTCTGCGTGCCGGTGGCCGCCGAGAACGCGTTCGGGGCGGGTTGGGCGGGTCCAGGGGCGACTGCAAAGCGACGGGAGATGAGGGATGTGAGGCGTCAGGAACGAGCGGGGTACAAGAGAAAAGGGGGAGGAGAGGGGCGTACCCTGGGAGGTGCCGGCGATGTACGCGTAGTTGAACGAGCCGGGTCCGAGGTTGTCGTCCGTGTTCGCGAAGCCGCTCACCGCGCCGACGAACGGGTACGCCGCGATGCCGTTCTACACCACAGTTCACCGGTCAGCCCGGAGGACACACATCGCAGGGCGGACAAAATGGCACCCACCGTCCCAGAGCGGATGTCGAACGGCTCGGTGTTGGAGTTGCAGCGGAGGAGGACGACCTCGAGCGCGGCGGCCGCGTCGTTCGCGAGTGTATACTCGCCAAACGCGTTCGCCCCCGCGACGTAGGATCCCGCGTCGCCCGCGCCGTTGACCTGGATGGTGCCCGTGGCCTGGGTGAGGGCGCAGGGCGTGGGCGACTGGCGGGCGGCGAGGGCGCGGCGGCGGGAGTTGAAGCGGGGGCTGCGGGGGGGCAGGCCGCGGGCGAGGCGCTGGGCGTTGGTGAGGTGATCGACGGAGGAGGCGGGCGTGAACACGAGGGAGACGGAGACGGCGGGGTTGAACGCGGAGGTGTCGGGGGCGCGGCGGACGCGGGTGGGGGCTTGGGGGACGGCGCTCGGGGTGCCGGCGGTGAGGGCGGGGGCGGCGCAGAGGGCGAGGACGAGGAGGCGGGAGAAGGAGGAGGAGAACATGGCTGGGCGTGTGGGGTAGGCTGTGGGTGGTGTAACGAGCGTGGGTGCGTAGTCGCGGTAGGCTGTGGCGGCGGCCTTGTGGGGAGCGAGCGAGGGAGTGCCGGGGAGGAGGTCGGGGGTGGAGTCCAAGGGATGGCGTCCGCGTCGGGCCAAGGGGCGGCGAGTTATAGTCCCCCTCGATCGAACCAGGGCTGCCCTGGGCTGCCCAAAATTGAGGCTGGCGTCCGGGCGTTGTGTTCGAGATCGTTGACCCGCCGCTGTGCCCGGCGGGGTCCAATCAGCGTGCAGCCCGCCCCAATCCAGCCCAGAACGCAATTTGTGGCGGCCAGTGGCTGTGCCCCCCGCCGTTCTGGGGCTCTCCCCTCCGTCAGCACCATACGCAGCCCTCTTTTCAGGACACGTACGCACAGAGAGAGAGCGACCTGCTGCGGGTCTTCACCAGAGCTCTTCCGAAGTGGCCGCGCGGGGAGCGTCGAGTGGCCTCCGCCCAGCTTCAGCGCCCTTCGGTCCCGAATGCTCGGCTCGTCAAGGGAACTTCGCCGCTGTTCAAGCTGAGCTGCTGTCATCCACCCGGCCTAACCCGATGTGACCTACTGACCGCCCCCTTTCGGACGCAAGTACTACGTCTCGCAGAACCGGTCTGTTTCCGACCCGCTGCAGGGTATTGTGCATGTTCATGCACCGCCGACCGCATTTCTATGGTCCATTTGAGTTCTTATCGACATTTAAACGAAACCCAATGTCACTCACCTTCTATGCGACGGTAGTCTACCCGTTTCGTGAACTCGGGTGCACCCGGGGCGATATATTCCAACCAATGTGACGAGCCATCCACGTTTCTCGCCACCGACGAGGGTATCAAAGCGTACACCTAAATCGCGGGTGCTACGAAGGCACCGCGAACTTCGCCCGACAAGCACGCTGCACCCCTCCCACACAAACACCAGAGGCCGCGACACCGACAACACCTGGCGCACCCTCCGCGCTGTGGGCCGGCACCGGCATACCCCCGTACAGCCCCGTTCGTCGCCGACCAACCACGCTGCGATGCGCTTGACCAACCATGGAGGCGGCCCCTTCCGCCGGTATACACACTGCGCCAGCAGTGAGCGCCCGTAGTGACCAGACAATACCCAACAGAACCCACCTCAGCCATGTCCTCGAACAACTTTCCGACGCAGTACATGTCTTACGAGTACGGGTCCATTCGTTCCATACCATCCGGAGGGACGACCTGAGTCTCGGGCAGCGGGACAGCACATTGAATCCCAGGGCCGGCGCTGAGTCGCTGGGCGGTTTCAAAGTCGATGAAGTACGTTTTCCCTCAGTAAGATGCCCGGGATGCTCTTGAACTTCTCTCCCGCAAGCCGCGGCGGTGTTTCCCGAGCAGATGTCCTAGAGAGCGATAGGCGACAGTGCGTGAGCTACACAAATGCGACACCCCCTTAGATGCCCATCGCCCACCATGTGCACGACCCCGTGTTCGTGCATAAACTCGACGCCCTAGCGAAACGTCCATCACGTCAGGCGCCACGGAAACACCCCACGCTCCCCAGCAGACCACGAGCGCGCGCCTACCTCGACTATCTGAAGGAACACGGCCAGAAACTCGGATAAAGACCACTCCGTTACTACATACCCGCCGAGCCTGTTCACGTCCGTCACGTGCGGCATAACGAGAACCGACGGCCGCCCGCCGGCACGGTCTCGCACGACCTCGCAGGGCAGCGTGTGGCACTGGTTCCGCCTGTCCGAGAACCGCCGCAACAAGTATGTATTCGTAGATCTCGTCCTCGAGGCCGGCGTCCTCGCGGACTAAGTATCTTCACCGCATACGTCGGCGGGCGCGCCACGCATGTGTGATACACAAAGTCCTGCCAGTGCCAGTGCACGACGAGATTCCGGAGGGTCAGCGGGCACATACTACCCAACTCGGAGGGGGCCCTACTAGCGACGCTGGATCCCAACGGTGAGACTCGAGCTCACCGGCTTCAGCACATCGGACCTCGGTCAACCAGATTCCGCGCCTCCGCAGCTCGGGATGCGTCTTGAGCAGGTCCGAGGGGATAGGCACAGATGCCAGCTCGCGTCCGACGTACCCGCTCCTCGGACTCGGAGTCACGGTTGACGTTGTGTCGTGGTCAAGCTGCGTGTCCGGATCCGCGGCCGCCATGTGACGACGGGCGACGGCTTGGGGGTAGAAGTAGGGTAGGGTACTGTCAAGGCTTACTGGGACCAACACCGCCCGCGCGATGTTCAAAGCGTGGGCACCTGGACGTGGTGGTGGCTGCCAGTCGATGGCGGATCCGGGGAGAACGATCAGCGACGTCGTTATTTCGGATTCAGGACTACGGTCAAACAGGATCCAACATTGCTCACAAAAGCGCCGCGCATTGTTCTATTGGCGCTTACGAAGGACACTGTGGCGATACGAGGTCGGCCCTCTACATCTAGCGACATTCATCACGCCTTTATCCGGGCTTCAAGTGACGAGGAACCCTGCGCAGGCGGCAGATAGGCGCACCAGGCCAGCGGCGGACAGAACTGCAAGCAGCAATGAGTCCCACTGATAACCGGAGTGCCTGCGAGTACAACGCAAAAGAACGTTTATCATCATGATGCTTTTCAGCCTGAAAGGCCCACCACGACGGGCGTGATTACGTGCGGGTGGAGACGCCTCTCCTCTGCGCCGGACTATCGAACCAGTGAAGGTGGTTAGAGCTGAGCGCGCGCCAAGTCAACACGATAGTAGACTGTAACTCGATGTCTTGGAGTCCGGAGTGCCTCAGAGTGCCTCGCTGCCAGACCATGATCCTTGTTCCACTACGTAGGCAATGACACAAGACGGCATATCGCCAATGGCCATTGGTACGCGTGACGCTGCAAGGCGCCGTGCAATGCCCAACTCAAACGATTGACGTACCTGCCACGGGCGTGCGCCGGTCTGGAATGACCTAGATTCGGGCAACCTCCATGTGTGGTCACAAACAGCCCTGACTCTGAGGTCACGAACGTCCATTCTGCGCCTCGGCCACCCCAACGAGCAGCGCCGCAGGATTTAGAGCGACCATACCGGCGTAGCTCTACTTCGCGGGTATCCAACCACACGAGGACGAGGTCCGTCGGGCGGCCATGGGAAAACCGAGGACATACCATGGACACCGAGCGGCCTTAGAGCGACATTGCCCCTGATGACAGTACGAACAATTCAGGAGGCTGACCCCATAGACACGCTTCATCTCCGCACGTCAGATGAACTGCAGTTGTCGCGTAGTTCGGTATCGAATGAGCTGGAGACTGGAGACGTCGCGAGTCCCGAGACTTTTGTGCCTGAAAAAACGGAACAGGCGTTTGAGATCAGAGAGTGGAAGCGGACGCGTGCAGGGTGGAGTAGTAACCGTGACCGCCCCGCGGATGACAATTGTCGACGCAGAGTAGGCTGGTAATGAGGTGTTCGTCCACGTAACCCGTCAGGTGTCCTTGTTCACTTCCGCATTGCAGGCACAGAATGCGGCGTACTGTGGAATAGGTTAACGTTCGGTGATGGTCTTCGAGGTTTTTTTGGGCTGTTTGGAGCGCCTGAGGTTGTTCAAAGGACCGCGAGGACCAGAAGCGCATGACGTACTTACTCTATGTGGAGATTGGGCGACCATCACGAAGTAAGGAAACGTTTTTGCAGCGTCTAGCCTCGTGCCGTTTTCTGTTCCACGATGGTGTGGCCCTTGCGAAGTTAGGTAGAGCATGAAGAGCCTGATAAATCCGAACTTACAACTTGTTGTGCGCCTTCGAGGAGCGTTCCACGAAGAACGAGGGCCTAAACTCGCTTTGAGGGACCTATATTTGCTTAAAGACTACGGAGTAGGCATATAGCGTCCTCAGAACCGACGCCCGTGTACAATACCTGAGCCATTACGGAGCTTGACTACGGGTTGAACGGCGTTAAGTTAGGCGAAGAGGCCTCGATCATGCTCACTTTACGTACCTGACAACACGAGACTTTGCAACACCCGTCTGGACGAACAAGAGGTAGAGGAACGAGTCACTGCGGATACGGCGCTGATACCCATAACGCCCGATAGTCGTGGTTGCCGATGTCGTAATTGGAGCACTTGGGAAGGACACGAGAGGAGCTAGGTTGGCACCGTACTCGTCAAGGAACTCGTTGGATTCCTGGAACCCTACGGAGGAACGACTTCAGTGGCGCTCGCCGTAGTATAAAACGACCTTTGAACGCACCAGACGTCCCCATCAAGCCCTCACCGTCGCTCGATCCACGCAAAAACCACCACTCATCTCATCTCATCTGGCTACCATGTTCAACAAGTTCGCCGCCACCTTCACCGCGCTCAGCGCTCTCGCAATCCTTGCCGTCGCCACCCCCGGAGGCTCGGGAGGCGGCTCGGGCTCATGCGACACCGGTCCCGTCCAGTGCTGCCAGTCCGTTCAGCCCGCCAGCAGCACCGCAGTGGCGCCGATCCTGGCGGCCCTCGGTGTCGTCCTCCAGGACCTGAGCATCCCTGTTGGCCTGACCTGCACCGCCATCAACGTGATTGGCGTCGGGAGCGGAAACAGTTGGTGAGTTTATACACACCTAGCCACGAAAAGAGGAGGCAACTTACATGAGTCACAGCTCTGCGAACACCGTTTGCTGCGAGAACAACAGTTTCGGTAAGGATGAGCGAGCGCTGACACCCTCAGATACTGACATGGGATACTAGGCGGCATCGCGGCCATCGGCTGCCTCCCCGTTTCTCTCTCTTAAAGCGGGGAGAATTGATCGCGACGATTCGATCGCGAGTGCGCCAGTGACGCCGAGGGCTGTCTACTGTTGACGAGCGCAAGGAGGGCGGAAAGACTGAGAAACGGCCCGAGTTGGATTCCGGGTGGCTTATGTCTATGTTGCTATCATTGTACCACAATGCATATACGAACTACTTCTGTGAATTTTAGGATGAGACTCGCTGACATTGGTAGGCGTACGCGAAACGTACACACCTTCGAGCCATACTTATGGACAGCGGGAATTGCCCAAGCGCTGTCCCAGAGGTAGATCGCGCCAACGTTTACAGAAGGAGTCTTTTCAAAATATTGTTGGAAAATGCCACACGCAAACGTAGATGTAGGGTTAACGTGGGCTTCGACCAAGTAAACGTAGGAAGACAAAAAGAAAGGGATTCGAGTAGATCATGCGAGGCGCCCAGCGCTTGTATTCTCTGTCAATTACGTAAGTAACTTCCTACGCACGGGCGCTATCTTTTCAATTTGCTCGAATTTGAGTGACTCAAGTCCAGTGTGGTCGTCCTCTACGAATCAAGTCAAGCCCATTGCTAGGCTAATTGGCAAGTTACACCAAACGGGATACGCGCTGCCGAGTATGATTGTGGTATGGTAGATGCAGCAACAAGAACAGCATTTATCCATGTCTGCTCCCAGAGAACCGCTGGCACTCTCAGTTCCGCTGCTGGCTATGACTTGGCAGTGACTCTGGCTAGGTACCTACTACCCATCAGTTTCACGGTGACAATCGAATGAATTGCCAGTAACTCCAAGTTAGCCAACCATACAATCAAACTAGAAAGCGTAGGTTGCCTAGTTCGAGGTCGTGGAATCAATGACAACGTTAACGCCAACATACCTTTGCACAGCCCAACGCAGCAGCGTCGTAACTTGTTCCCACGTTTACCGGGATGAAATTGGGACTCTTATAATCTCTTACGGTCTACCCCGACCTCACTTGACTCCGAACATAGCTTCGATGGCGAGTCCCTCTCGATGGCAACCTGAAGCAATCCCTCGGGCCGCACCGCGTCTTGCGGGGGAACTCACCGACCGCATCATCGACTTCCTCTATGACGACTGGCGTACACTGGCGTCGTGTGCCGGTACTGGTATCGACTCCGTGCTGGTACCTTGCGCCGAATACCATTTATCCCATACGATCGATTTACCCATCTCAGGCGGACACACGGAGATTCTTGATTTCATAAAGGTATTCAAACCTGCTTCGTCCATTGCCCTGGTCATTCGGTCCATCCATATACATGGTCCTCACGGTGTTGTGGACCGCCCCGCCGCTACGCTCCCGATACTCCTCGACCTAAGCCATCTACGAAACCTTCGTGACGTAGCTCTCTCCCACCTCTTTGTCGAGTCCAACGCGCGTTTCGCCCGCTTCCTCTGCAGGCTCCCCGCGCTAGAGGAGCTCTCCTGCGACGGACTGGTCATGAAGCCGTCTAATCCCTGGGGTCGACCTATCCGCGATGTAGGACCGATGCCAGAAGACGTCGCTGCGCTCGGCCGGCGCTTATTAATCCTACGAATAGTCGACCGTACTGTCGCAGACGAGTTGCCTCTCCGCGCAGAATCGCCGTATGACAGGCTCTTTTCCATCTTGCACCAGGGCCATGCATCCCCCCATACATTTGTTTTCGATTCACGGGATTCTCTCGTCAAGACTGCACTACGCCGACTGTTCAGCCAGACTCACAGTCGCTTGAGGCATCTCGACACAACGATTCACCTACCGCTTGGGCTGAGTAAACGACATCCAGGTTGTACGTGACCTCCACGGTTCTCTCTATCGCCCCAGGCTGTATACTAATTGCACCTTTCTGGACACTCAGACGAGGAAATTTGGGATCCACACAGTATCGAATTTCTAGACGATGCGTCGCACTGGACCTTTCTACGCACTTTGCGTATTCTATATTCGCCTTGGCGAGCCAGGGCCCTCCCGGCGAATACCTCCCGGGTCGTTGATTCCTTCCTCGAGCTACTCTCCGAACTCTTCGTGCAGCTCGCGCACAACACTCCTGGGGAGAACGACTGGCATCCTAAACTAGAGTCCTTTGAACTTGTGCTCCCGCTTCCGTCGGACGCCCAGCCGAATTTGAGTGTCCTGGACGAGCTCGCCGAGTCGCTTAGCACCTCTCGTTGGCCCGGCCTCCAGCGGATTCGCGTTTTTCTCGGATTGCTTCATAAACCCATCGGACCGGATGAGGCCGCGATAGACATGACTCGTTTAGAGATCTACGCCGACACTTTTAGGCGGGTGTTCTGGTCACGGTCACATAACGATACTGACAATGGAAGAGTAGTGGATGTACTTGCTGTGCGGGACATTGAGGTGTCATTTGATCGAGGAAGCGGTTTTAGACTTACGTCCTAAATATACTTTTGCATTCGCTGGGAAGAATAGTCTCAAAGTAGGCTTCACCGTGATACCGAGCTATTGAACGCCATCAACATGGTAGAATTACGAGATGCGTATGACAAAGTAAAGCCGACAACGACCTCGAAGCCCAATAGGCATGAGCTCACAAAGCCACTACATAACGACGCGTTGTTACCACAGTGGCTTTGCTCAGGAAATACAATTCTTAGTTATTGAGGTTGCGAGGGTCGGTGCCTGTAAGCGGCTAGTCAGCTTACTGCGTCGCTAACTTACTGCGTTGTTACATACCGCATGCAGACTCATGCACATCAAATACAACGTCGCTTGAAATTGGCGTGAGGCGGGTGATGGTCGCACCTGTGAACCACTAGTGTCGAGCTCGAGTTAGGTCTAGTCGTTGAAGTAGGTACCGAGCGTAACTCACGATGAAATGCCCGAACTGGCGCGAGCCATAGTTGACCTGGACATTGCCCGTCTGGGATCTCTGCGCCGTACCAGCGACGTACACAGCCTGACGACCAGGCGGAATAGTATAAGTGATCTTCTTGGACACGGTCGTGCTCGTCGAGTCCTCTTCAGATGCGCCGCCTCCAATAGAGAGGCCCCCAACCTCGAACCCGACGTTGGCGTTCACGCTTGTGGTCTGTCCGACTGTGGTCTCGCCACCGAGTTCAACGGTGACCGGGTCGGTCGCGCCGCCACAGCTACGACGGAGATCGCGTCAATAGCGGCATACATATTAGTAGAGGAAGAGATACCCACTTAAGCTGGGGGTCGCCGAGGACTTCGAAAGTGCGCGCGTTCGGATTGTCGACGATATTGATCTATAAGGCGACCGCGTGAGTATGGATGCTTACGGGCACAAGGCAACATAAAGAACCCACGAGAGTGCACCTATCGGCACGCTTCAGGTTGCTCGCACCGGGGCCACCAGGGCAGGAGCTCAATAGGTCGGAATCGTTGGGGGCGGAGTCACGGACGACGAGGGAGCCGTTGGCATCGTGTGGGTACCGAACAGAGAGGGAGAACGCAGAACTCGTGACAGCAAGAAGAACGATGAGGCGCGAACCAAACATATCGTTAAGTAGCGAAGAAAGAGAAGGAAAAGTGAAGAATTATTGCAGGGGGTCTAAAGCGAGACTTCGAACTCAGAGAAAGGTCAGAAAAGTGAATGCAGATGGGAAGTGCATCCCACTCACCTTTTATATTACCCCCGACCTGTCCCCGTATCTTGGTCAAACCGGTAGTCGGTATAGCTATGGTACTCGCCGCCGCGTAGTGCATTGGATGAAATGCTGAATTGCAAAAAGTGCAAGACCGCACGGCGTACTTCGGAATACCTCAGTACCGCCTCACTCGGTAACCTCAGATGTACTTGACTTGTTTGATGCTGGAAAGGGGCATCGTATAGCGTAGTGCGGTGGCAATATCTGGTGCCGGTTACCCCAACGTAGGATATAGCACACAGTGACAGGCCGGGACGCCCGAATCCAAAATGATCCACAAAGAAGGCTGTCACGCGCGTGTGCTATGTGGACTCCTACCATGAGGGCGAACATTGCCTCTGGTCCGTCCTGATAGCCATGGCGCTCCGGGGTAGATCTCTTGGCGTCGCACAGCTTCTAGCGGTTCTAACACAGGTGAGAGCAGTCTCAAAATCAGTCGTTTCCAATGATATGCACGCGTCGTCGCGATCTTAATCACAAAACTAGTCCGTACTCACCGGAATACCTCGGGGAGCCTGGTAAGTTGAAACGACGATGTCGCAGATTTCCTCGGTTCTAGGTAGCAGAGATTGAAGCGGACGTGCTAGCGATGTAGTCGATAATCGCAACTCGCGCTGCGTAGATTTCCTGCAGACCGTGCAAGACCACTAGTTCAACGATGCAAAGAACCGGCCGTGCGAGTGGTATCAAGATCGTGTCACGAATTAAAACATCAGAAATTGTGACGTATCATGTTTTGTAGCCAAGTCGAGACATACTAATAGGCGCCCAGCGGGTATTTATGAGAGTCGCTTAGATCTGACGAGGGTCCGTACACCGACGCGCCAGCCGCGGTCGCTGGTCAGAAGCCACAAACATAAGAAAATGGCTCGGGATCAAGTAGAGAAATTGCGAGCCTGATTAGAGAGGTGCGGTCCGGCGTGCCACGGAGTCACCTGTAGCAGTACGGTAGGCGCCTATGGAACAATAAACGGCGCTTTTGTTAACAATGTTTGTTCATGTTTGACCTTAGTCCCGAAACAGTAATGTCACCGATTCTCTTCGACCACTCACCACGTCTAGTACCCACCCACAGCTCGAACACCGCGAGAGCTGTGTTAGCTAAAGGAAGCGCCGATAGCAGCCTCTTTACACCCCAGATACAAACACATAAGTCTTTATATGGCGGCAGTGGATGCTCAGCTTGGCCACGACACGAACGAATACGTCGAATGGGAAACATCTGTTCCTATCCCTGACCTACTCAAAACGCATCCCGAGCTGCGTCGACGAAGAATATGGTCGACGGATGTGCTAAAACCAGTGAGTCTTAGACGTGTCATACGGCGCCTCGTGTATAACCGCTGACCCTCCAAAACGTCGTTGTCAAGGACTACGTATATAACACCTCCGTGGCACGCCCACCGACCTACGCAGTGAAGATAGTCCGCGACGATGGTCTCGAGGACGAGATCTACGAATATTTGTTGCGATTCTCGGACAAGCGGAACCACACGCTGCCCTGCGAGGTTGTGCGAGATGCCGAGCGGCCGTCGATTCTCATTATGCCTCACATGACGGACATAAACAGACTCGGCGGTTACATAACGAAGTGGTCTTTATCCGAGTTTCTGGCCGTGTTCCTTCAGATAGTCGAAGTAAACTCGTTAACTCGTTAATTGAGCGTGGGTTTTCTATGGAGCCTAACATGACGAATTCGCTAGGGCGTCGAGTTCATGCACGAACATAGGGTCGTACACATGGTGGGCCTCTAGGGTACTCCGCCGCCTCGCATTTAGCTCACGTACTATTGCTCTAGGACATCTGCTCGGGAAACACCGCCGCAGCTTGCAGGAGAGAAGTTCAGGAGCACCCGCATCTTACAGAAGGGAAAATGTACTTCATCGACTTTGAAACCGCCCAGCGACTCAGCGCCGATCCTGGGGTTCAATGTGCTATCCCTCTGCCCGAGACTCAAGTTGTCCCTCCGGATGGTATGGAACGAATGGACCCGTACTCGTGGGATATGTACTGCATCGGGAAGTTATTCGAGGATATGGCGGAGGTGGGTTCCGTTACTAATGTCTGGTACGAACGCTCACTACTGGTGCAGTGTGTATACCGGCGGAAGGGGCCACCTCCATGGTTGGTCAAGCGCATCGCAGAATGGTTGGTCGGCGACGAACGGGGTTGTACAAGTGTATGCCGATGTCGACCCACAGCTCAGAGGGTTCGCCGGGTACTGTCGATGTTGCAGCCTCTGATCCGCACGTGGGAGTGGTGCGGTAATTTGGTTAAACGTATTCGTGGTGTCTTTGTATCGCCCACAATCTAAATCTGCCCCGCAATGCTCTCTCGATGAATGTAGATTACGCGTCGCATCTTCAAGTAGGGTACCAAGAACATATTTCGCTTATCTGGCCTACTAGTACAGGGCGCTACTCGTCCGAAATAAGGATGCCTGGGAACTCATCATCCAAACGGCCATCGGCGCCGTTTAGCTATACCCTAGTGTACAGGCAGGTCTTCACCTCCGTGCTTTAGGACAATGGTGCTCAAACGGGTTAGCTAGAGAGCCTCTACAGGCTTCGAGGAATGAGCACGATTCGATAGAAGACCATTATCCGGCGTAAGTACTGCACTCAGACGCAGGCCATCCCGGGGAGTACAGATGGGCTAGTCCGCGTGGTGACACTAATAGTACTATAGTTGTGGCAACGCTCGAAGCTGGCAAGACGGAAGAGAACAACGCGTGGCAATGACGGGCGCTTGCGATATATCCTCACGATGTTCACTGCAGTTCTTGCAAGTTCTTGAACCTTGGCCGCACGCTCAACTATCCCACTTTCAACGCGAAGGACGACGAGCGGGCGTGTGGGTGTAGAGGTTAACGCGTTGACGTCCAACGTTCATGACGCCTCCGTCGCGCGGTTCCGCAGTTGGCTCGGCGCCGTCATTGCCGCCTCCAACGGCTATTGCCGGCGTATCTCCTTAGCGATCATGCACCGCTTCAGCTTGCATTTCCATCTCGTTCAACAACCACCACAACCACCGAACTAACCAATACGCGCACGGCATGTCTGGATTCTTAAAGAAACTTGATAAAATCGCGGACAAGATCCCGGAGGGGTTCGGCCATGCGCGGGCCATGGCTATAGGTCAGTACATGACATTCGATAGGTGTGGCTCTGTATGCTCAACTCGACTATTTTTCAGGCATTCTGAATCCAGACCGTACGTGTATCCCATGCCATGTCGGGTCGGGGCACTTTGTACAGGAGGGCACTGAGGCGTATGTTTCGCAGGTCGCCATGATGACCCCGAGGAAAAGCGCGCCGACATGATTCGGGCCGAGATCAACGCTGGCCACCGCTTTCACTCTTTCGCCGGCGAGCGTTCTCAGAACTTTATCAAATGGTCTGTTCATACGAAGAGCACCAGAGGTCGATTATTGGCTGACTTCGCATAGGCACATCGACGGCCATGATTACATGTGGGCTGTTTCAGAATTACTGGACCGAGCCAAGGAGGCTATCTTCATTCTCGTAAGGGGGTTGAAATCGCATTACAGCAATGAGTGCTAACTTTATGCATCACATAGGACTGGTGGTTGACCCCTGAGCTGTACCTGCGTCGTCCGCCGGCAAAGTATCCGGAATGGCGACTCGACCAACTCTTGAAGCGTAAGGCCGAACAAGGCGTGAAAGTCTATGTTGTCGTGTACAAGGAAGTTGTGCAGACCATGACGATGAGCTCTCACCACACAAAGGAAACGCTTGAGGCTCTTCACCCGAACATTGCTTGCATTCGCCACCCCGATCATATAGGTAGCAAAGGTAGGTCTTTAACGCGTTTCGACCAGAGGTGATCTTGACGCGGCCATCAGATGACGTTGAGTTCTGGTCACACCACGAAAAAGTCGTGGTCGTTGATAACCACTATGCTTGCATTGGCGGTCTAGACCTGTGCTTCGGGCGCTGGGACACGCACACGCACCCCCTCGCGGACGTACACCCAACTTACCCATTCGATACCCTCTTCCCGGGGCAGGATTACAACAATGCACGTATCATGGACTTCAAGGACGTGCCCAACTACGTTAGCAATGGCCTCAGTGCCATCGAGAGTGCGCGCATGCCGTGGCACGATGTGCACATGAGTCTTACAGGTACTGTCGTACTCGATATTGCTCAACATTTCGTCGAGCGATGGAACGAGATCAAGAAGCGCAAGGTGCGCAACGCGTATCTGGAAATGGACGTTCGTAGCTGACATTTATACCGCACACCGCTTATAGTACCGTAACGACGAGTGAGTTCAGCGAGGTTTCTGGAGGTCTATCATTCTGACTGCGAGCAGACGCTACGACTGGCTTGCCCTCCCCCACGATATCGAGAATTCTCCGAACGAAGCTGTCGTCCGTAAGTACACTCTAGGCGAGTAACAGAAATGCAACAGCTCACTTTCAATAGGCCATCCCCACCGCGAGCGTTGGCACGAAATGGGCAGACATTTCAGGGAGCACTTCCACCTTCACGTCCATGGAGACGAGGCCGTCGAGTATGAGGACGACTTCCCGGTCGTCCGCGGTACATGCCGTGTGCAGGCCGTCCGTAGCGTATCGGACTGGAGCCACGGTGTGCTGATCGAGCGCAGCATCCAGAACGCTTGTGCGTTTTCTACAACCCTACGTATGTCTTACTCCCACTGAGGCGGTGTGGCATTCTAGACATCGAGCTCATCCAGCAGGCTGAGCATTTCATTTACATCGGTATGTCGTTGGGTCGTAGCTGCTCTCCTTACACGTACTGAATCGATACTGTACAGAAAACCAGTTCTTGTACGCTGTATCATCTTTATATGCAAGAAGTGATGAGCTTATTACCTTCTCGTTGACAGCATTTCAAACACCGGCGAGGATGGTCCGATCAAGAACCAGATAGCGAAGGCACTCGTCGAGCGCATCGTGCGTGCTGGTCGTGAGGGCAAGAAGTTCCGGGTAATGCTACACCGCTTGGATTCCAAGCGCCTGTACACTAACGCATTCGTCCTCGTTAGGTCGTCGTCGTCATTCCAGAAGTGCCTGGATTCGCTGGACAAGGTATTGCATGCACCTTCCTACCGGGCATGTTATCTGCTGACACTCGGCGCAGTCAAGGACGAGACGTCCGTCAAGACGATCATGGCGGCGCAGTACCGCACCATGAACCGCGGCGGCAACAGCATCTATGAGGAAATTCGCAAGGCCGGCTACGAACCGTACGTCCTCATAACCTAGAATACACTCTTAATCTCATACGTGTCCGTAGGACCGACTACATCCGGTTCTACCACCTCCGCGCGTACGACCGCATCAACGCTCCTTTCGGTTCGTCGTTCTTCGCATCATCGTGGACTATCATCCTCACGCTCTATTGCAGAGTCTTATATCCACCAGATCGAGGAGCGCAGCGGCATCCCCTTCCATCAACTGAACGTTGCCCTCGGCCGTCTTTGGGTCGGGCGCGGCGAGGGCCCCGAGGACCCGAAGCAGGTCTCTGTGACGATCCCCACGGGCAAGTCGCTTGCGGAGCAGTCCACGTCGGGCGCAAAGCCAGAAATGAAGACGGAGACGTACCCGATGCCGGCGACGGTCGAGGAGGCGCGCGAGATCGTAGACAAGTGGGTGCGCGTTGCGGAGGAGGTGCGGAGCGACGAAGACGTGTCCGACAACGTCGTGCAACACATGCTGCACGACCGCACGAGCTTGCTCGACGAGAAGTGGCTAGGCACGGAAGAGGAGGAGCGGAACGCCTACGTGTCAGAGCTGCTCTACATCCACTCGAAGCTTATGATCGTCGATGATAGGCGTGTAATCGTGAGTAGGACGGTGTTTCTTCGCGTATGTTACTCACGGTCGAATTGGTCAGATGGGTTCTGCCAATCTGAACGACCGTAGTCAAAAGGTAAACCCTTACCGTCATTATATACAAACTGTAACTGACGTAGAGACCACAGGGCGACGGTGACTCCGAAATCGCCCTTGTCGTTGAGGACGAAGACACCATCGAGGCTAGCATGGACGGTGAGCCCTACCGCGTCTCACGCTTCGCCGCTACTCTACGCCGGAAGCTCTATCGTGGTACGTTCCCATTCCGTCCTGCGCCACGGAGCCTTAGCCAACGATTCATCCATTCTCAGAGCACCTCGGCCTCATCCCTCCTCAAATCTGCGACAACGACGAACGGCCCGACTCGTTCATGCGCGCGGCACCGCACCCGAACGAGGACGAGACTGAGCAGGACGAGGACCGGCTCGTCGCGGACCCCCTCGCTGACGATACGATCAACCTGTGGGAGAATACCGCACGTCAGAACCGCGAGATCTTCACCGAGATCTTCCGTCCTGTCCCGACGAACCTCATCCGCTCGTGGAAGGACTACGATGTGCGTTCATTATTTGAGCTGTTCCTTCGTCCGAGTCGCCATCGCTTCATGTCCGGTTCTCACTGGGCTTCGCTTTTACTAGAATTATGTCCCGAAAGTGATGACGGGCCACGTCGTGCCTGACGTCCCTTTGCAACGCATCAAGCAGCGCCTTGCCGAAGTGCGTGGCGCCCTCGTAGAGTGTCCCATTGTAAGCATTTCGTCGTGTACTCTAGGACTCATTCTCATCACGAATACATGCAGGACTTCTTGATCGACCAGAAGGACTTCGTCGAGGGTCCCGACTGGAAGGGGCTGAACCCAACGTTGCCCATCTATATCTAAAGAGGGTGTGAGCAGTCGTAGTATGCCCCTCATTCAAATGTACGATTAGCGTGTTGTGCAACGCTGTAGTGGTGGGCGTGAAGAACGCAACGCAAATGATTTACTCGTTATACTACTCTCTACTGCAACGTTTATAGCATACTCCGCGTAGGTTAAATACGAGTCTAGATGCTCTATGATGAGTAACGACATATTGTCAACTTTTCGTTCGCAAACGTGCTCATGCTTAAGACATGGTCTAAACACATAACCGGATCGGCTGTGTCGGACTGACAGTATTGCAATCATAAGTATAAACTCTGGGGTGCGCGAATATATACAATTGCCGGAATAGTTGGGGCGTGGGCCAAGACTGGAGATTTGCGAAAGAAGCTTAGATTGAGACCTCCATCAAGTTTTGGGACTAACTTACCGAGAACAAAAAAACAAACCGGTACGCGAGGGCCTGCTACAGGTCTATCAACAGCACAGTTCAATCAAAACACTAGCGTAGGACCTAAAGCACGAAGGGAGTGTTAGAAACGCGGACGGTGGAGTGACTGCAAACAAAATACCATAGTAGATACAAAAGCATAGTTATACGGTTTCTGTCATCATTGAGGCTGCAACTGGGGCACCGTGATCCCTCGTAGTTTCCGGATTGCAAGCCGAGACAAGCCTATCCGCATATCTAGTGAGTGACGCAAACCGCCAACCCGCGAATCTATTGTGCATCCATAGCCTCGGTGCTAGTACCATGGAGTGGCCAGTGGAACTCGGGCGTATATAAGCAACGAAGCTCCGGATGGTATGGTCGCGGCGGTAGGAATCGGACCTGATATGCGAGGAGAAGTAGGATAAGATAGGGGGAGCGAGGAGGCATTTGATGAGGAAGAAAAGCTCGTGAAAGGCGGCATACCGCGGGTCCGAGGTTGATACATCGAGTGACGGGATCATCCGCCTGTTAGGCTCCCCTTGCGCGTCGACGTCAGACATCATCGAGCGAAGTAGGCTGTCCAGTTCGGAGAGTGTGCTCTCTACCATTGTGTGCAGTTCTGCTTTGTTATTCTTGATCTTGTCAGGATTGATGGGCACATTGGGAGTGCTTGAACAATATAAAGCCGCGGTAAGAGCACCATAAGAGCATTCTACGAGATGTGTAACGGCGCGCAGGTAGTGAGGAAGCAATCTTGACTCCGGTCCGCACTGCGTCTCCCCCGACGCGGCGCCAGGCTGCAAGTAGGTGAACATCGACGCGACATGGGTACGGGTTTGTACAGCGGCTTCGCAATGGCGCTAGTAAGCACATGCATGCAGGATATAGGGTAGCAGAACAAGTCGACGGCTCACCATCGAAAAGCGCGTTATGCACTGACTCTTCGCCAGGCCTACTATGATGGACGCACCAGGAGATGAGGATGGATCTTGTCGCATATACGTGTTCTGTCAATTCGGCCAGTCGCCAGTCACGATCTGTCAACGCTGAATCTTTGCGCGGCCCCGGTTCCTCGGCTCGAATTGACCTGTCGTCTGGTCCAAGGTCGTCGGCGAGGACGCGAAGAATTGTCAATAGCCAAGTGATGCGCTGCGGGTTTACCCAAATCGTGGCCGATGGGAACGCAGTGCCGAACATGTCACCGGTCTGAGTGTAGAGCGCTTCGGCCCCGATTAACGACATATAGATGCTCTTCCGTACCCCGTGTTCGCCCTGACGGAAGGGATTTCTCCAGCTGAGGGGTGTTACATCTCCCGGTGGCACCATCCTGGAGGTGAGACTCGTAGTCCCGAGGAGAACGTACCCAGAAAGCGCACGTTGGATATGTTTTTCCGGGAAGGGTAAAGCCCCGTTCAGAGGACCGAAATGACGTACAGCCTGGCGACACAGACCTATGAGGCAATCGACCACAGATTGCGGCCCATACCCGCTGCTTTGAAGACATTTTATTGCTGCCACAATGAGGTCAGGGTTCAGGGTGGAGTCGTAGGCTTTGATAAGGATATCCATGTCCAGTGCGAGCGAATGCTTGGCAATTATGTCCTGTTCGCGGCCCTCCCATGTACTGTAGAGCTTTTTTTTTTTTTTTTTTTTTGGGTTCCTCGTTTATTGCCCTCGAGGGCCAAGCCCTATGGTAGGCAATACAGGTCGAGTAGCTACGGGGAGAGCCGCTGGAGGTCGGGTATCGTGTGTAGGGGGGGTTGTAGGTGTTGAGCAGCGCCCAAGGACGCCGCGAGCAATATAGTATGAGATGGTATGGTAGCTATCTAAGGGCAAACGCCGCCCGCCCGCGCTGGCCACCATCGGCTGGCGGCTGGGTGCCAGGTTCTAAACCTCCCGCACTTTGCAACAGTGGGTGCACTGCCGGGCAGTGAGCCTCTTGCTACGGGAGGGGTACGGCGGCCCGGCAGACACCAGGCCGCCGTCAGAACTCCCCTGGTCCCACGCGGATGTTATGAGCGTGGCGAGCCCGTCTACAGTACAAGTAAACCGACCCGCCCGAAGGGGGGGGTGTCTCACGAAAATTCGTCAGCGTCACCCGACTCGCTGTCCGGGTAACCCGAGAAAGGGCCGACCAGTGCCCCCAGGACCGTTCGAAAGCGGCCTGTTGCATGGACGTAAGCGAAAAGTGGCCTGAGTGCCTCCTCCGTGTTGAGCAGAGTCTTGAGGTCCCGACCGCTGAAACCCAGAGAGCGAAAATGTACCGCCCTGTGAAGTGAGTATGTGGGACAGGCCAGGAGGAAGTGCGAGACCGTTTCCGGCGCCTGGTGACACGTCGGGCAGGTGGCATTAGGGACCTTGCCTACATCAGGAAACCGTCAATCCCACTTAATGACTGGAGAGCACTTGTGTGCACTTGCTCGCTCTGGTTCAGATGGGTCCAGAAGATCCCAGTACTTCTGGATCAGAAGGTTCATTTACTGGAGCAAGTGTAAATAAGTCGTATTAAGTCCAGCCAAGCAGTATTAAGTACATTAAAGTAGTTTTAATTAAGCCTTCTCGTGATCCTACCACCGCCTGCAGTGCGACCACCGTCAACGGCTACATTCCTACAGCACCCTAGCGAGCGCGTGTGTGACGTGGGCAAGGCGCCAGCTGGCCCAGATGTGCGTCAACAATCCGAACGGATGCTCTGCCCGCCATCGAGATCCAAGTTTGTTGGGGCGCCCATGGGGCCGGCCGTCGAGGTCAATTTTCGAACGTACCCAGACGACCACGGCACGAGTCGTGAGAGCTCGAAACGATCGGGCGAGAGTTTTTGTGTGGGTGTGCGGCCGTACAGGGGTGCGAGGGGGGTTTTTCGGGTCCCAGGCTGCACCGGCCGATGACCCGGTTCAAACGACGATGCGCCTCTGTTGTCCTGCACGCACGACAGGCGCATGCCGGATAACACAGTGTGTGCAGAATCGAGATGGCACAACGCACCGTTCACCCGCGAGACCGAACTTTATCTGAGCACCCATGAAATCCGCTGTCGGATGCCTTAAAATACTACACAAACAGCACAAGCGTCAGCATGGATAGAAAGCGCGGACCGGACAAGCATGTCGGTACTCACCAGTGATGCAATTACCGCCATTACCGTCTCAGCCGCTCACACATCCGCGGAAGACACCGCACTTACCATTATTACAACCTGGCCCCGGGGGTTATTGCCTGTCTACGAGTCGAGGCCGTGGAACTGACAGTGTAGAGTGGAGGAAGGAACTCACCACTGCCCAAGACGAAGACCAGGGATCACCGGTGAGGGCTGCCAAGCGTCGGCAGCAAGATAGCCTGAGATGGACTACAGACGGAGTGGAGAGGAGGTAAAGAGAGTGCAGGGCGAAGAGGCAACAAGTTCAGCCTTAAGTCCGATGCCCTGGAGACGCCATGTGGCCCTTGATGGAATGCTTATCGCTCACCGTCGTTGCGGGAGAGAGGCTCGGCAGCTCTCGGCAATCCTTATCGGTGCCCAAAACACATGGTGATACATAGCATCCAGCCGGCCTGCCGGGAACGCACAATGTCTCCGCACCGCACTGACAAAACTACAAGAGCGAGCCAGTGATGGCAAGTCAATCAGCCAGCATCAGTAAATTTCAGTGATCGCCAGACGTAACAAGTAAATAAGTCGGGGTAAGTTGTCAAGTGGCTCGGACGGTTTCCTGATGTATCCTCTCGAGATACGTCTGTAGCGGGACATGATTAGTGCGGAGCTGCAGGAGAAGACTTGCCTGACGCCGCGGGAGGACTGCAATGAGCTCGCCATAAGCTTTAGATGGCATGGCCCCATCGATGTGCGCCGCCATTCGAAGTCCTCTCCTTGAGGCCCGCCATCGCTCTGCAGCTCGCCTGTCGAGCTCCGACTTGAAGTTCTGCCGGAGCCGAGTTGCACTCTGGGGCAGCTTCTTGCATAGACTGCGTGGCAACTGCCGGGTTGGAGAGGAGTGTCCATGCGCCGCCTGCTTCGCCAGCTCATCTGCTGCCTCATTTCCTGGGACATCGCTGTGTCCGGGGACCCATCGCAGCGTAATCCGAAGACTGTGTCGCTCTGCCCGAAGAGCTCGGACACCTGCGTGAAAGATGTCAGTGAGGTAGCGCCCTGTCCCTGCTGAGAGTAAGGATGAGGCCTGAATCGCGGCAGTGTTGTCGAGGCCAATTGAGACTCGCTGAGCACATGCAGATTCCCTGTGGATCAGCTCCAAGGCGAGGATCGTTGCGACGATCTCTGCCTCGTAGACTGTGTGGTGAGCTGAGGGGCCAAGGTAGAACTGCAGAGTCGCTGCAGGCTGTGACCGCCCCGGAGCGTAGAGAAGGGCAGCCGCTCCCACTCCACCATCAATGTCCGAGCCGTCGGTGTAGACTCTGTAAGCCCCATCCTCCGCCCAGCTTGGGTCCTCTTGCACTGCCTCTTCCCGGTTGGGAACAACGTGGACGTGATGTCGTGGACGCCAGCGGGGGTGCAGTCGGGCTGGTCTTATGTGCTCCGTGTTCCTGAAGCAGAGCCAGGGTCGGTAGGCATCCAGGAGCTCGTGAAGGGGTGACCGGTGTGGTTTGACAAAGCGGCTGCCCGCTCGCTGGACGTGTGGTGCGAGTGGGTGGTCGATGGGTAGTGTGCACAGCCGGACTGCAGCACGATGGCATAGCCGGTCGACCAGTAGATCAAAGGGAAGGAGCTTCGTATGTGCCTCCAGCGCATCCGTCGGAGCTGAGCGGAGTGCACCTGTCATAGCCAGTAGGGCCTGCCGTTGTACTGACGCCAGCCGGCGAACGTGTCCTACCGACCCATGTTTGCGGGTGTGGCCACGCAGCTTGCGCACTGGGGTGAGAAACGTGTCAGCAGCATAAAGAACACTTGGGATGACCACCGCGAGGTAGAGCCGTCGGACAACATCCATTGTGAGCCCATGCCGGGCTCCCGCCAGTCGGCGAATTTGCGCCACTAGCCGAGCACCTTTCGCGTACGCAAAAGCGACGTGCTGCTTGAACTTGAGCCCTTGGTCTATGAGAAGGCCTAGAAAGCGGTGGTGGTCAGCAGGGTTTACAACAGAACCGTCTGACAGGTGAAGCGGTGGCCCGAGGCCAATCCGCTTGGGCTGTGCCTTGCAATTCAAGAGCCCAAATTTGTTGAGCGAAAAGGTGGAGTTGTGCGATCAGGACCAGTCCTGAGCTCCGCCGTCACGGTCCATGAAGCGCCGAACTTTTGCATGGCACTCTTCAAAGGTCTTGCCGGTGGTGACCAAGGCAACATCGTCCATGGACCCTACCGCAAACTCCCCATCCTTGGTGTCTGCGCTGTCAATAAGATCAGAGTTGTAGAAGGCATAAAGAATAACGGAAAGGGGGCAGCCTTGGTCAATGCCGCTGGTGATATCGAAGAGATCTGATGTGTAGTCGTCAAAACGTAGCTGTGTTTGGCGCCCGCTTAGCTTGATCCGCAGCCAGTCCACGTACTCCGCCGGGACTCCTCGCATGCGTAAGTTGTGATACAAGCGTTCCGGGGACGCTGCTGGAAAGGCAGACTTGATGTCAAGGAACACTATTGATGCCGCTTTTCCTCGCCGCCATGCATCCTTAACAGTTTTGATGACCAGATGGATGGAATCTGTGGTTGTCCTTCCTGCCCGTCCCCCAAATTGGAGGTGGGCGAGCATGGACTTCCGTTCAGCTTCAAAAACCAGAACGTCTGCTACACACCGGGAGAGGATCTTCGACATGCAGTTTAGAAGTGCAATGGGGCGCCAGGACTTCGCTACCGTGTAGTCTGTCTTGCCCGGCTTCCGTAGGACCACCGTGTCCGATATCTTCCATTGCTGAGGGTAGTAATGCAGCGAGAAAGTTGCTTGAAAGAGTGAGCCTAACACTGGAGTCAGAGTGTCCACGCAGTGCTTGTATACCTCATTCGGGATCATGTCCGGCCCAGGCGCCTTGAATGAGCGGAGCGCCCCGATGGCCCTCCGGACTTGAGTGTCTGTGACTGGCCGGAAACTGTAGCTCGGGGCCGGGTAGGGGCCGCTCGGAGAGGCAGCCGTGCTAGGGGGGAGAAAGAACGTCTTGTGGAACTCAAGACCCTTCTCCTCATTGGTGTTTAGGGTGCGCTCCCGTCCTACCCCATCCGCCACCCGTATCGGGGGTATGCGCGTGCCGCCACCGTCCGATGCCCCACTTTTGAGAAAACGATTAGCATCCCAGACCGTTTTACCATCAATGGAGCTTATCCACGCATTCCAGTAATCGTTCTTAGCTGCCGTGATGTGGTCAGCGTAGCGGTTCCGGAACCGACGGTACTCAGCGTGTGCTGCGTGGGCGCGATTGTCCCGATGACGGAACGCCACCCGAGCCAGACGCTCCTTCATCTTGCGCATTTTTGCGAGGTCTGCGGACCACCAACGCTTGGTGTAAGGAGTGTCTGGTGCAACTGGAACATGATCAGTGATTGTGCTCTGGAGGTCCTCCATGAGGCGGTCTAGGATGGAGTCAAAGTCAGCAATCGTCGTAATGTTCGAGGGGAAACACCGAGCATCAATTTTATCCGCCAAAGCCTTATCAAACTCCTCCCAGTCAACCTTACGGAAGTCCTTGCGTGCTCGTGCTCGTGCCTCAGGGACCGGTATGTCGAAAATAGTCTGAATGGGGAAGTGATCAGTCTTGGTCGGGCGTTTCTCCCTTACCACCATGCAAGTCCGTATCCGCTCTAGAATCTGCGGTGTGCAGAAGACGTTGTCGGGTCTTGTATAGTTCTTGGTGCGTGTGGCTTCTAGCGTGGCAATGCCCTGTGGCAGGGCCTGTTCTAGGTTCAGACGCCTGAGATGCTCGAGCAGGACATCCGCCCTGCGGATATTCCGAGTGGTGAAGAGATGGTGGTTTCCAGGGCTGTCCCAGGCGGGGTGGTGTCGGTTGAAGTCGCCCAGCCAGATGAAGTCTGTGTCATCCCCACCCCCATCCACTACTAGGTGGCGAGCAGAGCGGGACGCTGCATGGATCGCTGAGTCATGGTCACCATCGACGTAGAGATTGAAAAGGTGGATTGTCGCCGTCGCCGTTCGGATGGTGATTGCTGAGACGTCGGGGTGAGGCACTGGGATTGCCGACCAGTGGTTACTGGAAAGCTTCTTGTTGACCAGGATGATTGAGCGCTCCCGTCCCGCCCGGTCTGACCCATGTGTGGCTGGATAGATCACCCTCCAGTTTGGGGTGCTTGCCGTGAGCCCGAGAAACGTCAGATACGGCTCCTGAATCGCTAGTACATCGTAATCTGAAAGAGAGGTGTCATTAATGAGATCCTGTTGCGCTCGCCCTGACTTGTTGAGGTTCTGCTGCCACACACGCAAGGTGGTATGGTGGCCGTCACTCATACTTGGGGGGTCCTAGGTTCCGACTGCCTGGGGGTACTGTAGAAGTAATCAAGGCGCGACTGCTGTGCAGCGCGTGGCTCAGCATCTGCTCGCTCGAAATGATGGCGCACCTGTGACCAGACCGTCGGGGGAGGGGGTGCACGAGCCAACTCTTCCTCCTCGGAGACCCAGGTCTCAGGGGCATTGGTGACAAAGAACCGAAAGCCGCTGTCAGCCTTGCGGGTGATGTATGCACTCACTCGTGCACGGAGTGCAGGGCAGCCCCGGTCCCATGCCGCATGCCCGCTGACTCCACAGTTGGCACAGTGATAGCGTGACGGGTCGCCAGCAAATTCGCACTGTGCCGATGGGTGCGCGCCGGCACAGTTAGAACAGACATCGTGCGGTGCCTTACAGTCTCGCGCGAAGTGGCCGCCGTAGGCCTGGCACTTCGCGCAACGCTTCAGTTCATCCATATCCCGCCTCACCAGAACCTTCCGCCCCACAATTGTGAGCCCCTTCAGTGCCGTGTTGGCCTGGTCGATCCCGCCCATCGTGAGCATGACATAGGCCGTCCGCTGACCCTCGAAACGCCGTGCAATGGGCTTGATCCACTCGGCTCGGACGATGGCGCCAGGCTTGAGGTTGTGAGCCGCCTCCAGGGCCCTCAGGGAGGGCGCGTCCGTTGGATCGAAAGAGATTGGGACTCGTTCTGCAACGAGCTTGTAGGTCCGCTCTATCACTTGGGCCGTCATGCCCATTTTCCGCGCAAAAGGTTTAGCGACCGCTGGTTTGAGGAGCCAACGTGCCATCTCGATGCTGGAGGCGGTGAAGACTGCGTCCTCGTGAGGGAGGATCTTGGCTTGCTCAATGGCGCCCCGCCCCGGGGGGGAGAGCCCTGCTCGAGTCAGCTCTTCCAGGGCATTTCGGGCACGCGCAAGCGCCTCGGCGTCGTTAATGCGCGCGCCGTCTTCCGTCCTGAGCGATGCACCCCGCACCAAGACCTGACGTTGTAAGAGGTCTGCTAGGGTAGCAGCCCGACGCACCCTCACTGGGGCAGAGTCTATGGTCAGCACAGACTGAGGCGGCGAGGACTCACCCCCACTGTGCGATCCCGGCTGGGTGGCCATGATCTTGTGGGCTTCACGAAGCACCTCCTCAGCTCCCCGCACCCTCTCTCCTGCCTCCCTCAGCTCGGCAGCGCAGCATCCCATCTCCTGCTTCATACATTCGACACTCCCGGCAAGTTCCTCGATCCTGTCTTCAACATGCGAGGTGTGATGGTCGAGGCGAATGCGAAGCTGATCTTCCGCTCTTTCCACGACCGCGTCACTGACTGCTCCCTGGATCCCATTGTCTAGGATGTTCTTGGCCAGGTATGCGAAAGCGATCAGTCCTCTCCTCGTGAGCTCGTGGGAGGGTCCAGTGAAGGCGAAATGCAGGAGGCCGGAGACGAGCGACTCGCCTGTTACGGCATGGGCTCCCTCGGGGATCAGAGTAGCACCCCGAAGGAAATCTTTCGCAGTCTCCAGGTCAGGTATAACCTGCTCCGCTTCCGCCCATGCTTCTTGCGAGGCAGTGGGCTTTTTTGCTCTCGTTTTTTGTGTCGTTGTGCCTGCGGGCTCACGGGCGCTTGGTAAGCTGCTCGAAGTCGGCGGCGTGCTGACCGGTCTGGGGACCGGCTGTCGACGAGAAAAGGACATCTAGGACACTCAAAGCTATGGAAAAGCTAGCTATAAGCTGTCTAAGCTCCAGTGCCAGAGAGTACCGCACGTCTCTTCCTCCCCCTATGAGGTCGAGGCGTGGGAAAAATCCGGCAGGTGGTGGTAGAGCATCAAGAGGGGCCCTACTGTAGAGCTTCGGCGTGAAGAACCATCTATTTGTCAGCCGAATGAGTCCAGAGACGAGCTTATCAAATCCAAAGCGGCTTGACGGGGGTGGGGGAGCCTCCGAGGATTTCTCAGAAGCGATAGAGACGTTTTTGTCCGGGGGGTCGCTACTGGGTTTCCGCCCTGTAAGTGGTCTCAATATCGTCATAATCAGCAAGCCGATTGTACCAGGTATTAATAGAACAAGCATCAGTGCCCCAACAGCCCATGATAAGGGGATATTTACTAAAGCGAGTACCACGAGAGTGCAATGCACTATGGTCCTAGTTGTGAACGCCCAAAGGGTTCGGACGATGGGATAAAGGGCGCGCATTTGGGGAGAGCGATAGGCACAGCCGGTGGCAAAAAGGGGGAGGAACGTGGTGACCAGAGTAAATGTCCCTAGAAGACCAACAAGTGCGGAAGAAATGATGGCCACTGTTGAGTGAAATTGCCAGAGGAGAACGAGAACTCCAGTAAGGAATAAACCGAGGGAAATCAGAAGCAGAATGGGAATCGCAGTAATGATCCCCCCTACTCTCCACTTTTGGAGGTTGTTAAGGCGATGTTGGAGTAGACGAGCCATCGCACGATCGTCGGAGCGCCCCGATATCCCGCTGCTGTATTCATTCAACCATTGCTTGGACATGATGGCAATGACGGATGAAGCGAGACTGATTATGAGTCCTGAAAACCACAAGATGTTCAATTGTACCGCCCACAACGGGGCATGAGGGGTTGGACGGGCAGTGCCGAGGCTGGCGAGCGGGATAGCCAGCGGTGGAGAGTTGTCCAAACGACCGCCAGGGGAGAAATCGCTCAATTGGGAGGAGATCTTCTGCAAAGCCATCAGCGCAAGGTCAGTCGAGGCAGGTTGAAGGAGCTGGTATGATTGCACGTTGAAGGCGGTAAGAATTGCGGAGAACAATCCCGCCTGGTGATGTACCCGGCAATAGTGAGAATTGATTGCGTTTGTAAGATGCTGTGATACGCACGAAGACAAGGTAAACATCAATTTCCTTGTTCCATCGTTCTACCATCTCGCTGCTGTAAGAACGGACAATTTCGATTGCCTTCGACCATTGCGGCGATGTTGTGTCGTGGGGAGCTATCTCCTCTAAGCACTCTTCCATCATCTTTAGCACGCCGACGTGTAAGTTTTGGCCTTGGTGGATTGACATGGCAGTGGTTCGACGAACCTTAGAACGCTGGGACACTGGTATGGCTGACGCCGGAGGTACTTCTGCTAGTTGTCTGTAATCGAGAATCGGGCTCCGTAAAGAGGCGAGCCCTGTTACTAGGGATGCTTGACTACTATTCGGTGGAGTATCTTCATGGATATTCTCGAGCATTTCTGGCCAGAAAAGGTCTGTTGTGTGAAAAATAATCGCCGAGGTATAGTATGTGGGTCACAGACTCGGAGAACTGAAGACTTGAGGACGGGATATCCCGCTATATATATGCGCTATAAACCATCTTGCACACAAAGTTTTCGGTAGAAGCCGAATACTGGACGGTAGAGAAGTGATACCCACATAAATGTGCAGCGGCCTTTTACATGTTGCGTGTCTAATGTCCTGATCATTTCCGCGCCCGCGAGTGCATAGTGCGGGTAATATCCCGTGTGTTGGCGCCAGTTAGGATTGGAACTGCGAAGTTTAGAAAGCGAAGTTCAGCCTGGTGTACACGTAGGGCTCAAATCGCGCTCGGGACACACCGCGCGATCGATGTGCGAGCCAACAGTCAACCGCCAGACCGTCACCGCAGCGTGCACATTGTCGACATGCCTGTCAGGCTTGCTGCCGACCCTCTGGCAAGATGAGCCGAACGTTGGCAGGAGTCTTATATGAATGCATGAGGCTGGCATCGCAGAGTTCCTGACCCTAGGAGAATGCTCTTCCGTTTGTTAGTTTTGTCACGGTGTCGATGTAAATTTTCTAAGCCCGGCTCACGGTGAGGCTTGCTTCCGACAAGAAACACGGTGGGTTCGGGGTAGGCCAAGGGCATTGGCGGCAAGTTCAGCATATACAATAGATATAATTGACATCCCACTTAAGGCAATATTGAAAACGACTACTGGCGTAGTAGATACCCGTTGAACAGGTTCAAGTTCAAACGGGAGTACTACTGCCCGTTTCTGCCCCATTATTCGAACCCAGCTTGTAGTTTGACACTCCGCCTTCGGAGTGATCTATCAGAGCGCTAGATTTTACACCCCGCTAAAATACCTGTGCCACATCCGAGGCGCCTCTCCACCCTCAGGGCCTCAAGCTACATGTCGGCCTCCAAGCTTACTACGCACGCCCTCACTAAAGTGTTGATGTGAATGCCGTCTATTTTGCCACTGGAGATTGCATGCAGCGTCGGGAAACGCGCTGCATGATCTCGGGGTGCATCTCGCACCCCCCAGTTGATCGGTGAGTTTACCTGCCATTTTAAAGGAGCATGCGAATTGAAGGCAATAGAATTTGCCAAGCATAGGAGGGGGGTTCGAAATGACACGGAGAGCTGACAAAATAATAACCATTCTGGCTGCTCACTCGTCAATCAGCTTCGTTGTGTAGCATCGACGGAGAATCGAAGGGCGGTCCTGCGAGTTCGTACCCGTCAAGGTCGCCCTTTTTTGGCGTCCCCAACGCGGTCCTACTACACCGGAGGCCTCGTGGGCTTCTGTCTATTCACGAGCAACCTACAGCCACTCTCCCATCCCCGACTAGTGACAAACTGAAGAACTCAATGCAAGACACTCTTCCCTCCAGATCAATTAAACGGTTCTATAGGTGGACCACCAGCCTATGTCACGTAGGCAATGGTCAGAACTAGAACATACCGCCCGCAGGTTCTGCCTTCATACAGTGATCGATCTAGCAATGCCAGCACGCCGGTGTCCCGGAGGTCGTGGTACTCGCCTGCTGATCATATACACCATCCATTGTTCGTCTCCGCAGGTATAGCTTCGTCGACAGCTACCCCGCGGGTGGAATGCTGGTGGCCTGGAACATGCGGGTCTCGTGCCTCGATGGCTTCACGTTGTACGTGCAGGGTCCGGTTGAGCGCCCATGTACCTTGATACACTTCCCAGTGACGTTTTCCCTAATGCTCGCCTTGCAGACTGTCAACATCACAAACATATTCGATTCGTAGTTTGCTGGAAGCGATAGACGCCGGGTTTGGTCGCAACTTCGCTCTCTGGTGGCCGAACTCGGTGCGTGGACTTGTGGTGTCCACCGCCAAAACATGCTTGAAGGTGCGTGCCAAATATCTATTGAAGGCATTTTGCACTTACCTAGCGCGTAGATCTAGATCTGAGCACATCGATATCGCTGCTGAACGCCATAAGATTGAAACCAGCCATCGGCTCTACCTGTCCTACGCCGTCGTTCCTGCCAGCAACGTTTAACATGTTGGGGCTGGCGTCGTGTTCAGGGGCGGATGTTTCGAACGGTCTTCTCTTGGAGTGTTTCGTCGCCGGCTCCGTCTAGAAACGCATGACTTCTGTCGTGATCCTCTGTTCCTCCTCACCTTAAGACCCCGCCGGCTAACAGTACGGTGTGCACACCGCGATTACCACCCACTTACGGGCGCGACCGCTGTCTGGCTGATATTTTCTTCGTAGCAAACGGCAATCTTCTCCCGGGTCATCATCACGCTCTCTTGTGCCGACCTTGTGACGCAGGGGTAGGCGCCCATGTGCACAAAGCCTCCACCGTGTCGCCGCCACGTCGTCGCCAAACGAGACTAGTTTCCGATGGACGTGGGCGGGGCTGACCCGCCTGTGTCAAGCGAGCACTCCCGCCCAACGCAACGGAGCATTTGGTGGGGGTGGAGACGGTCCGGGGCGGGCCGTGGCTGAGGAGGCGTTGGCCAGGAACGGATTCATTGATGGCTTCCCCGCAATCTCGATCGCGGCCCGTGGGGTAGACGGACGCGTGCGCCACGCTCAGCAGGTCCCATAAAACCCCGCACGGTCTGCATTCGCTCTTCGGCGGACCTTCTTCCTCTCCCCCTCCATCGTCGCAGCCCTCCCCTCCGCGCGGGAACCTCACGATGAGCAAGGACAGCCTTTTCCAGAACATCCGGGTCTATTGTCCGTCGCGAATTTTGCTTCATCTTACTGGCACTGAACTGTTTTATTGGTCTAGGGCTCGCGTTCATCGTTTATTGGGGTATCGTCCTTTTCGGTTACGATACGTAAGTCGTTGTTGTGCTACGAACCTTACCTCCCTGACGCGCTTGCCGCATCAGGGGTATTGGTGGTGGTGTAGTCTCCCAAGACTACTTCAAGACTCACTTCGGACTTGTCAACCCGGACGGTTCCCCGAACAAACAGAAGGCGAACGATGTGTCTTCCAACGTCGTCTCCGTACTGCAGGCTGGAGCGTTCTTTGGCGCTCTTGGCAGCGCACCCATATCAGGTGCGTTTTCCCCGCGCGCATACGTACTTTGAACGGCGCTAGGACTAGCGAGTGAGAAGATCAGACCAATACTGACTAGTACCTTCCGGCGTGCAGCGGCAATCGGAAGGAAGTGGACTCTCCTCTCGTTCTCCCTGGTCTTCTCGCTTGGCGCTGTAGGCAGAATTTCGCCGCACATCCTGTCTTAGTAGCTCATTACTGCTCCCACAGATTCTTCAAACAGTCGCGGGTGGGTCCCGTGGTCTGGGCTACATCTACGCTGGTCGCGTGATTGCGGGAGTCGGTATCGGCGCTATCTCTGCCGTCGCTCCTGCGTATGTGTCCGAGTGCAGTCCCAAGGAAGTCCGTGGCCGTATCACCGGTCTCTTCCAGATCATGGTCGCCGTTGGTGTCATGATCTCATACTTCATCAATCGTGAGTCGGAACTCGCGTCACGCTCAACGATTTGGGAGGATGCTGACGCATGCGCGACCAGTGGGAATAAGCTTGCACATCAAGTCTGGTGCCAACGTGTGGCGCATCCCCTTCGGCTTCCAGCTCGTTCCCGCGGGCATCATGGCGTTCGGCCTCCTCACCGTCAAGGAGTCGCCCCGCTGGCTCGCATCCAAGGGGCGCACCGAGACCGCCCTTGTCAACCTCGCGTACATGCGCAAGCTCAGCCCAGACGACGAGCGCATCCGTTCCGAAATGGCCGAGATCGAGGCTGCCATCGAGGAGGAGCGCGCGGCGCGCAAGGGCCTCGGCATCCGCGAAGCGTTCTTCGGCAAGGGCAACTTCGTCCGGTTCGTCATCGCCGTTGTCATCTTCCTCCTGCAGCAGTGGGGCGGCCAGAACTCGGTCAACTACTACGCGCCCCAGATCTTCCAGTCGGTGAGTGACTGAATGTTCGGGGTTATGGGAAGGCGGCCATCGTTGACTGGAGTACGCTCCCCCTGCAGATCGGGTACAGCGGCACGTCGAACTCACTTTTGGCGTCGGGGATCTACGGTATCGTGAAAGTCGTCGCGACGGCACTATTCGTCTTCCTCCTCGTCGACTCGCTCGGGCGTAAGCTCTCACTTTTCATCTCCTCGATGGGAATGGGCATCCTGTTCTTTATCATCGGCGCGCTCCTGAAGACGCATCCGCCACCCACGGATCCCAGCGTAGCTCCTCCACCTGCGAGCAAGGCAATGGCTGCAATGCTCTACCTCTACGTATGCTTCTACAGCATGGGATGGGGGCCGCTCCCGTGCGTTTTCCGTTTCACCCCATAGAGATTTCAATAGTGCCCGAACTAATGTATTCCGTGCCTCTAGCTGGGTCTACGTGTCCGACATCTTCCCTACGAGGACCCGGCATTACGGTCTCGCCACAGCGAGCGCGTCTCAGTGGCTGTTCAGTATGTTCTCGTCGTGCATACACATCGTACGGCATCCCGACCCTGACCTATGCAGACTTCGTGCTCTCGAAGGTCACCCCTGACATGGTCACGGACCTCGGGTACAAGATCTTCATTATGTTCGCGACGATCAACATCGGCGCCATGGCCACCTTCTCTCTGTACGTAACTCTCGGTCACCGCACTCTGCTCCTCGTGCTTCTGCTATACAGTGCTTACCAACTTCTGTCCCGCTCCTTCCCTTCCTATGGCGCAGGCTCATCCCCGAAACGAAGGGCCGCAGTCTGGAGGAGATGGACGTCATCTTCGGCTCGGTCTCGGCGGACCAGCGGCGGGCCGACATCGCGCGGCAAGAACGAGGTGCGTGGAGCGCGTACTCGCCGTATGGCCGCGCCCGACGATCTCCCGACGCTGACCCGCTCTGTAGCATTGGACCACGAGGCGAACGAGACGACGTCCGAACGGTCGGTCGAGCAAAAGGTCTGAAGAGACCGCTGACGCTCCGACGCTTGCGTTGTGCCGCCCTCAGGTTTGGGCTTTTCTAGTTCGCTGTCGATGCCTATCTACCCCTCCTCCCATCACTTGGGATCCCACTTGCTATACCTTGGATCGTCACGAACTGCTCATGTTTACTCCCGTCTCGGGACGACACTGCTACTTTTTACGACCCCTATGTTCTCCGTATCTGTACATTACCTGGCCGAATGTTGTATTACTAGATTTCTCTCGGTGCTCCGTGCAATAGGTTTGTGGGCAAGTCTAGTGGTCTGCTGCATCTTTCGCAGGGTTGAGGCGTCGGTGAGGATGGATGATTTGAGACGTTATGGGGTATTTTTTTTGTCCCTTGACTGCTTTTATTGTATGTAATGCCTTCTATTCTGCGACAAATGTTAAAAACGGAGTTGCGAGAGAGATGATTGAAATTCCTATTTAGGAAGAGCTTCCTGACATGACGTCACGGCCAGAGCCTGTGGTTGTCCTGCCCGCCGAGACTCTCTCAGCAAGTACGCGGTATCAGAAACTCAAAACCTGTAACAAACCGTCATAAGTTTACGCACACGCCCAACTTACATTGTAACTATCTCATACTATGCTTCAAGCCATTCGACGAATCAAGTTGTTGGCCCCGCGTAATGCCTTCGCAGAGTCCCGATCTAATCTAGTAGATCGAGGGTTATCTTATCTCCCTTCCCGATGCCGTCGATCGAACTGCTTTGCAGTCGAGTCAAAATTTCGGGAGAGGCAGAGAGCCTCTCTTACCTCTTCCCGCCAACTGCAGCCATGGCTCCTCTCACCCACCGCTCGATCAAGGGTGCGTCCCGGGAGGAATAAAACAGGCTGAGCAAAATACTGATCTGCTCGCGTAGATGGCTGGTTCCGGGAGATCAACTCGCAGTGGCCGGGCCAGGCGATGACCCTCAAGGTCAACCGCATCCTCCACGTCGAAAAGTCCCTATACCAGGACGTGCTCGTCTTCGAGTCCGAGACGTACGGAAACGTCCTCGTGCTCGACGGCGTCATCCAGTGCACCGAGCGCGATGAGTTCTCGTATGTTCATCCACGGCCAGATCGCGCAGTGATCGGGCTGAAGCGCACTGCAGGTACCAGGAGATGATCGTCCATCTTCCTCTGGCGAGCCACCCGAACCCCAAGAAAGTCCTCGTCATCGGTGGTGGCGACGGCGGCGTCGTCCGCGAGGTCCTCAAGCACGACACGGTCGAGCAGGTCGTCCTCTGCGACATCGATGAGGTAAGTGCGGTTCATCCACCCAGCCGCGCGCCGGGAGCTGATCGTGTTTAGGCCGTGATCAGGGTGTCGAAGCAGTTCCTCCCTCACATGTCCTCGCTCCTCAGCGATCCCCGTGTCGTCGTGCACATCGGCGACGGCTTCAAGTTCCTCGCGGACAACACCTCTACCTACGATGCGATCATCACCGACTCCTCCGACCCTGTCGGCCCTGCCGCGTCCCTCTTCCAAAAGCCCTACTTCGAACTCCTCCGTGATGCGCTCACCCCTGGAGGCCACATCTCGACTCAGGGCGAATGCTTGTGGATCCATCTCGACCTCATCCAAGACCTCATCAAGACCACCCGCACGCTCTTCCCCGTCTCAGAGTATGCGTTCACGACCATCCCCACCTACCCCTCCGGCCAGATCGGTTTCATGGTCGCCTCCAAGGAGGCCGGCCGCGACCTCTCGAAGCCTCTCCGCCCTGTGCCCAACACGCGCTACTACAACGCCGAGGTGCACAAGGCCGCCTTCGTACTCCCTGAGTTCGGTCGGTCACTCCTCACCGAGGGCAAGGACCTTCGCCCCAAGTTTGGCGCCAACGCCACCTCCAAGGCGCCCTCAAAGAAAGTACTGCTTCTCGGTAGCGGCGCCGTCGCGCTGCCTTGCGCAGAGTACGTTGTCCGCAACCCCGACAACGCACTTACCATCGGTACGTGTTTCCTTTTCCTTTCTCAATGCTTTTCTCATAATGTATACAGCCTGCCGTACCCTGAAGAGCGCGGAGGCGCTCGCTGAGGGTCTCCGGAACACTACCGCGGCCTCCCTCGATGCTGGTTCTCAGGATCCGGCCAAGCAAGCTGCTCTAGAGAAGGCTATCGCCGAACACGACCTCGTCATCTCGCTCGTCCCCTATATCCATCACGCGAACGTCATCAAGGCCGCCATCAAGGGCAAGACGAACGTTGTAACGACTAGCTACATCAGCCCCGCGATCCGCGAGCTCGAGGATGAGATCCAGAAGGCTGGCATCGTCGTCATGAACGAGATCGGTCTTGACCCCGGTGTTGACCACTTGTACGCGATTAAGACCATTGACGAGGTTCACGCTAAGGGCGGCAAGGTAATGTATGCGCTTGGGACGCTGTCTCCGTAAACTGACATTCTCCGTAGATCAAGGAGTTCCACTCGTTCTGCGGCGGTCTCCCCGCTCCCGAATGCTCCGACAACCCCCTAGGCTACAAGTTCTCGTGGTCCGCCCGTGGCGCTCTCCTAGCTCTCCTCAACTCCGCCTCCTACCTCGCCGACGGCCAACAGGTCGACGTGCAGGGCAAAGACCTCATGGGCACCGCGAAGCCGTACTACATCACGCCCGCGTTTGCGTTCGTCGCGTACCCGAACCGCAATTCGGTGCCGTTCCGCGAGTACTACAACATCCCCGAGGCGGAGACGGTCGTCCGCGGCACGCTCCGGTACCAGGGCTTCCCCGAGTTCATCAAGGCGCTCGTCGCGCTCGGCTTCCTTAACTTGGACGCGAAGGAGTGGCTGAAGGAGGGTCTGACGTGGGCACAGGTAACGCAGCAGGCGATCGGTGCTTCCGACGCGAACGAGAGGTATGCCCATCGTCTTTGATTCACTACCCACGCTAACACCCCACTCCGCGCCGCCCTCCCAGCACTCTCGTCGCGCGCGTCAAGGAGCTCTGCAAGTTCCCCGACGCAGGCGAGAGCCGGCGCATCATCTCGGGCCTGAAGTGGATCGGGCTCTTCTCAAGCGCGCCCGCGCCCGTGCGCGACGCGAACCTGCTCGACACGCTCTGCGCGCAGCTCGAGACGCTGATGAAGTACGAGGACGGCGAGCGCGACCTCGTCATGCTCCAGCACAAGTTCGTCGTCGAGTGGGCCGACGGCGCAACGGACACGCTCACGGCCACGCTCGAGGCGTACGGCGAGCCGCAGGGCCACTCGGCGATGGCGCTCTACGTCGGCGTGCCGTGCGGTATTGCTGTGCAGCTTGTGCTCGACGGTGTGTTCGCGACGCCCGGCGTGCTCGCGCCCTACTCGAAGGAGATTTGCGATCCGATTCGGGAGGTGCTCGAGGCGCAGGGCCTTGGTCTCGTCGAACGTGTGCTGTGAAGATGTTCGTTGCGGAATAAAGTAGTAGGGTAGTAAGCAGTCGGTCATAGAGCCTCGCAAAATGTACTCGCACTGCAACAGTGTACTTTTATGAATCTGCCCTCTTATCTGTGTATAGTCTCTGTGGATGGAGACTCGACCCAAAACAAGACTTGCTTTGTTACGGTGAGCAGCCCTAATTTGAGTTCAAGGGAGTACCTTTACCAAGCCCAATATGATTCAATTGCCAAGTGGATTCAACATTACTATTCGCATCAAGAGGTGCTGTGCTTCTATAACAGTGCAGACGGAAGATCTGCTAAATAAATTAATATACACATAACAAAACAATACAAGGTGTCGGTGCACATTCCACGAGGTATAGTGCAAACATCAAACTTCAAGTATCAATGTTAGTAAGGCCATTAGAAAAAAGAGACTATGTTCTGAACTTGTCAGCATCTGGATGCCAATCATAGCAAGCTCTGTGCCAGTATGTCAAAGGCTGCAGTCTGAGCATCTTTTCCTCAAAGCCATCCCATCGCCGATCTCCCTGCCATGGGTTGTCTCCTAACATGTTTGTTAGTCCCATACAAGCAGAGTAAATATCATCCTCTTCTGGTGTTATAACCTTATAAACTTTGCTAGAGCATCCCACAACTCTAACAAGAAATGCAGGGTTTTCTTCGGCACCAGGGGGGTAGTTATTATCATTATTTCTTGATGAACTGCTTCTAGTGGGGGCCTCTTTAATTGCAATATGAGGCACCTTGTTACTGGATACTGAAGTATGAGGTTCAGTCCGAAGGCCTTGAGAGGCTGGTACAGTTCTTGGAAATGTGCCTTTTTTCTGATACTGCATATGTACACCTGTATCTTGTGTAATATTCACATATGGAAGGGGTGATGCATTAGGATTCTTTTTCAAAGATATGTTTGAACTTTTCAAAGTAAAAAAAAGTTCTGCATCTGATTGTTTTGTGATTGTCCGTTTTATAGACATCATGGCTGTGGTCATATGAGATTCATCCACAATTTGTGGCAATTTTGGATCTTCTGGCTTTGATGGAATGGCAATAGGTACTGAGAAATCAAAGTCTTTTTGATTGGGTTTGCCAATATAGACACAACCTCTTTGCCATGCACTAAGCAGCCCAGATGGACTTAATCCACCATTATCTTCCAGCTTTACAAAGTGTGTGAAACGCACACGAGCATGCTTAAATTGTTCCTGGAATTCTTGAGCAGTGCCTGCATATCTGTTATGAGGAGTACTTTTAAGGATTTCTTCAGCTTCTTTTTCATGAAAAAGCTCTTTTATAAATTGAATAAATGAACAACCACTACTGAAGCAAAGTGGTGGCTTGTTTTCATCTGGATTATTTAACCATTCTGTTTTAACAGCACGATCATATGCCAATGCAAGAAGTGCACGAGCACACACTTCTCCCATTTCTCCTAAAGCAGTGAGACTGGAATCAAATGCATCAGCAAGTAATGATCCCATTGTTAGACCAGTTTTTTGAGTGTTTTTATCCAATAAGTCATTTAATAGCTGACATGTAGCTTCAGCTAATACAGGGTCTGAATTGTAACCACTATAAAAAGTCTCATTATGTTGAGGCACACAATATATTGTGCGCAAATGTTTTGCAATCATATCTTCAACCTGTTGATTTGCTGCATGAGACCTTAATGTTGTTGTAAGGCCCACACGGTTTTCTAACAGCACCAATTTCTGTGTTGTAGAATACAATTCTCCTTGGACCAGTTTTTTTGCATTATTGAAGCCAAGCAGTTTTTGTTTTACAAATGTAAAAAAAAGCTGATAAAGGGATGCTGCTGGTTGAGTTTGTTGAAGTTGACTATATATAGCCATCCAACTATAGAGAAGAGTTAGTTATAAGTGATTCTGATACTATAGGACACTTACCCCGGCCTTCCATATTTTAGTAGGTAGTCCAATGTTCCAAACTCCTTAATATCCATATCTTTAAAGGAGATGTTTTTTGTATCAACATCAAAATGAGTTAGAGAAAATACAGGGATTCTGTTATGTACAAAATTTTTGGCATATTCAGTTTTTAGCATTGCTTTTGTTGGTGCAAAAAATGACACTCTTGAATTTGTTGAGATAAATACAAACATTATGGAACATCCAATAAATGCATTTAGGGCTGATGTCATAACTTCATATAAATTGGGAGTGTGATCTTTTTGTGAACTTTTTGTTAACACTAGTAAATCTGCTTCATCAAAGTAAAGTATAACTTTGAGATTATCTTCACTTTCAGAATCTAAAACAGATGGATCTTTATGCTCCATTCGAGATTGACCTTGTGTTATAGAAGTAATTAGATTTGTCAAGCTACTTTGTGCTTTTTTTGCTACTTGTAGCCAAAGCTGGGACACTGATCTTCCAGCCCAATCAGATGTTGTTGAATCATAGTCATTGGCTTCATGCTGTATATTTGCTGAGTAAGAAACATAAAAAGAAAAATAGTAGCATAAGTTACTCACCATTGGATAGTGTTTTTGATGTGCCTGTATAATCTGAAAATGTGATTGAGTGTTTGCTAAGCCAATAAAGTCCCGCCAAAAATGAGCAAAAGTTATATTTTGTTCTTGTATTTCACCATCATTTAAATATTTGTTTATTGTATCTGCATAAAAATCAAATGTGCATTGAAGTAGCTGTAAAATAAAAATCTCTTGACTTTCAAGGGTTGTGTGCAGGCTTAGCCCATAAAGTAAATAATTTCTG
The DNA here is from genome assembly GCA_001302255.2 of Trametes hirsuta. Lineage (NCBI taxonomy): Eukaryota > Fungi > Basidiomycota > Agaricomycetes > Polyporales > Polyporaceae > Trametes > Trametes hirsuta. Next base: position 2,130,367 of record CP019370.1, on the reverse strand, counting down.
AACTGATAATGTGTAGGGGGCCATACTGTCTCCTTATCTATAATATTACAAAAATATCAACACAATGTGAAAACACAAAACTTTAGGCTTACCTTCAGGAATTAGGTCAGGCCGAATATTGAATCCAATAGAAAACACTTTAGCAGCAATATGATGCATTGTTCGTGATTTCCCTGTTAATGAACTTTGAAGGAAGGGCACAAAATTTGAGAATGGACTTTTATCTTGAACATAGTGCTGTAAGACAATTAAAAGGCTTTCATCATTTTTTCCCTTAAAAGGTCTTTGCCATGCTTTTTGCAAAATTTCACCATTGGAAACCTGTATAGGAAGTGAAGATACATTTTGGTCTTTATCTGTAAAAATCATTAGAGTTATGACTTATGCTTATATAGTAATAATCATACCAATGACATTTGCAATCTTATGAGATAGCCAGGATTGATTGTATGATGTTGTGGTATACCAAAATTCTATATTGTGTTAGTAATTTGACTATTAATATGTAAACTGTAACTATACCTAATGATCTAATAGGTTTGAATTCCTTTGCTGCATAGGCATCACTAATAGCCTTTAGGAGAGGAGTACGGTCTTGAAGTACTTTGAATAAATAATCTGTGTTTTGAACAGTATATTTTTTATGTAGTGGAAAAGGCTCCAATATAGCTTTTAGAATCAGAACAGCTATTCCAGGATTTTTGTGAATATCTTCAGGTTTAAGATGGGGGAGATTTTGATCAAGAAGTTCCTTTGTAGAAGCATCATATTGTTGATGCATGTCTTCTGGAAATAAGTTTGCCAAACTTGCATATTCTGTAATCAAACTTTGCTTCTCTGGCACCCATCCTGGATTATACACCATCTTGAGAGCTAGTTGGAAGTGTTATAAGTCAGTGTCCCTTTGTACAATATTAACTAAGTACCTTCCAATTAAGACTGGCTACCACAGTTATATGGTGTAAAGTGCAAAAGTCTGCAAGTGAAGTCACTGAAGTAAGTTGATGGGGAGTTAGGGGACAGATCCATTCTTCTTTATATATCCCAAATATCTGTCTTCATCATTCCCCCCTATCTTCATCAGCACAGCTCACAGCCTCTCTGAAATGTTTTAAACACAGCATTTGCATAACTTGATGGATAGATCAGATGAATGCAGGGTCACTGAAACATCATAATACACTATCATTCAAGTTGAAACTTCCCATTATCACATAACTGCCCATAAATCAAGACAACGGCAGCCCACAGAACTTTACAGACATAATCATATCACACAACAATAACAGGGTGCTGTTCCAGTATTGCACAGTGAACAGCAGAACAACTCGGAATCACCAATCCTTACCAAGTATCTGAGTAATCAAACTTGACATGTCTCTCGGGCCGTTAGACGCACGGTACTAGTATAAGGTCCAACCTTGGTGACACCCCCAACTTGAACATTCGGTGGCCCCGCCTCAACCGGTAAGCAGTTAGATCAATAGCTATATACCAGAGTAAGTATATCCCACCCGTAGTTCAATGTTATAGAAGTTCAAGTGACAGCAGCGCCTTGTGATTACATTAGCACCATAGTACTGCCCGAAGATGCCCGGTGGCAGCAATGTACCGAACGAGCCCTCAGAGTAAGCATCCTCTACTGTCTATATGTTGTGGATGAAAGTCAACACCGGCCTGGCTACACTGGCAGGGTTCGAGTCTTGGAGCTACAGGAAATCCAAAACACCACCGCACACACAGCATCTCCCGCCATATCACACATGCCGGAGACGGCTGCACAACCTGGTCCACCTGAAGCAATAGAACTCACGTCGATGGACTACAAACTACAGATGACCACATCATACTCCTACCTGTTCGGTGAGGAGATCAAGAAGGCGATCACTGAAGACTTCCAGTCGAGGGGATGGGGGGATTTCAAATCGGAATACGTCAACGACGATCCCGAGAGGACTGCGCACGCGTTGTACATGGCTTTCAGGCCTATACGGCAAGGTAGATGGGTGCCGGAGTTCTGGCCTTTGCGGAAATCGCCGTTGAAGCCCAAGTATCACGACGAAGCAACCATCAAGGCGCTGTGCGAGGCCAACCCACGCCTTCGCAAGATGTTTTGGGAAGACTTGGTGTTCGACCTCATAGTGCGCGTAGTAACGCTATGTGAGTATCGTCTCTGTTGGGTAGTGGCGGCCGAGCTCACAATGTTGAATATTGTAGGCTTCTGGTACGAGGGCATGGAGGACAGCTGCCCCGTTCTCTACAGAGAAGACGAGGATACCTAGTACGATCGACTGCAACGTCATGGCTGACCCCATCGTACATCCACCACCAGGGATTGAAGTAGAAGTCACAAGACAGAGGGTAGGGAGAAGAGTTGTACGATCTAGGAAATGGCCCGCAAACAATGTCTGATCATATAACGGATGTAATGAAGCTACGCAAACCAATGAGACCATTGCGAGATACGGGTATTCGGGATGTTTGACGAACACGACGAGACTCATGGAGATAGATTGCGAGAGAAGGGAGGCGGCCCCAAGTAGCCCTGGGAGAGAACATACCTGAACAGTGGGGCTCCCGGTATGGCACGACCGGCGAGAATCCCTCATTATCGTCGCGTAGACACCCCTACGACTTCGAAGAACTATTCCCTCCATCGGAAGGTCTTGCTAAAAGTAGGTGCAAACGAGGCTACAGTGGTAGAGGACTTAAAGCGGCAGAGTAGTAAGCACGGCGGAAGATAGACTTTCGAGTACCGAATAGACAGCCCAAGAGGTGCGAGTAAGTAGTTCAATGGGGTTCGTGCGCCGGACGTTGCTCCAGTCTTAGAGTCTACTAGTAGACGCCCACCATCTCCTCTCCTGGTACCAGTCTGTCCAGTGTCTACATATCTGAGCTTAGCATTCGGTCAGGACTGTGTCACTCGACTCTAAAATCCCACCTGGCTTGTTCAGGTTTCAAACTCCGCTGTGGCGCGCCGCCCCGGCCGTCACCCGCCGGCGCCTCGTAAACATAGCCACCCGCCGGCGCCTGCAGAACACCTCGCGCGCACCCCCTCGCAAGCCCGCTCCCCTCGCGAGCCCTCGCGCGCACCTCGCGCGCGCGCGCTAAATAGTTAACAAAACTTGTCGCGCAATATCTGGGAGTAGTAAAATAATGCCACGTGCAGAAATGAGAGCTGAAGGGTCTCAAACTTCTCGGAGAGATCAAAACTCACTACATCTCTACTCCCTGAGGGCTCTCGCTTGTCTAAAACTATGGCTTCTCAGAACTGTCGGACGTGTGGTGTTCTCAAAGATCTAAATGAGTTCAATCTCATGATCCGTGGGCCCAAAAAGGGCCAGCCGAGCGCGGATTGTCGACACTGCACTAATCAAAGGAAAAAAACCCGCGAAAACAGAGAGAAGGCCAAACATACCGAGAATCGCAAGCGCAAGGGACCTGATCACTCGGAAGGTGACGGAGAAGATGGCAGCGATGGGTGGACAGTTCTGGATGGAGGAGAGCCAATGGCTCTAGGTGATTTCCTTGAGGAGATTCCCGAGGTTCACACGTCGGTTAAGGTGCGCGCGCGGGTGGATCTTGAAGATGTTGTGCCATTGGATGCAGGGGCAGGGAAGCGCGCGAATGCACTCTGTGATTTCGTAGAAGAACGGATGGGTTTACACTGGACGTGAGTGGTTATTAGTACATTGAAGGAGTGTAAGATAATCAATCATCGTACCTTAGGTATGAGAAGCGAGAGCCTCGTGTACGGACCGGCGGCGAGCTATTCTCATACAGCTGTGCACAATCCACCGACCGTGAGCACAAAGCCAAGGTTCCGAAAGGAAAGCCTCGAGCTACCCGGCGCATGACACGGTTCGAGTGCCATGGCTGGCTTCGCATTGCTATCCAACCCGACTCGAATATTGTAGAAGTCCGGATTAAGCATGATGTAGATCATGTACGTTACCTGGACAAGCAGCTTCCCGATAAATGGAAAGAGTATATACGCGAGCACGCGCGCTCGCAGACGGCCGGTGATGTGCGTGGAAAATGGGCTTGCTTGCTGAGTCGAATGACGGCCATAAACTAATTTAGTAATGAACTTGGCAGATATGGAATCACATCGTATCCGAGGAGACCGAGGGTGTTTCGGCGCGGGACCTCAATCTTGCGTTCAACGAGAAGAGTGTCTACTATTACTGGACGTTGGTTGGCCGGCAGGAGTGGAGGCTGGCGGACAACCCGCTTGACTCGGCACGCGAGTTTGTCCGCAGGAATGGCACTCGGTATCAAATAAAGGAATTAAAGGTCGATCCAGAGCCTGGGACAGAGACATTCAGCTTCTATGTCACAGATTTTATGGAAGAGTGGGGCCCGCATACTCAAGAACTTGCCATGGACTCGACATGTGAGTGGCATGCACCGTGCGCTTTGTGTTACGCGCCCATGTGATCGTGTCTCTGCGACCCTGAAACTGACGCTCCCTTTCAGGGAACACCAACCGCGGGAACTTCGAGCTTTTCGCCGCTGTTGCCGACGCGGAAGGCTGCGGCCTTCCGCTTGCATTTCTGTTTGTCTCAACCACGAGGGATGCTGCCGCTGGCGCCAAAGAAGCGATCTTGAAGCGCTTCCTGGAAAAGCTCAAAAATCTCGGAGTGGATCCCGAGTTCACACTCTCGGACAAAGACTGGTCAGAGATTAATGCAATGAAGGCGACCTGGAGCTGCTGCAAGCACCAACTGTGCTTCTGGCATGCGCTCCGGGCCTTGAAAAAGCGACTCAGTCGAAGCAAAGAAGCCCCTGGCCCATATGATGCCGAAGAAGCCCACCGGGCGTTCAAATGCATCAGCCCGAGCTTCCTGCCTGTCGCACAGCGGGATCTGGTAAAGAACCCTGTGAGTTCTCTCACACACCGGCCTCTGAACCCATCTGATACTTTTCGGGCCGCCGTCCAGATTGAAGACCCACCCGATCGCCCAATTCCGCGTGTCCGCTTACTTGTTGCGGGCCGTCCGCCTGCGCCGCCTTCTACCCCATCACCAGAGCCGGAGGCCTGCCCACCATCCCCACAGTTCGCACCGCAGAGCTGCCCACCCTCCCCACAGCCCATGCCGGAGACAAGTGCGCCCTTGGGCTCCCCGCAAACCCTCCCCAAACTTGTATTCCAGCCGCAGGTCATCGAGCGTGCACTTGACGCTCTGCCGGGCTCGGACGCTTCAGACACCGAGTCCGAGAGTGACGGTGAGACCTACTTCGGGTCGCGTGCCCGTAATCCCAAAGAAATCTGGGAGTCCGAAGAAATGTGGGAATATGATGAGTGGGAGGGGCTCGACGACCCTAATGACATCAGACACCTCGTGGACCGTATCGCACGCCGCGAAGAGTCCGAGGAGGCGGCACGTCCTTCAGGGACTAACAGCCGTGCGGGAACGTCCTACCAATTCTGCCCGCCTCCTCATCGCCTTCCCATCATGCGGATATTCGCCAAACACGCGTCTCAGCATCCCCTCCTTCCGGAACGACATGGCAAGGCACGCACGGCTGAGCAGATCTATCGGGACGCAGTGAACGAAATGTATGCTCATTGTTCCCGCAACAACCTGTGCGAGGTTTGGGCGTACTTATGGAACAACTGGTACTGTCCGGAACGATGGCCTCTCTGGGCGCGTGCTGCATACGCGCAAAGTATTCCCCGCAAACGTACAACAATGATTGTCGAGGCGCTATGGAAGAATCTGAAGCGCAACGTGCTCCACAAATACAACCGGCCTCCTCTCGATCTCGCGGTTTATGCCATTGTCAGGCGTGGACTACCGAAATACCGGGTCACTCTCAGCAAGATCATCTCCGAGAAGGCGAACTCTGCCCGCGCTGCCTCTCTCACTCACGCACAGAAGTACATCAAACACGGATGGGACCGTCTCTCCACAGTTCCCATCAAAGGTGCCTACTCTACTGATGTTACAGAGTGGATCTGCAACTGCGGCGCACAGAAGTACCACGCACATCTTATGTGCAAGCATCTCGTTCATGCTGCGGGGGAACAGGATGCAGACTGGTGGCCAACCGTTGTTCGGTATCATGTACGCCCATTTTACACCATTCCCATAGACAAGACAATTCCCGATGCACCGGAGTCTATACGTGATCACGCATGGTTGGAACGTATGTCCACTCCCGCCAGTTCGGATGCAGGGTATCTTTCGGAGCGCCCGTCTTCTCCGGTGAGCGCCCTCTGTATAGATCTGACGCATGCTTTCTAAAATACATATCTAGATCATGTCTTCGCCTGGTAAAGCTCCCCACACGGGGCCAAACGGTTTAATGTACACCCGCGCGGGCGGCGGCGCGGGATTCGACGTAAATGAATTGTTGCCTCAGTCTACACAATCAATTTAACTTGCATTTCACACAGCTTGACGACGAGGACGAGTGCAATACAGACTACACTATCGAGCTTCTTTGTTACGCAACGGACACGATTGAAGGCCAGCGCGACAACCCCGAAGAAGGTTTTTTCGACCGCGCGAAAGCGCGGATGTCGGCCACCATTCGTTGGGCGTACGGGCTCGACAAGACGACCAGCCCAGTCCCGCAGGCTCAAGCATCTTCGGCCTCGATCACTGCACTAGGCGACGAGGACAGCTGGTCGCACGACACTGTGGTTCAAGGTCTCGCGCGGGCCATCGATCATATTCAAGCCCTACGCGAGCGCAGCGACCAGCAGCAGTTGAGCCACGCGAAGAAGCACGTTCAAGGTGCTGTGAAATGGGCACGCGGGATCAAGCGTCACGCGGAGACTCGGCGTACCATGCCCAAAACGAATGTACGTGGATCCTCAGACCCCGACCCCTCTATTGTCATTGGGTACAGGTATAGGGAGAAGATGTAGTGTCGAACGGCGCCTGTTTGTGACAGAATAAATGTAATATTTATTGCCTGAATTGCGCGACAAGTTTTGTTAACTATTTAGCGCGCGCGCGCGAGGTGCGCGCGAGGGCTCGCGAGGGGAGCGGGCTTGCGAGGGGGTGCGCGCGAGGTGTTCTGCAGGCGCCGGCGGGTGGCTATGTTTACGAGGCGCCGGCGGGTGACGGCCGGGGCGGCGCGCCACAGCGGAGTTTGAAACCTGAACAAGCCAGGTGGGATTTTAGAGTCGAGTGACTGTGTCCGCGCCCTGGCTCGTTTCCAACTTCCCAAACGCCATCACCGAAAGGCCAACGCCCACGAAGTTTCATTTATGTGCCCTGTATCCGGCGCCCCGCCGGGTTTCACACAACTTGGGGGTCATCCTTCGCGGAAGTGGGCCTATCATCCACCGATATGGCACTGGTAATTTCGTCCAGAGATATCCACCGTCGGTCCGTGAATGAGTTCCTGCAAACCTCACGGTGTAGGGAGCCGGGGGCGGTGACGTTCGTTAGGTGAACGTTGCGATCATGGAGAACGTCGGTCGCCTCACTATTGGCGAGTTGCGGGATGGGGTCAGGGCAGTGGGTAGAGCCATCGTGAATGAGATTGGTCGCCGAATTAACGTCCTTTGTAGATCAAGGAGTTCCACTCGTTTTGCGGCGGTCTCCCCGCTCCTTGGGACAAGGTCTGCCTAGGGGAGACAACCCCGCTCCTGAGTGCTCCGACAACCCCCTCGGCTACAAGTTCTCGTGGTCCGCCCGTGGCGCTCTCCTAGCTCTCCTCAACTCCGCCTCCTACCTCGCCGACGGCCAACAGGTCGACGTGCAGGGCAAGGATATCATGGGCACCGCGAAGCTGTGTTACATCACCTCCGCGTTCGCCTTCGGTGCGTACGCCAACCGCAATGCGGTAGCGTTCCGCGAGTACTACAACTCCCCGAGGCGGAGACGGTCGTCCGCGGCACGCTCCGGTACCAGGGCTTCCCAGAGTCCATCAAGGCGCTCGTCACCTGCGCTCCCTGAACCTGGACGCGAAGGAGTTGCTGAAGGAGATCTTAACGTGTCAGCGGGTGATGCATCAGGCTATCAGCGTGTCGGACACGAACCAGACTCGGAGGTATGCCCATCATTCTTCATTCACTGCCTACGCTGACGGTCTGCGTATTTTCGTCACCTTCCAGCGCGCTCATCGTGCGTGTCAAGGGACCCCACAGTTTCCCGACATCTCAGGTCTGGAGTAGATCGGGCTCTTCTCGGACCCACCCGCCCGCGCCCGTGCACAACGCGAACCTGTTCGACACGCTCAGTGCGCAGCCTGAGACACTGATGAAGCACTAGGAGTCAAGTTCATCGGAGTTCGGGCTGGAGTCGAGTGAGTCCGAGTCGAAGGCGCGACGGATGCGTCGATGTAGGTTACGATAACACAATACGGTTAGGCCTCGATAAGCGTTTCGTACGTGGCCGAAGGTCCTAAGTATCTTTTAAGTATCTTTGAATTGATGTCCGCTTCGACGCTTCCTACAGCTTGTGGAAACGTGTAGCGGCGCGGACGTTGGCAAATATGTTCAGGTCACGCGTCTGGGTATGCACAGACATGCGCAAACTGCATATACTGCTGACCGTTGGGGCATTGATGCCGGCGCGATGCGGAAAACGAGAAAATCGTTCCCTCAAAGCGACAACATATTCAAGTGTAGGAAATGCAAAATATTCCCATTAGCCGACTCGAACGACTGACCTCGTCATCGCACGATCTAATCGTACTAGTGACGCGCTCTACCAACTGAGCTAAACGGGATTGGTAAAGTGTATTTTGTTAAACAATATGAAACCAGGCCGGAGGCGTGCGCCACTGGATCGAGTCTCTCGTCTTCACCCGAAGTAGAAACCCGTCGTCATTCAGTTCGACAAGAACCCGCAGCGAAACTGCGTACCCCTGTCTCTTTCTGCGTCACAGAGCGAACCGGTGATTAATGACTAACGTTTACCTCCCAACTCCTACAGATGGTTACAGCACTGCGACGTCCACTCTTCAGGAGACCACGGAAAATCTGATCAAGTCCCATATCCCGTCTAGCGGCGCTGCCGCGGCAGAGCTGCAGAAGAGATATCACTTTGAATTTCTACTGCGTAATCTACGGCAAGGATTCCCGGCACGATATGTCTCCCAAGACGCCAGCCAACCATGGTTGATCTACTGGACGCTCCATGGCTTCAGCCTCTTGGGCGCCGGGCTTGACGATCAAACCAAGAAACGGTGGGATGAGTGGCTCATTCATATACGGCTACCTGCTCATGCTTGATTTATAGGACAGTCGAGACACTGTTGGCCCTTCAGCATCCCGATGGTGGCTTCGCCGGTGGTCCCGGCCAAGCCGCACATCTGCTGCCTACGTACGCGGCTGTCTGCTCCTTCGCAATCGTCGGTCGCCCCGGCCCCGGAGGCGGATGGGATTCTATCGACAGGTACCCTCTTTAATCTTCTAAACCCTCCCTCGCCAGTTGATGGGTGGCGCTCCGAACTTAGGAAAAAGATGTACGACTTCTTTATGTCACTGAAGCAGCCTGATGGCTCCTTCCTCGTCAGTCACCATGGCGAGGTTGATGTCAGGTGAGTTCATTGTAGTCATCAGATCCACACAGGCGAGTAGCTTGGGAATGTGTGTTTGTATGCTTTCACTGGCGCAATGAGAGTGAGAGTGCCTTCACTCATTCACTCAGAACAGTAGCACTTAACATTCTCACCAACTGGGAGCCTCGAATTGGAAATGGAAGCAGGAGACGCGAGCTATGTCCTCTCTTTAATTAAATGCTACTGTGTCCGACGTCTGAAGCGGCCGGGTAGCTACTCGCACGCGGAGGCCGCTTCGTGAGTCTACGTGAGCCAGACCAGGAAATAATATCCCATGACACGCTGTCTAGAAATTCTGATTCATGTGCCATTTTTTTCATGGGCGCACTTATCTGACCTTAGCCGTCAGGGGTATCTACTGCCTACTCGCCGTCGCCACTCTCCTCAACCTGCTCACCTCCGAACTTCTCTCCGGGGTGCCCGACTTCCTCGCCACATGCCAAACCTACGAGGGCGGGTTCGGAAACGCATCATTTCCCGGGTGGGCATTCGAAGCAGGTGCGTCCGCTGCATACCCGCACAGGTTCACGGGCGGTCCGTGCTGGAATTTACACATGTCGCAGACGACCCTGAGTCTGAGACGGGCCAAACCAAGACATATGATCCCACCGCGCCTCGCCCTCCGCTGGGCGAAGCGCATGGCGGTTATACATTCTGCGCGACCGCATCATGGGTCCTGCTACAGCCTTTCATCGAGCTGTCTTACGCGTCTGAATCCGGCCAACAGTCGGCCACCTCCATAACACAACGCCCGCAGATTAACACCCGGGCGCTGCTCCGCTGGTGCACACAGATGCAGGGTTTGCCGATTGAACTCGGTGGCTTCAAGGGACGCACGAATAAGCTCGTCGACGGGTGCTATAGCTGGTGGGTCGGTGGGTGCACCGTCCTGGTCGAGACGCTCCTAGGGATCGGGATGCATCACCAATCTCCAACCGACGAGCCCGTCAGCGGAGACGACGCTCATAAAGCCTGGGATGATGTCGACGGTGAGTTACGCTCATGCTGTCCGCCTGTTCCCGAGGGGCATTCCCGATGGCTGATCCGCCGGCCGCGCGCTGTGATAGACTCTCTGTTCAACCGTCGAGCCCTGCAAGAGTACATTCTCTACGCCGGTCAACACCCCGCCGGAGGACTGCGAGACAAGCCGCCCAAGTACGTCCCCGACCCCCAGCGTCCGCGCTCGGCCTCTTATTCATCCCTGGCGCTGACGCCTCTTGACACACACACAGGCCGGCAGATGCATACCACACCCTGTACTGCACCGCCGGGCTGTCGGCGGCCCAGCACCGCGTCGTCCCCTCCGAGGCACGGAAGACGTCGCTCATCTCCGCGTGGGACGCCGACCGGGCCCGCGCCAGCGACGGTGCGTCCGCCGTCCTCCATTTCCGCCGCGGCACCCACCGAGGGGCGCATCCGCCGCCACCCCGGAGTCTAACTGACCGCTCTCGTCCAGGCACAGGCTTCGTCCCGACGTCGGACGCGGGGCGTGAGAAGGCGGACGCGCTGCGCAGGCAGACGTGCGCACACGTCCTGTCGTGGGCCGAGGAAGAGGGCACCGAGCTCTACGTCGGCGGCGCCGCGAATCGTGTGGTGAGTGCCCCCCGCCCGCCCGGATGGGTCTCTCTCTCTTGAGGCGCTTCGCCTAGCCTGCGGTGGGTCGGACGCTAATCGTCGGCTTCTTGTTTAGAACGCCACCCACCCGCTGTTTAACTTGACCATCACGCACTCGGACGGGATCATGGCTCACTTTTACGGGCAGTCGTTCCCTTCGCGCTACGCTCAGCGCGCCAAGCCGAAGGCCTGACGTGCGAATTCATATCGAAAGACGGTCTGTCGAGCAGGCTCAGCCGGGCGAAGTGTGTTGAAGATGGGAACGCCGTGAAGACAAAAGGAAAGAAAGGACGTCAAATGGATCTATATGTCATTTTGTACTACTACAGGAGAATGAAAGGGGCCGTCGTTCGTGCCGCGCTAGAACAGGAGATAACGTGCGCGAGCGCCGCCCGTGTCCACGCCCTGCGTCATCCCAGGGCCATTGTGCGAACCCCAACCGCATCGCGTGCGAAGGACCTAGGTCCTACCGCACCTGCCATCGACATTCCATTGGGCTGTACGCAGACCCATCGCAGAGCTTCCGGTTCCTCAGAGAACGACGGCCCCCCTCGAAGCCACCCCAGTTGCGCCTGAATCAGATAAATACAGCTCGCCTATATCCCTTCGGGGGCCCCACGCACCCAATCGCGTTCCCCGCACAAGAAACTAAGCACCCGAACGGGTGCGCACCTTGTTCTGCACAAGCCCCGCGCACGGGCACGCGGGCGCACCCTGGCCCTGGGGCCCGCGTTCCGGTGGGAACCCCCAGCCCCTCTCCCCGGCGCGCGCCCGGCTCTCTGCGCGTGGGCGGTCATCGGCCGTCCCAAACTACGCCGATTAGGTTTTGGGTTGCAGTGCGTACCGCCCGGGGGGCTTCTGTCGGGCCGGGCTCCTGTGCTCGTGGGTGGCACTGTGGTCGGGCACGGGAGAAAGGAAGGACGAATGTGTGTTCGGACGGCTTGTTCCCAACGAGGTGGCAATCCCCATGTGGGGCCGCAGGCGCAGACGCAGACGCGTTGTGCGGTCGCGAGCGGAAGTTGGGAGTATTTGATTTTGTCTGAGAAGATCGTGTCTGTGTGAATGAAAGAGGCTAGTATGATACATCGATTCGATATGCGTAGGCAGTGATTTCCAGATGATAGCGAAGAGACGACGATGTGCGGTTGCAGAACTCTATCGAGAGATGTAACGATGATGGAAAGCAGGGGTTAGAACGGTGCCTCGCGCGAGCTCGACACTCCCTAAACAGCACTTGGCGCTACCAGGGAGAGTCAGCTTGCACGCCGCCGCCATTAGAAGGCACTCACGGTCCGCGTGATTTCACTCCTCCGCCTCCGCGGAACGGGTCCCGCCCTCCCGCCAGTGGCCATGCCCACGGTTCAAGGCGTCCTCCCCGTACGCCCGCGCAGGTCGACGACCTCGCGCTCCAAGTCGGACAGCCGCCGCTGGTCCTCGGAGCGCGACACCTCCAGCGCAAGCATCTTGCGCTCGAGGTCGGCGTAGGTGGCCTTCTCCTCGAGGCGCGCCTTGGTCGCGATGGGCAGCATCTTCGCGACCTCGGTCCAGCACATCCAGAACGTGTTCATCTCCGTGCGCACGTCGAGCGGCACGAGCGCGTGCTCGAGCGCGAGGTCGAACGCGTCCGGCCAGCGCAGGCCGCAGCGCACCGCGCACCCGAGCGGCAGGAGCTGGCTGAGGAAGAGCGTGACCGGCTCCGGCTTGGCGATGATGGAGAGCCCGACGGCGAACGTCTCGAGCCGCTGGAAGGGCACGAGGCGCGGGGTGCGGAGCATTGGGGGGATGTCCGGGACCGTGCGGGCGTCGACGTAGAGCGCGAGGTACCGGAGGTTGGCGCAGTGCCTAGCGAAGGGGACCAGAGCGCGCAGGGAGAGCTTCGGGCCGTCGGGCTCGGGGACGGGCTCGGGGTTCAGCTGGAGGCTCTCGAGCGAGGGCCAGCTGCGGGCAAACTCGTCCATGTCGTCATCGTTCAAGTTGAGTGCGAAGTCCCACCGGAACTCGAAGATCCGAAGTGCACGCGCGCGGAAGAGAGGGCGGAAGGTGGCGAGGGCGGGGCGTTCGTGAAGAGGTGGAGGAGGTGAAACGAGAGCAGAGTCGGGAGCGATTATGTAGTCGAGCGAGAGATTTACCAGCGAGATGCACCGTTCCTGGATGGCGCAGAAGAAGTCACGTACAACGGCGGGCGACGCGGTCGCAACGCTTTTCAGATGCAGGCGTGTGAGTTTAGCGGGGAATAATGCGGTGTTCAAGAGGCGTGTCACATCGGGAACTTGCGCACCGAAGGCGAGGCTGCGGAGGGTGACAAAGCCGTCGTCGGCGATTATCGGTGAGAATTCGGCGACGTCTGTGCGGTCGCCAGGCTGTGCTTGCGCTGGGTGGCCTAACGAAATGGCCTCCAGGCACCGGAGCCCCGAGAGTTGAACAAGGATCCTCGGAGTGATGGAGAAAAGCGGGAACGAGACCTGCTGTAGATGACACAGGCCCCGGAGCAGTATGAGGGCGTCGTCCTCGAGTTGTCGTATGGGTGCCTCCATTCTGACTTCGAGACTGGTGACTCCGACACATCGCGAGCATACTTGGTGGAGAAAGCCTGTCGAGGAGCCGGGTTCGGATCGGTACAAGTGTAAACCAAGATGTTTTACGCGCCGATGCATGAATGCGAGGGAGAAGTGTTGCCTCTCCGGCGCGCATGAGAACCATATCAAGGACTGGAGATTAGGAAAGATGTCGGGGTATGGGCAGGTGGCGGAGAGGTCGTCGAAGATTTTGGAGTGCAGGGGGACATGTCGTCTGGCTAGTTCTGCGGTGGTCAGGGCGCGACGCTGGTCGTGTCGTATTCGGCGGACTCGTATTGAATAGCGCCGAAAGCGCTGCCAGTCGTCCGGGGTCAGCGGACGTCTGAACGCCTACAATGCGAGGTGTCAGAAGGTCGGTGGAGAAAGGACGGGACTGGCGACAAACATAAGCGTTTGGTGGGCGTCCTGTGGACGCGAAGGCGCGTTCCGGCTTGAGAGCGAGTGGCGCGAGAACGGCAAGGGCGCGTCGAAGGTCGTGGACCTCGTGCCACAGGCCGTCGAGGGCAATTTCGGACCAGTGCTTGCAGACGCAGGCAGCGCGGGAGAGGGCGCGGTCGTCGAGGTAGGCGAATATCATGACGAGGAGCTCGTCGATGTGGGCGACGGTGCGGGCGTAGTGTGTGGCCATGGTGGCCGGGCGGTTTGTCGCTGGACGCCGGGCGGGATGTCGGGGGACGACTGGCGATGGCACGGGAGACCGAGAGAAATTGCCGGTCTATATACCGAATCCTGTCCCACGCACGGATAGACACCGATAAGACCCCGGGATCTCCTTTTCGCTCGCGAACCCGCCCCGCCTGATCTCTCCTCGATCTCGCCCGCCCGTCCCCAGCACGGTTCCCATGTCCGCCAGGCCCGCCCTGCTCGGCCCCTCCCCGCGAACGCTGGTGCGACACGTTCCGGTGCTGCGCGCGAAATGGCCCCCGCGCCCGCCGGCCGTCGCAGCGGGCGGCACGCCAGGGCCTGCGAGGAGACGGACACGGGGGAGAGTCAAAGATGTCGATGGACGCCGGGCTGCGATCGCGAGATCTTTGCACTCCGCCGCCATCACAGGCCTATAGGTAGTCTCGGTTCCAGACGTTATCCAGGAGCTCTCTGCCCGCGCGCCTACCACTGTCTGCTTTGGGAGAGGACGCGCGCTAACGGATTTTAAAAATTCTCACGGGGAATGGTAGGCGCCGGACAGAGAGCTCCTGTAGAACGTCTGGTGCATTTCGTGGGCGCGTAGGGCATCCGTGACGTTAGGTCACTGCATGTCATCAAGATCTCGTAATCCAAAAATGCCCTTTTGAACGTGTTATGAGGCCACCGGGTCCTCTGAAGCTCTGGATTAAATATATGACGTATATTATGGCCCTTTGAGGATTCATGTAGATTTTCAGTGGCTGAAACTCGCCATCGGAGGAGAAAAGCTGTCCAAGCACTCTGGCGGACGCTAAGCGCCGAAGCGTTCGGCGTCTATTACCTTTGCTCAGCGAGTCCTGAATCTCCTCGCTAACTTCAAGTTGAGGGGTAATAATTTATAAGGATGAAGTATGCCAGGTTTAGGCCTCAAATACGAGAGCTTGAGCTTTAAATCTTTGATAGAGAGGAACTATTCCAATACTGCGTGTGTGATGGCTAACGCAGGTAACGGTAGTGACCGCCTTGTCACGGATGGCTTTACCGCCCACGAAATGCACCAGACCTTCTGGAGCACGCACGTTAGCGCCAGAAGGTGTGGGAACGAGACTAGCCTATAGGTTGCCGCCCGGCGTCCAATCCCTCGGCGTCGGGCTTCAAACTGCTTCCGCCACCCGACCCATAATGAAATAAATGTCTTGGTCCACCCCTCCGACCGCTCCGAGCCTCTCTGCTCAGGGATCGCCCTGGCATGCGACGTCGGTGCCGCACGCGCGTCCGACCCGCGGCCTCTACGATGCCCCACAAGACCGGCTCGTCCGGGCAGACATGACCGCAACGTAATCAGGCAGCGGCGACACAGAAGCAAACGAGGGCTCGCCACCGCCTGAAAGCAACTCGCAAGTCACCTTGAAGAGGGATGACGGCGGCCAAGGACCAAGCTATCGCCGATTTGGTCAAGCGGCGAGTACCAGCGTGATCCTGTCGATTTTCATTAATGGAACGCCCTTACAGCCATCCGGGCCTTCGTCGTCTTCCTCGCCACCATTGGCGTTCGCGGCTACGAGAGAGGAGACCGGCGACATTAGTTCGACAGGGCACGCTCGGGTGTGTCACCTTCCGGAACTCGCTTTGGGAAGCCGACCTGCGATTCCGACACTCGACCGTCCCCAAGGGATCCCACCCGGATTCCGCTCGTCGTAGCAGGACGAGCCGTTGACCGTCCATGGAGGCATCCAATCAGCACAAATGGAGGTCCAGCCCCCAAAAGCCATAATTGGTGCCGTCACTCTTCGCACTGCGTCGCTGAGCGCAAACTCTCCACGCATATGACCTGCAATGTGGCCGCGCCCACCACCCGGGATGCTCTGATGGCCTTTTTCGACATCAACGGCTGCTTCCAATGTGAAGGTATACTGCCCCGCCTGCGCGTCGTTCTTCATACGTACGTAACCCCGGGGAGCATCCAACTGAGACCAAGGCTTCAGTTGGAGGACTGCGCACCATTCTCCCGACTGCCCGCCCTGCCTAACTCCCCTCAAACAACGTTCCAGGTAGCCCGGAGCGGGAGCGAACACGCCAGCGGCGCCGCCGTACCGTCACCTGTAGTCCGCGCTAGCATATCGAGCCTAGAGGGATCGACGGCGATCCATTCAACGCGTGCGCACTTTCCCGGACGAGCGTGACAGCGCCTGCTGCGAGGAAGCGCGGCATACAGTACAATATGTGCACGCATATAAGCGGGGATGACGAGTCCCCGGGCGGCGGTGGTGGAGGCGGAGGCGGAGGCGGAGGCGAATGGCCATGGCGGGCAACGCGTTCGGCGACGTCCTCGGGCACGCGTCTTCCGCTGACAGATGTGTCTCGGTCTGGAGCCAGCGGCCTGGCCAGCGCGGCTTCTGATCCACACCCCGCGGGCGACCGGCGCGCAGCGCAACGCATGTGCAAGTCCTCGTCCTCGTTACACGAATATGATCCGCCGCCCTTCCTGGGGTTCTTCTTCTTCTCTGTGGCGTCAGCTCGCCCTGCGACGAATCTAATTTACAGCAATTGTGAAGGGCTGTGGACACTGGACAGTGGCTCACCGTTCGCGCGCAGCCTGGCCCTGTCCGCACCTCGACACCATCGCGTTCTCTCGTCATACATATGCACGCACACGAGAGAGAGGCTGCGAGAAGGCGGCCGCGGGAGGGCGCCCTGGTCTCACGCCAATCGGGAGCCGCGCCGCGTGCGTGCGTATGCGCATATGTGCCCTGTCATATCTGGAAGGCACACTTCCGCCGCCAGTCGTCAGTCTGATATCCGGCTCCCGAACGGTGCGTCTACAAATCCCGGACGGGCCCGTGTGCAACGAGCGGCGTGACCGCACGAGGGTGGATCCTGGCCGCGGTTTTCTGCGTGCGTTCCTCTTTACGTCCATCAGGGCTTTTTGAGGGGAGCATTCTGAGTCCGGGGTTTCTAGCGCAATCTGCGACCCGTGGAAGCGCAAACTTGAACAGCCCGCTTCGGAATGTTCTGCGGAGAAAGAGGTGAGATCAAGGCCTGAAAGTGCGTGCATCCGAGAGTAATTATTGGTACCTGCCCGCCCTGAGCCGTCGTTCACGGTTCCCCTGGGCCGGCGACTGCAGAACCTTCCTCAGGCTACTCTGGCCATTAAATTATACGTACGCGCCGTGTAATCGGGGGGAAGCCAGCATCGTCATCAGTTAATTCGTTGACCCCGAGTTTGTCGCCGGACGTTTTAAGCCGGGGAGAGGCACCACGCCCGAGTACCAGCACTGATGCTATCGCTACTTAATACCGCGACTGAGACGCGATTACTCTGATTTCCTGTACGCGGGTTCTGCAGGAAAATCGGGTAGTTCAATAATGAAGGCCAGTCACCAGGTGGCACCTACCTTGTATACAAGTGAGCAGTTCGACAAAAATTACTCTGAACCCGGTATTCCACCTATAAAGCGTCTTCCCGAAAGAGGCTCAGGAAAGCAGTGTGCCGCGGGCATACGTCTAGCTAGCCGCCATGAGGTTTTCTTGTCAAGCCAGCAGACGCCGGCGGGAGAGTCAGCGCTGAATCAAAGCCTAAGTTACTTGCTATAGTATATATAAAGAAAGACGGTATACATCCCGTTTAGCTCAGTTGGTAGAGCGCGTCACTAGTATGATTACATCACGCAATGACGAGGTCAGTCGTTCGAGTCGGCTAATGGGAATCTTTTTTGATCGTCATTAGTTCAGAATCATAACGATACTGGTAACAACACACCAACGCCTCGCGAGTGAAGCGCCCGACGGTGGGGCTTCTCTTCCTACTTCGATTGTGCAACTGAACCTCCGTCGGCGTCGTGGTCGCGCGCTATCTGTTCCTGCACGTCTCATGCTGCACTCTCAAATCTCCAGCGGTCGCATTAGTTCGCATCTTCTCTGCTGCTGCGGGCGGCCTACGGAAAACTCATTCTTGACAAGACCGTCATTTGGCTGTTTCGACTGCGACAGCTCTTTGATATCCCAAGGCCGTCTTCCAGAATCGGGATGATGGGTCAGTCGAATGCTTGCTCGTCACACTGATCTAGCACTCTCATATTATTGAGGCATCGTACGTCCGGATGCCCCGTGTGCATTACCGGTCATTTGCTTCCGGCAGCTAGAACAAGACGGTAGAATCGGTCCTCGTGCCAGAAGCCTGCAATAGCCAAATTTGTGAGCGGACCTGCGCTACCGCGTACCAGGGAGTTCATGCTCACGTAGTGCTAGCACGCGCACCGCACGCTCCCACCGTAAGCATTCCCAAAATATTATGTGGGGATGTGGGTTGCTCTCGCACATAGCCTTGAGAGTTGCCTCATCGTGATACCCTCCCACACAGGCATGAAGCCAAAGTACAACGTGCGCGCAGCCTTCTCGGGATCACCCTTCTCCAATTCCGATTGCAAGTCCCCCAATTTCCTCAACCGGAAGCCTTCAACGGTCGCCTCGACGATATCAAGGTCGAACTCGAAGGAATAAATTGTGACCATTCGCTGGCATAGCGTGAGGTCCATCAGCATGCGTACTATTGCATCACGTTGACTAGGTTGTACAGCCGTCTTGGGCACATGTGGCGCGGGGGGAGGTGCTCCCTGCTGTGCGGTGGCGTCCTGGAGTCCTCTTAGCTCCGGAGGAGGGGCTTTGGTCTTGCGTAGCATGCTAGGTCAGTGCCGGCTTCCATCATACTGTGATGAATGAAGTCATGATCACGGCTGCTGGGCACTGATTCCTAAGGATTGGTAGAATGTAGCGTGTTGTAAGTGTATACGCCCGGTGCTGTAGGTTGACTATCTACGCCGCCGCGTGATCAAACGTCGGAAGAGCGTGTCAACGATTTGTGGATCGGAAGGGCCGCGCCATCGATGTCATTCATTATAGCCTGCCCTGATAGAGCTGCATCTTTACGTTACCGCTGAAACGAGGACCTTGCGTTGGAATCTCATGTGTACGTCTTCCAGCAGTTTGTTATCCGATATCCGACACCCAGCTGAAAACCCCGCCAGCCTCGCAGCGAACCACATCAAACGCTCCATAGTGCACCTTCAATCCTTCATTGCCCTTCTCCGTCTTCGCTGCAGTTTCAGTGTCGCAATGTCCGCCGACGAGGGCGATCTCTCCTTCCCATCGCCATTCATGTTTCATAAACGTACGCCGCTCACCCTTGTCGAACTGCGCATGCGCCACCTTTCCGGAAAGATTCGCCAGAAGGCACGATGGTGGGAGAAGGTCCAGGACTCCGTCCTCGTAGCTAAGTGGCGTTCGGAGATGATCGAACAAGATCGCGAGGTCGTAGAGCAGTTTTGGGGCGGTGAGGAACGCTTCGAGCTCGGCCATGGCGAGAAGCAATGGCCGAGGGAGACCATCACCCCTGCACAACTCGATTATATCTTTGATGAACTGCGTTATGAGGCGCAAGCTATGGACAAGGAGAACGGAATATATGTGAGTGCACCGCTTATATCCACCGGAGAACTTGCTTGTACTCACCTTTATGCAGGCTGCCACGGTACCCATGGTGTACGAATCCCAGTACCTTATCCCACCTGCTTTGAGGATGTCCTTGCTCGAGGGAGTTTCCACCCTGGAGTCTGTACCCGACGAGGAGAAGGACTGGCATCCGGACTCGGATGGCCAGGTCCTTGACCTCGTACACCCTTCGCTATACTTCTTGCGCATCGGCCACACGCATGTGCTCAACAAAGACGAGCAAGGACCTATCGGTACCCATGTCATCACCGAGGATGAGTACATGCGCCGACCCGATCTCCAGAGCTCGAGCCCGAAGCTGAAGCGCGAACTCTGGGCGTTATCCAACACGTTCCAATGGATCCCAACTGATTTTCGCGTTTCGCCCACTGGAGATGTCACCCCACTGGGATACATCAATAATCTGCACCCGACACGATACCGTCCAATGTACCCTGTGCTGTCGTCCATCCTGGAACGCTTCGACCCCCTTTTCGAAAGCGTACTCTCCGCAGCGCTCAGCCCACCCCGCAAAAACGCCGTAGACCCGCCGTTCTGGGAATGGTACGACCATGTCCCGAAACACGACCCCAACTCCGACGTCGACTATGATGAATGGGAGCGAACGATGTATTGGCCGGAAATCCCGGACCCCTCTCCCTTCGTCCCGCCTCAGGTTGGGGATCGCTGTGTGTCACTGAGTCTCAAGGGGCGTACCATCCAGGTGATCGTCAAGCTCGCAAACATTCTGCTCACTCCGGAGAAGCCCGAATACCCTTGCGGCTCATGGCACGTCGAGGGCATGACCAACGAGCGCATCGTCGCAACGGGCCTCTACTATTACGCGTGCGAGAACATTTCCGAGTCGCGCCTATCGTTCTGCGCCACCGTTGGCTCGCAAAATCCCTACGCGACGGACTTTCACGAGCAAGATGACAACAAGGGCTGCATGGTGGCCTACGGTTTCGGGGCGGGCAGCGACCTCAACCAGACGCTTGGCCACATCGTCGCCGAGGAAGGCAAATGCGTGGCATTCCCCAACGTGTACCAGCACCAAGTCCAGCCTTTCAGACTGGCGGATCCAACGAGGCCGGGACATCGCAAGATCCTATGTTTCTTCCTCGTCGACCCATTCCACAAGATACTGTCGACGAGCGACGTGCCTCCTCAACAAGAGGACTGGTGGGATGACGAGCTGATAGGCAGTGTCATGCCCGCACTACAGTGCTTGCCGCAAGAACTGTACGATGCGGTTTCAGATGATGCTCGTCGTCCCGGGACGATATCACGCCAGGAGGCGGAGCAACTGAGAGAGAAATTTATGGAAGAGCGCTCCGACTTTTCCATATATCACAGCTGTGAGGTGTTCCAAGTGAGGTACAATATGTGCGAGCACTAGCTCAGTGCTCGTTGATCGTCCGCATTCAACTACTGACGTTCGTTTGCGATAAGATAGTAGTTACAAAACCGCTAGTACTGCTACGTCATCTGGTACATACTCTGACGGGGTAACACTGTAACTGCCAACCATACATCGAGGTCCACCGTGTTGGTAATGCAAACGTTCATCGTAGGACGTACTGGCTCCCTTAGTGTGAGTATACTGAAGTTGGTGCGCACACTCGGCCCGGAGACCCGAAGCGTGTGACAATGTTCGAAACTCTGACCGCCTTCAAGTTCGCCACCGCCGTAAACAAAGCCTTCTCTCTAGCCTTGTTCATCTCGCATACCTCTCAGTGGCTCGTGCATGAGCATCAGCAGGGCGCCACAGGTGTGAGAAGGTAAGCGTTTGCCGTAGGGAGTCTCCATCATACTAAAATAACAGAATCTGCACTTAGGCATGTCATCTATATACGGGTCCACCACGCAGCGCGTCCTCGCCATTCCCGAAATCTTGGAACTTGTGTTCTCATTTCTGTGTGCGAAGGACAACGCTGTATGCGCTCGCGTATGCAAAGGCTGGTCGGAGGTCGCCTTAGACACATTGTGGCGCGAAGTTGACGACCTTCGCCGTTTCTTTGGTCTTTTGGCGCCCGTGGAAACTGCGGTCGACTCCACCGGTACCCCTGAGTATTACGAGGTGCGTATCGTAGATCTCTTGTATATGCACGCTATACCGTGGGTGTTGAGGCCGATGAGACACTCCTCTGGACAAGTAGCTCGCGCGGCCTGGATAAAATGACCCTCTTCGACAGTCCGATGGAAAATTCCACCGACGGGGTGTATTGCATTCATTGATATTGGCTTCTCTCATTCCCTTTAAAACATACTGAAGCAACAACCCAAATTAACCCCCATTTTTTCAGCATTTTCGAAGACCGCTCGAACCTGCGGATTGGATCCGCTTCATGCGATACGCCACTCGTGTGCGGAAGCTTTTGGTTTTGCCAGCTGAGGACAGCCATTTACGCGGCCATCTGGTGTTCGACGAGATTGCTCGCACTCGCTCTACCCTCAATATCCTGCCAAAACTTTCTTCGCTGACGTGGGAGTCTGGACTCGACGGCGAGCGGCTTCGGCTGTCTCTGATGTTTATGCATGAAAACGTCAAAAGTTTTACTGTGCGTCTCATCCGCTCGGAGTCGTATTCCCTTGGCATTTTCTTCCAGGAGATCGCACTCAGGATGCCCAAACTCACTTTGTTGGATCTACGGTTCACTTTTGCGGTGCGGGATATCGAACAAGAGCTCTGCGCCCTTTTCGAGGCGCTTCCGCAACTGCGAAAGGTCATTCTTCCGAAATTCACGTTGACGAGCAAGATAATCGAGCGCTTGTCCAAAAGCCCGAAACTTCAAGTGGTTCAATTCGAATTCCTCGAGTCCCAAGGATCTGGTGATGTTTCGGATGTACACAACTGGCTCCCCGCCCTCGAGGAGGATACCTTCCCGGCACTGAATGATCTCTCGGTCAGCGTCCATCTCCCCCACATGATTCGGTTCCTCAACGCGGAATATACACCAGCCAATCTGCAGTGTCTATACGTACACACGCTCTACACAGTGCCGCCCTATCAAGTCCACGATTTCTTCGACGCCGCCGCCCAGAACTGCCCATTGTTGAAACAACTGTACCTCGACTTCTCCGGGGACCCCAGCCCCCTCCTCTTCCGCACTAGCCTCGCCGGCGAGGACCGAATCACGTGGAACACACTACGACCGCTGCTCAAGTTCAGCAAACTCACCGACTTCGAGCTTCATTGGGACACGCCCCTCGCTCTCACACAAGACGACGTGGAGCAACTTGCGATGAGTATGCCCGCCATCGAGGTCCTCATGCTTAACTCGGAGCCGATCCCCACTCTAGAAGCGCCACCCCTCACGCTCCGCGCGCTCATCCCTTTCGCGCGTCACTGCCCGAAGATCCGCGAGCTGGCTCTCTACATCGACGCGTCCGCCAACGACCTCGATGCTGCCACGCATGAGCTGCGCGACGCACTGCCTTCCGTGCGTTTCCGTGCTCTGCGCATGCTTTCGGTTGGACTCTCGCGGATCACCGTGCCTGAGCCCGTCGCGATCTTCTTGAGCTTGCTGTGCCCGCCCGAGTGCAGGATCGGCGCAGGCGTAAGCTGGCCGAATGGACCCCAGGCGCTCGAGCCGGAGGACGCAGAGGCACGTGCGACGTTGGCAGACATTTGGACGCACGCAATGCAGTGGCACACGCGCTGGATGGAGGTGGACCGCATGCTGCCTCTGTTGACGAAAGTGCGTCTTGAGGAGCACTCACGGAGGGCAGAGTTGGAACGAGAGGTCGAAGGTTTGAGGGTGCGGGCGCGCTTGTTGGAAGAACGCCTGAACGTTGGAGTTCCACAGGACGGCGGATGCATTTTGCTTTGGTAACCCCAACGGTCGGAAAATCTAGTATGGTCATGCTTCCTGTATCCTGTCGATTGTTTTACTGCTCTGTTGCTCTCTTATCGGTAATCGTTCCGGTGTTTCAGTATATCTAGTATTTCGTCATACCATCTGAAGGCCAGCCTTAGGCGACGAGTTGTATTACATGCTTCAACAATCAAGCCCTATCTACTTTTGTTCAGGCCTCCTATGCCCGTAGAAATCCACAGCTGGATTCTTCCACTGGGGTTGTGTCAACGCGAAGAGACCTCGCGCTCGACTCGGGAAATGCCCGAGGATTTCGAGATTGAAACTCGAGCAGATGTCCATGAAGCCTCGACTCGCGCGCACGTATTGAAACTCGGGGCACAAATTGGCTCGGCATAGCACGGTAGGTCCCTGGCTAGGAAAGCGTACAAGTACTCAGGAACTCTCCGATTCGGCAGCTCCCTCGATGGGATACTCGGGTCCGTAGTCCATGAAGAGCTCGGTGCCTGACGAAATATTCTTGCCTAGAGTGTGAATTATTTCTTTGAACATACGGGTATGCGGGGCCGTACTCACGTGCAAACACGCCTATGCGGTGATCGCCGTTCACCAATAGTACTATTCACAAGGGCATCAGTCAAGACGGTGCAGGGATGCAGAAGTGTACGCACATACTAGAAACAGCGACGTTGGCCCTCTTGGACGGTGCATGATTGATGAAGCGTGCGGGGTTTCCCGCGGGGGTCGCGTCGACTGACATGAGTGTGTTCATGCCAAATACGTAGCTACGATTCACGTGGGACGCGACTTGGCTGCATTTCCAAGGTGATTGATATGTTTCGGGACAGCGAGAAGAGATACTGGGACAACATACCCGCGACATAGGAAGGTGGGCTCGTAGATCAGCTCGCCGATATATTCTAGGACCGTTGTGGATGGTAGTATGAGCGCCACGTGATGCCACACCTGAACAAAGGACTCACCCGTAACCAAATCACCGCGCTTGGCATCCTCGGCCAGGAAAAGGCCTAGACCGAACGCGCCTTGTTTGACCTCTGTGCGCTATATGTACAAGTAAGAGCCAGTGAATATGAATGCGGGGATACGGGCGCGGGGAGTGTGCTCACTTTGTGCAAGCTCTTCTGGATCTGCATATTCCGACAACAGTCTGTCTCGCTACCTGGAGAGAGAGGAGTAAGAGCGAAATACAAACGAAGCACGGCCATCTACGACTCACTGCTGGAGATGCTTCAGAAAATGCACCGGATCGACGTAAACTACATACCTTGAGCTACAGCAGACGCGACACACTGCCGGGTCGCATTCCCGTTTTGCCTGCCAGCAGGAGCAATGGTTGGTAGAGCACGGCCGTCGGTCTTTGATCTTGACGTGCTCACTGGCAGACGTCATCTTCGGCAGAGCTGAGCACCTGCAACCTCTCCATCTTCTCGGGCCTGTTCCGACAATATATAAGCACAGTAAGCTACGGGGTTATGGCCTCTGTGAACTGACACGCTCGGGAACAGCGACAGTTTCGAGAGCAATGTGCCTTGTTCAAGAAGCACGCGCAACCGACATCGGGACCGCATGGACCCAAATGATTGCAGGGCTGGTTCCTTCAACATCATCAGTCAGACATTCCAAAGCCGGGATGGATGACGTACGGTACGAATTCCGGTGCTGTTTCCGGCTCTGTAAGATCGATCAGCAGCCAGTCTTCGAACCGATGGCAAACGACGCACTAATGTCGAATTTCCTAGGAATTTGTGCCTTCCTCGGTCTACCGCGGGGACGTTTGATGGGGATGCGGAAGTCGTCGTGTCTTTTGCATATGAATGCGACCTGCGGGACATGCATGAGGGGATCTTATGGGCCAAAGGCAGATGTAGTTCTACCTCAAAGCACGGCTTGCGACACAATTTTGCGAGATCGCAAGGCGTGGCAGGGCAGCTTATGTGGCAAATAATGCGCAGCTCCTCCAGTTCCTCCATGCTCCATCGGAAATGAGCCTGACTCACCCGTGAGTTAGTAGGGTGGGGGGATAATGATAGGAGAACACGTACCTCAGACTCGGAAGCATTCTGATAATTCATGATGCAGTCTCGGCTGCATGGATCTGTTACCGGCAGGCTACAGAACGCATTCTCAGCCTTATAGGTGTGATTTATGACAGTAAGGTCCGCCTGTTCCGTACCTCAAAGGGCCGTAAATTTGTATGATTGTGGATTACTGTAGATCGAAACTTACTGTGCGAGAAACAATTTGTTTGAACACAGTCCTGATTGGGGCACCATAGCGTGAGATAGTCTTGCAACCGGACCCGTAGACCTTGCGCAAGTGGCGGGGACGTGTCGGGCAAAAGGCACTCGTGTCCTGAGTGTCCAGGCCATAAAATAGGGTCGCTAAAGCGTCATTTTCAATGTATGAATGGCAGCATGAACTACACTACACATACCTCTGCTTTTGAGCCCATATGGCACCCCAGCTCGTTGTCGTCTGTAGAACAAGAGGAAGAATTCCGGCGCCGTCGATTTCTGCCACTGATAAATGGTGCAAAAACGTAAGACGCCGTGTTGTCTCTAAAGCGATCTCCGACACTGTATTAGTTTGTTAGCCACAGAACACCTAGGGCAAAGGCGTTACTGACTATCGGGGCCGCGATAGCCCTCTTGCCATGCGAGCTTCTTGTACTCAAGTGCGTGGTCCTGGTGGTCGAAGTCCGGGTCATCGGCATAGGGTAAGAAAGGCATAAAATGTGAGTCGTCTCCATGAAGAATATTACGACTCAACGGGGTGCATGACTCGTATGCAGAACATGCGACTACGGGTGTTGTATGAGTGCCTGTTTCCGAGCACATCATAGAGCCACCGTCCCATATTCCGTTGATGTGCGTGAAGCGGGACACCCCTAAGTCGACCGTCTGTGGTGTTTTTTGGCCGTTTCTAGCGTTGGTTAATTTACCGGTGGCCTTTGGGCCCGGGGGTCGAGAGGGTTTGGCCACTGCCAGCGATGAAAGAAGGCTTGCACAGTGTTCAGGCTCCCATTCGTAGTATTCTTTCCAAACTTGTTTGAACCTCGCCACTACTAGCTTCGAATTATCAATAGAGTTGGGCCGAATATCCCTTCTCCGGGCATGTTCGACATTTGACATGGACACGAAGTGATTACGATGCTGTGAATACCCGAAGCATTCAACAGATGGTCTGATATGATTGTGGTAGTGAGCACAGAAATTGATGCAGTGAATAGTTATACATGCATGAGGATGCCTTTTGATACTTGAAGGATGTATCCGAAGTGAACTTGTGGTCTCACTGGTTGAACTCCATGATGATGCCCAACGTCCCCGGCCACCAACAGTGGCCCAGCCGGCAACTGCCGAAACTTCCGCCTCAGCCAATAGTCCCATTCAACTAGACTCCCACTAGACCGTATTCATGACGGCGTGTACGCAGAATGAATTTCAGATATTTCGAACCCATGATGAATAACATGATGAAGCTTCGGTATCGTCCGGGAATTACGAAAGAAACGAAAAAAAATTAGTTGATCAGGGCCTGGCCGGGAATTGAACCCGGGACCTCCTCCAAATGCCCTCAAGCCCTAAGAAGGAATCATACTACTAGACCACCAGGCCATAGAAAATAAGTAATTACTCAATGTAATATCTCAGAGTTTGCTAACTCTTCCCTAAGTACCCACTCCGAGGACTCCGCCCAGTGGCGCCCACTGCGTTGCGGCGTACTACCTGCAGCCTCAGCACTCAGTCCGCAAGTCTTCAAGTCTTCAAGACCCTTCACTCGGACAGGTTAACCATCCATGGTGGCAGCTTGCCGCTGTGACCAACGTTCACATATGAGGTTCGTGCGGTTTTCCCGATGTTGGCCGGCGATTCAGATACTCGTACTTACCATATATCGACGCGACACTCTAGACTCGTAACAACTTGGCGTCCGGAATGCCTTTCTGCGTGCGGATTCGCATACTCCTGCACCGCATGCTGCCTCTCAGACGCTGCTCTCGTACAAAGTGAGAACACGCATACTCACGGCTCGCGCCGACACTGATACCGAGGGACGGGATGCTGCCTACGCTGGGTCCGTACGCCGAGCATGCCTTTGGACTACATCAACCACGCGGACAAGAGGAACATAAATACTTTCGAGAAGGAGTGGCTATGCTACGAGCCTGTTTGGGGGGGAGTTTGCGGCTCGTCTATGCAAGGCATGTCGTGCACTAAAATACTCCGATGGGGCACGGAATTAGGCATCACTGGCTGCGACTCTGAGTCGGGCGTACACCGGTGATGGAAGAGGCTGGAAAGCCGTTGTATATACACCGGAGCGTGTAGACTGGTGGGGCCGCCGGTGCCGAAATACGACTCAGTCGCCGTGACCTAGTCAATCGTGATCAGAGAGCCAAGAGTATCCCGTGAGTAGTACTACCATGCTCACTGGCAGCCTACCTAGTTCGGATGGCACTGACCAGTCAAATGACATAATATTTCTCGTAGATCAGGCAATCCATGGTCCTCGTATCGGCAAGCTTTTAACCCTCGTGAACGTTTACAGCACTGCGGTTCGGAGGTATCATCTCGAGGTCTCCACTATCCCGACTTTCAATAGCTGAAGTTCGCCTCCGATCCCGCTCGCGTGCGTCGTATGCGACATCTGTGAAGCCGAAAGCCCTCGGAGCCGCCCGAGGTTGACTCGGGGTACGTGTTACACTACGCTTTCTCAGGCGCCCGCCGAAGTATAACACTGTCGGCCATGGGGGGATACGCCGACACCAACAACGCATCCTCTTCCCCGACCGACTACTTTCCCGTCATGGACTCGGAGTTTCTTGCATTATACAAGGATGACCCCCGTTTCAAGATTGACGTCGTCAAAAGCGCCAGTGCCGCTCCGCCGACCGGTACTACTACCAGCGGCCGATGGCCGATGGTAGAGCTGGCTCGTGTGGCGGGCCAACCTCTCATCGCGGATTTTAAGAAATACTACGGAGAGAGGCTCCCACCCGGTGAGTCCATTTTGAGCCGTTAAAATATCGTATTCATGCCCGTTCTGACTGGATTTTATTTACAGCCTCTTCATATCGCGTCGAGTACAAGACCATTCCGGTTGAGGGCGGTACTATCGTCCTTCGCTGCATCATTCCTACTGGTGCTGAGGATACCTCGTACCCCGTCCTCGTCTGGTACCATGGAGGAGGTACGCACACCGCCGTATCGCCTCAGGCTAGCGTGCCCAGCTAATGGCATTGTAGCGTGGATCATGGGCGACATCGAAATGGACGATAACCACCTGCGATGTGTGGCGGTGGATTTACAGATAGTGACCGTCAACGTTGATTACAGGTAACGTTATTGGTTTCATGGCTTCTCCTTCTCCATTCGGCAACTCAATGTCCCTCACAGGCTGGCACCTGAGTACCCGTTCCCCACCGGCATCAACGACTCCTTCGCCGGACTGAAATGGGTAAGGACATATACACACCTGCGAAGGAAACCCATGGCTGAACACGTTCCCACATCGTGACCCTTACTGTTTCCAGGTCGCAGAGAACGCTCCCTCCATCCAAGTCTCGCTCGCCAAAGGATTTCTCATAGGCGGTGACAGCGCCGGGTCGAACATCGCCGCTGTCCTCGCGCACCTCGCGCGCGACGACCCGCTCTTCGCAGATCGCAAGGTCACAGGACATTGCCTGCGCCAGCCCTCGGTCGTCCACCCCGACCACCACCCGTACCGGTGAGTCCACACGGCCATGACGCATCCACACCTCGACCCGCCCTAGTACGCAACCTAACGTGGGATCATCCTGCCCGCTAGGCATCGCTCCGAGCCGCGCTCGATCGATCTGTTCAAAGACGGCCCCATCCTCACCCGCGAAGGCCTTCTGCAATGCCGCGGTACGTCCCCCATAATCCTTCCCTTCCCCCCTGCGACTAAATACTGACCATCGCTCCGCGTGTAGCCCTCCTCGGTGCGCCCTTGGACGATCCGCGTGCCTCCCCATACCACTTCCCCTCGCACGCGGGGCTCCCCCGCGCGTTCATCACGCGCAACGGGCACGATGGACTCCGGGACGACGGCCGTCTCTGGGAGGAGGTCCTCCGTGAGGCGGGGGTGGAGACCCGGTCCATAGAGTAAGTGCTCCGGCTCGAACGCATGGAATCCTAGCCGACTCGGCGGACGCAACGTATGCTAATCGGACGCGTCTAACAGGTACGAAGGCGTGCCACACGGGTTCTACTACGCGTTCCCGCAGATCTCGCTGGCGGTGAAGATGGACCGCGACATGCGTGAGGCGTTGAGGTGGCTTCTGGGGCGGGTCTGACTCTAGCAGGGCCGGGACTCGCGCTCCGTGTGACGCACAAGGTAGCGCTCTCTTGTACGCGTAGTTTCGAGTTTTCTGGATAGGGATGTGATCATTCACGACGCACACACGACGATAGTACATCTTCCGTTTATGGGTTATAGGAACACTGGTACTGCGCAGACCACCCCAGGAGCCCGAGCAATGCGACTCGGAGCCGTGAACAAATGTCTAGTGCATACCGAATGAGCGAGCGAGCAAGCGTCCGAACGATCCATATGCACAAACACGGGCCAACAGGAACGAGTACGGTACGGTACGGTAGGGATTACAGGCAGCAGCACGACGGCAGTCGACAAAACAAGGCAATAAACTAGGCGCAACGCAAACATCCTGGGCGAAAACATCACCTTCCCCACTCCCTTCCCCTCCCCTCACCTCCCTTCCTCCTTCCCACGACAACCCATCGCGTGCTCATCGAACGACGGGCCCGCCATAGTACCGCACCTGCGCCTCCGACTCGGTCGACGCGCTGTCCCTACTCGGCCTCGCCGCATACCCCGGCCCCAGCCCCGGCCCCACTCCCATCCCCATCCCCACCGGTCCTCCTCCCCCAGGCACGCTCGCGCCCGACCCACTCGACCCATTCGACCCATTCCCGCCGGCGTACGAGTACGGCGCCAGACGCACATTCTCGTCATAGCTGCCCCTCTGTGCGCGACGCTCTGCCGTCGGCCCCGAGCCCGAGCCAGAACCGGCGCGGCCGCTCGCGGCGGACGCCATCGGGTACGCGGCGTGCTCGTACGGGCGCGGGAGCACGCCGAACGCCTCGCCAAAGTCCATCTTGGTGTGCGTCTTGCCCGTCTGCGTGTCGGTGACCTGCGCGCGCGGGCCGTGCGTGCCGGGCTTGCCGCGCGCGTAGTCGATGAAGAAGCGGATGGAGCCTGCGATCTCGTGTGCGAAGTCGGCTGTGGGTTCGGGAGGGGTGAGTATGTAGCAGCAATGGAAGCGCGCGAGGGGTGGGGGCGATGGGGGGAGAAAGGGAAGTTGGGGGGGAAGAAACGCACAGTAGTTGATACTGTCCCATAGCGGGCGCCATATGCTTGTGCGCGGGCGGCCGGGGACGACGTACTCGCGCCACGAGTACGCGTAGAGCATGAACGCGGAGAAGAGCACCATCTCGATGCAGATCGCGAGCGCGTTAAGGCCGTCGGCAATGTTCGTCTCCGTCCAGTACTCTGTCGCCTTGATCACGCGGCCCTCGAGCGCGTCGAACTGCGGGGTGCCAGGTCAGGATTGTGAGAGGACAGGAGGAGGAAGGGGGTAAGGAAGCGAGGGGAGAGGGACGTACGACGAGGCCCTGGTAGAAGGTGAACATGACGATGAGCTTGATCGACATGAACTTCGAGAGCGGCTTTCGCCCCTTCAGCTCGTCCTTCGTCAGCCCGTAGAACACCAACATGCCGTATAGCGCGACGCTGTCACGAAGCCGCAACCGTTCAGCGCGCCCCTCAGGAGGTTGTTGGAGGGGATGGACGACTTACGAAATACTGACGCCGTCAATGACGGTGATGTATGCATGTGCGGTCTTGAAACTCCAGGGCCCAGATTCGCACAGCACGCCGTAGTATTGGCAGACGATGCCGGCGATGGATAGTACTGTGCTCTATCGTCAGAATACGTGCACCTTCGTGTGTGGGGCTGAGCGTGGCTTACATGGTCTCAGAATAACGTATTGTAAGACGGACCACTGTCATGATGTCAGACCGGATCAACAAGAGTACGGATTGGGAACATCGTAACCTACCTTCACTGTGTACATGAAGTAGGCCTTTGTCGGCCGATATCTCCAACAGCAGAACTATCAAATCCTGTCAGCGGGATTATATGGGACTTGAAACATAGGATTTACGGGGATGGGTAGCGCTTCCTTGTCTTTCCGAAGGATTGCGTTGTCGACGTCGTGTTCGGCGGCGGTAGCGGCGACGAATTCGATGAGAAGGAGGCTGCGCGCATGGCGTGTGAGATGCGAATAGGACTCCCGGGGCGGTATGATGTGCTTACAGGAATGCACTGAGGGTGACGGACTGAAAGAGAGTGGTCAGCCAAACTCTATTTTCGAAACGGACAATTCGCAAGGTAGATATGAGCGAGATGCACGTCTTTCCTGCTAAACGCGATGAAGTGCGCATTTGCTGATTTCAATACCACTTCGAGATGCGCGCACAAAACTGGCACAGGTGGTACCGTGTATAGACTGCGTGCTGGCTCATAACGCATAGGAATACTGCTGAGCGCGGATGGAACCAAGGCAGACAAGGCAGCTCAACTACCGCGACATGGACCGCGACATGGACCGCGCATGCGAAGTTGACATAACACCCTGCATAATGACTGTGGGAACCCTGCGCCACGAAGGCAGCACAAGCTGCGCGTACGAAGGCGTCGGGGGATAGAGCCCGCTACTCCGGATTTACGCGGAGGCCGAGGGGCTCGCGGGGTAGGATAGCCGCCAGTATCACTTGGCGCAGAAAGCAAGCTTTCAACGCCAACCGCAGTCTGGCAAGTCGAGCGGCCAAAACCGTCTGTGGGGGAGGTCGAGTAGATATCCCTTCCTCGCGCGCCTTGGTTCAAACGATGTCCCGCGGCTTTGATCCCGATTTTCACGGGCCCAAGCATCACAGCTGCTGACAGCGACAGCGACGGATTCGCGTGATTGCAGTTTCGACCACACTGCCGCCAAGAGCCTGCAAAACCCCACGCTCACCTCGTATGCTGTCAAAGTGCACAAATCCCCCATCAGCCAAGATGCACAAGCAACGGCGATCGTGCGCTGCGCAGGGAGGGGACG
This sequence comes from Trametes hirsuta, assembly GCA_001302255.2. Lineage (NCBI taxonomy): Eukaryota > Fungi > Basidiomycota > Agaricomycetes > Polyporales > Polyporaceae > Trametes > Trametes hirsuta. The sequence goes on along the minus strand of CP019370.1, from coordinate 2,097,550 downwards.
CACCGGTTTCGATGAGATCATAGTAGGTGTAGCTCCGGAAGAAGCGGTAGGAGAAGAAGGAGATGATGGCGTAGACTGCGGGCATGTACAATATTCGGATGCTAAGCCCGGGCGGGGAGGTGAGGTTTAGCTTGGCCCGGGGGCGTTGTGGCGGAAACACACCCACATTTGTCGTTGTTCGCCGCGGTTGGTGTAGTGTCTGCGCGGTGCTGTCCGTTTGTAGCCCGCGAACTGAGCAGATGCGGAGAGAGAGACTCACGTTGCATGGAACCCGACGTTGATCAGGGTGAGGACCACGGTCTGCGGGCAGTTCAGCCACCATGCCCGAATTGAGCGAGCAGCAGGGGACGTACGACGGCGGCGCAGGCCCCGGCGATGAGCCACCCTATGCGGTGGGCATCCCAGTGTATGCCGCCTGTGCTCCAGAAGCCCTCCTGGTCGATCGTCTGCTGGTTGTCCGAGGGACAGAGCGTGCTGTTCACCATGCCGCGGCTGGATAAGTCGTGCAAGTCCGAGCTCAAGATCGTTTCTAGGGCCAGCCGAGCACGCAACAGTGAAGCAAGAAGAGGAGGTAGATGGGAGAGATTGGGCGAGAAAGAAAGAGAGTGACTATATGCGCCTGTGCCTCGAGCTCCGCGGGGGCCAGGAGATTTCGAACGGTGGCGGCTGAAGAATAAGGGACGGCTGTGCTCCACAACGCCCGACGCAGCTGCGCAACCGGCGCTTGTGTGCTATTGCCAGCATCGCCGCGCCCTCGGCAGTCTCTCTCTCTCGGCCTCCATCTCCCATCCGCCGTTCTCCATCTCTCCGCCGCCGCCTTCAGCGAGAGATTCCACTCGTGCACGCACTTCTCTGGTTCCCCAGTCTGCTCATCGGAAGTCCATGCCAGCACGTCGTGGCCACCGCACGCTGTCCTGGAGGTCTCCCGGCCCGAAATGCACTCGGAACATAGGCTTTCCCAGTCTGTCATACTGCTGACGCCGCCGATGCATTATTGCTCTTGAGTCGTCATTCCGGCCAACCTGTTCTCCGACAACGCCTCTTTTATCGAGTCTCGCACGCGTCAATATTCCCGCCTTGGGCTGCACCACTAGCACTGGTTCTGCTTGCACGATTTAAGAGAAACTATACAGCTGACGTGCCGGTGACCGCGCCGCAGCACTTGAACGTATGAGCCTCCTCATTCAAGGTAATCGATGTCGTACAGCGTGATGGTCCTAATGTTACAAAAAAATCCCCGTCGTTCCATGCCAGGAAAAAGCAACAACGAACGCTGGTAAGCTGCGGCGGCAGCAGCCCCTCTTCATCCGCTCGCTAGCTCTTCTCGCGTTCTTGTTGCTCACGACCTCCTTTCCCCGCCAGAGAATGGTACCAACGCCAACCCCGCGGGCAGCACCAACGCAAGCTGCTGGTTCTGCGCCCCAGGAGCCGCTGCGTTCCTCCGCTACAGCGCCAACGACCATCGGTCCACCACGCATCGTGCATCGCACAGCCACGCAGCCGTCAACGTTATGTCCCGCAATCGCGCAAAAGATGCCTACCGGTGCGCCCGCCGCCATATGATCCTCCCGCTGGCGTGCCGCCGACGGCCTGGGCGGCACGTACCCCCCGGTTCCGTTCCCGCCTTGCCTATACGCGCGCCCTAGCGCAACTCATCGGTCAGTCCTCCCGCACGTTTTCTAACACGGACGGCAACGGCGGTGGTATGTGTGTACGATGCATGTACCTTGGCCTTGACCTTGACCTTGACCTTGACCGGGGCGCCCATTCCAATTCCCGTTCATTCGTTGAGCGCCCCCGGGTCCCTGCGCGCGGGGAGGAGGATGGGCACCCTGGCCCCCGCCCCCGTTCCCGTTATTGAATCCGCCCTTCAACCGTCCCAAAACGCCTTTCAGCTCTCGGCTGGACGAGGCAAACACCAGGCGGGCGGCCCTCTCGCACCTGCTTGTTCCCGTTCCGCTGCCCGGGCGCACGCGCCTGCTGCTTGCTGCTTGCTGTCCGGCGTGCGCCCGATTCTGCGCCCCCGTGCCCGTGCCCGTCTTCTTGTTAGCGTGGTTGTTCGCGTTAGTCTGCGCCTTTGAGTTCGAGTTCGAGTTCGCGCTCGAGTCCGCGTTGAGGTTGAGGCAGAACGTGAGCGTCGTGTTCGTGCTCGTCGTCGCCGTCGTGCTCGTGGCGCTCTTGCCGTTCGGCTTGTTCTGCGTCGCCGAGCGCGTCGTCTTTGCGGCCATAGTCCGTGTCGCCATCGCTCGCTGCGGCTCTCAAAGTGACGTGGTGCGATGCGGTGCGGTGTGGCGCGGCACGGGTGGGGGGGGGGGGTGTGCTGGCCTCGCTGCGATGAGGGGGAGGTGGAGAGTGTTGTGGCAGAGGTCGGATGGTCTTTGAAGGGTATGGGCGCTGCAGCAGGGCTACCGCAGCACCCCTACTTTCGACCTTCTACTTCTGACGCCTACTGCATGCATAGGTCGAAGTCTGCTGCTGCTATCCTTATCGTGCAGCCGTGGGTTCAGACGGCCGCAGCGTCCGACTCGTGACACGATCGTTCCTCGCGCTGGACAGGAAATGTGGGCACAGAGGAGTGTATATGAACACAAAAAGCGGTCTGGCTGGAAGATGTTCGGTGCGGATGAAAAGGAACGTGGGGACATGTGTCAGTGTCTTGACCACATCACGCTTGCAGAGGAGATGTTCTTACTCCGAAACGTTCCTCTCTCCCTTCCAATCGAAGAGAGCCTCAGAACCGTGGTACCCAACGCCGAGACCCCCCGTATTTCGTCCTGCAGGCCTTGTGTGGCCCTCCGCGTGAATAAAAGAGAACTTTAATCTGAATCAAAGAGCGAAAGATTTACAAACGTCCACACACACATCCAACCCCCGAACCGCCCATACCTCCTCCGAGTTCCCAGGCGGCGCCGCCACTGTCGTCGTTCACGGACGTTCGCCCAAAGCCACCTCCGGGTGTCCCGCGATCGCCACGACCGCGAAGCTCATCTCCTGGCTGTCGGCAGAATCGACGGGTACACAACCCGACTCGCACTAAATGTGCCCCCAAATCATGAGCTCGCGGGCACCTGCACGGCTAACACATGGCACACAGGACCTTACCTGATCATCGCGTCCCCAGAAGATAGTGGACTCGAGGTCGTGTCGGGGGGCTTGACGCGAGCGGCTCGCCGAGCTGCACGCCCGGGGTGGCCCCTCCACGACGCTGAAGGACTCGTTGAAGCCGCTTACGAACTGGTTGTCGATCGACTTGCGGGAGTTCAACCTGCGCACGGAGTTGAGATGTTTAGAAGATAAGCACGCCGGTCCGGCGGGGTCATTTGAGAGGGGAAGTGGGTGCGTACACGGCGAGCACCGAGTTTGCGTATACTGCGATATGCAGAGTGCGGGGCCCTGTCGATTAGCAGAGCGCGGATGACGGGCGTAAGCGGACGACTTGGGCGCGCACGTTTTACTCCGACGATGCTGATGCCTGCGTAGATTAGATTCCCCGGAATGATCAAGGCCTTCGCGCGCGGTGTACAGACACGGACGCCATGCATGAGTTAGATGGGTGTCCACGCCGTCCTATTCCCTCCAGGGAGGTACTCACGAAGACGAAGACGGCCACGCCGAAGATGCTGGCGGGAGCTAACGTCAGTACAAGTCCTACAACAATTCGAGCACGCTTGAAGATCGATACCTAGTCAGGACGCCTGCGATACACGGAAAGTGTACGGATGATCAGTATACGAGCTTGGAGTGTAAAATATACCTCACCGGTATTGATCGCGTAAATAGTGAGAATATGGAGAACGGAGTTCGCCCTATCAGAAAAGCGACATCAGACCAGAACAAATACCCCGTGGCAGACTTACCTCCTCGAACTCGTTCGAGACTTTCGCAACACGAAGACGAGGGCGCTCGTGAGGATGACATCGGTGGCCACCGCGAGGCCGTAGCCAGAAGAGACGAGCCACTAAGATGGCAAGCCACCAAAGTCAACGACGACGTCTCCCGCAGACGCGCCGGTGTACTCACGCTGACATGCTCAAAGTCGGAGACTGATTGCACGTACATGAATCTAGTGAGCAACACACCGGTGAGCTGTGTATTCTGAAAACGAGGCTAGAAGAACACTCACGCTTCGACCCCAGCAGCTATGAGAAAAACACGTTAGACACTGTAGCCCATTCCCGGGGCATGGCTACGGAACGCTCACCGATAGCGAGACCTGGCAGCGGCGGCGGGACCGCGTGGTGAAGTTAGCATATTAATCATAATTGCTTCTCATTTCGGCGGCGTCATACCCAATCCTGTCACCATCGACACGACCTAATCACGTATGTTCGAATCGAACTACAAAATCATTCGCCGAGGACAAAAGGCCCACCGCGGGTATAACGAGCCACCTGTACCGAGGGCCAACTAATGTACTACTATCATCAACTGCGGATATACACGAGATGCATTTTGATTGAATGACACGCACTGAGGTATACGCGGCAGGCGTAGTAACTGCAATGCGCATGATTAGCCCTTTATTCTCCGACCTCTTCCAAACTTGGGCTCCTGTCCGGTGTCGCAACGACTCAGATCCGACCCACCTCTGGCATGAGAATATTGCGAATCCCTACGAAGAGTAGACATAGGAGAGTTGAAGCTTGTGATAGATACATCGCGGCGTACCGTCTCTATGACACACAACTTTCGTGTGCCCAGTTCAGAGAGCGAGTGTCAGGGAATTTGGGACGGGAGACATACCTTTTGAGACCTAGATAGATTGATCTTCAATGGCAGTCGGACAGGACTGAGGCGGAGGACGATACATACCAGTGCGCGAGGAGCAGGCCGCGGATGTTCATGGCTTCTGTTATGAGATAGTGATATCTAACGTCGGGAGCTGGGGTCACCTCATCTACGGAAGCGGCGGTGTGCCACAATTTCAAGGAACGCACCCAACGATGTTCCACAGAACGCTATGAAAGGTCTCGAGCACTCTATACGCGGGATTCACAACGTCTTATGGAACTCGGAAGTAGGAGTACTCACACAATGATGATAACCTTGTCTTCCGAGGTGAGGATACCGACGGGATGACACCCTGCCCAAGAGCGTACGCACAAGCGCCTTGATATAAAGCCTGTCCTTGGGGTAAAGCTTGTAGTATCTGTAGGTTTGGTGTACGGTTAACCCATACAGCCTGAGGCGGCCACTGCGTCAGAGAGCTTCAAGAAACGGGAACGCGGAAGTACGTACATCATGCCAGCCACCAAGCCCAGGTAGATAGCTCCAAGGGTATCACTCAAGGGCAGAACTGCCGTATTCGAGGGTCCTTTCATGTCCACGGAAGAGTGCCGCATTACGTTGGTATCGGGTCTCCGAGTAGGGACGATGGAACTGGGGGTGTAGTAGGACTCGTAGCCTGGACTGCTCGCGCGTATAACTAACTATTATTGCCGTGGTGTAAAGGAGGATCCTCAGCGCCGCCGTCATGCAAGACAGATCTAATGAAGGTGATATCAACCCGACAGATGTACTGGACAGCCGTGTCCGTAGAACCCTAGCAGCATGTGGGCGCCTTAAGCGGAAACGCCACCGCTCAAAAACGGCGCGTCCAGACGTTGTCGTGCGGCAGAGTGGGATCATGCAACATGGCGGTAACGTGGTTCAACGACTTCTGCTGTCCCAGTGCGCGTTTCAAGGCGCTCACGCCGAGCTACTGCGCAGAACTTTGTTATACGGATCCGCGCTGCTATATAAATACGCTTTAATGATGATAAAACTTGCACGAGCCCGAGAAGACTTCAAGTTCAGACCAGGACAACTCTGACCCGTCATTCGCGTGGTTCAATTGTAGCGACTATCCTCAATATGTTATGGAGGCTGAGCAATAATGGTAATCAAGTTAGCGGGGAGTGATTACAGCTTCGCCCTGGTGCATATCCTCACCCGCGGATTGTGTAGACACCCGACCCATGGAAATCATATTTCCGTCACGCTGTTGTTGCAGGTCCGAAAAGCACGGTAAGTCAATTTGTATGTCAACCGACGTAAAGTCGTCCACGAAACGGTCTTTTATCGCATTCCTTGAGTTCAGCCTGAGGGAAATGGCACAAGACGTTGATGAGTCCGGGCCGTCCCACCGCAAGCGTCATGGCATTCATACGTACACAGCTAGCACGGAATTCGCACATACTGGGGGCTAGTCAGATAGTCTGGCAAAAGGGGGTCATAGCGCGCCACAGATGCTCACGTTTAGCCCCTATGACGCTGAAGGTGGCGTATATCATGTTTCCTGGCAGAATGAGTGCCTTCCCAAGTTTGATATGAGTATGAAAGCGTGTTGAATATACGGGGAATTTCTCACGAAAATGAATGCAGCGACGCTCATGATACTACTCGCACACGGCATAAGCGGCTGACAGACTTGTTGTCATTAATTGCAACGAATCCTACCTGGTCAATAGGCCTATAGTATAGCCCAGTAAATCAACGATTAGCAGAATCCGTGCAGGGGCGAAGCACCAGTGAAATAAAACGGTACCCGTGTTTATTGTGTAAATTATCAAAGTATAGACGACTGAGTCGGACCTGGGGCATATGCAGTCGTCAGTTAATCGGTACCAGCCAGGGACCCGTGTGACGGAATACCTTCTTGTATGAGTACGAGAACGTAACAGCACGAAAACCAGCGCGCCCGTCAGGATCACATCTGTCGCAGCTGCCAGTCCATACGCGATGGAAACCAGCCACTGCAAGGATCAATGTCATTCCCACATTTAGATCGCAATTGTTGGGAGCACGCTTACGCTAATGTGCGCAAAGTCTGTTATGTACCGTGTCGACGTGAAGCTACACGAAACTCGATGAGCCGATCTGTGCGGCGCGTGACTTGGAAGGACGCAATGCGTACGCTTCGACGCCCGCAGCTGCCATACGGCGGTAGGTATAAGGGGCTTCGGTACTCCGGTAGAGCGACCGTGATCACTCACCGAATCCAAATCCTAAGCCATTATTGCGTCAGAGTACTCCCTAAATTACAACATACGAGTACTAACCTAGAGCGACCACCATGAACGCGACCTATTTCACCATTCCGTCAATGCACACAAAGCTAGAAGGAGTGTAAAAGGGCGCACAGCGATTGCAACAAGCCACCTATAACCGGGACCGACTACCGAAGTCCAGGTTCAATCTCAATGTTATGGCAGAATAAAGTAAGGCGTACTAAGGTACACTCGGCGGGAGTAAAAGCTGCGATGAACAGTTGGGCGGGATGTCCCCAACGCTACCATAGGGTGCTTACCATCCGCATGCGACGACAAGAACAGTCTAAGGGCGTTTGAGATGAGGCTGTGCCGCAGACTCCGGGGCCGGAGGTCGTTGAAGGTACGTACCGTTTCGGTGACTATCATCTTCGTAGCGTGCTCTCAAAGGTCACTCCTCCTCTTGGTAGGACGTACCGAGACAGACGTACTTTGATAGACCTTACGGGTGGAGAGACATAGTTAGAAACTGCCCTATGAGCGTGCGAATGAACATGGGTCTATACCAGTGCCCCTCGATGATTCCCGGAAATTCGAAGGCTTCGGTAATTAAATAGTGGTACCTGCCAGTGTAAGGATGGAAACCTTTATAGCCATTGAACGTAGTGGACGCACTCACCCGACTATGGACCATAGCACGCTATGAAAGGTCTCAAGTACACTGTGATTCGGTCAATTAGTCGCTGCTGAAGGACCGGTAACCTCGGAACCCACATAATAATCATGACCTTAGCAGTAAGAGTCTGTGAGAGCACGAACTTGAAGCGTCGTAGGAACTGTGCAGTGCGTACTACAAGCTTGACGTAGAGCTTGTCGTCGGAGTATATGCTAAAATATCTATAGGCCTGATGCACCGTGAGTCCAAACAGCCTGCCGGGTACACGGTCAATCGCGTGTGGGTGATGAGCACAGCGATGGACTCACGCAGTCCCGATCACTACGCCGATGTATACGGCGCCAATGGTGCTATCGATTGACGGTAGTCCTAGCACGCTCACGGGAATGGAGAGGTCCACGAAGGGACGTGCCGAGGCATCCGCGTGAAAGGTGGCGTTCGGGCTAGCGGTAACAGACATATGCAAGGAGATACGCTCAGATAGAGGTCCGTGAAGCATGGGAAGGAGGGGTTATCTAGCTAGTAGGCTCTCGACATCAGCGCCATGTCTGGCAGAGAGAATGGACGCCCAGGATGGTCACTCACTGCATAGCCCCTCACATCATCTTCTTTCATCAACAGGACGAGTCAACGAAACGCCACTGCTTCCATTCAGAGGAAGCGTTAGTAAATCAATGTGCAATGGGCGGCCTCTGACCCGAAGTATCTAAGAATGGTTGACTTAGCATGAATCTATGCGTACTCTATTTTTTGCATAGAGCGCCTACATGCCGTCTACGCAGTAATTTACGTCGCATAATCATGGTGGATGAATTGGTTCGGCATGTCCATCACATGACGATCTCGACGATCCTACGGCCACTTTCAAATAAGCGGTTAGCCTTCCGACCGGGTTGAAATTGCATCACCGTGGCTTGCAAGTGACTGATGACGCTGCGGATATCGCCACCTATAGCCAGCTGACGTGTCGAGATACACAAAAGTTGGGATAAGATGACCGCTGGGGTTAGAAGAGCTGCGCAGCTACTGCGCGGAGTTTCAGAACCGAGCAAGCTTGAGGAACGGTGGGACTGTGTGGTCGACGTACATTGATAATTCGACATCTGCTGGTCGCAGCGCATAACGGGGAACTACCACAATCTTGACGCGCGCGCCGGGATGAGCAGGTAGACTCGGGGGCCGGAATGAAGGGCTGTAGTCAGCGTGTATTCCAATGAAGGATTCAACAGAGCGTTCTGCGGATATCAACAACCATGAGACACAGAGTACTAGCTGGCTAGGTCGGGGCAATCAAATAACTCTGAGGTGTTAAGCCGCGGTCTTGTGTCCCACTGGCAGGTCGGTTAGTAAGCGGCATTCTGAGTGGCCGTGTTGTACTGGGTTGTACTGGGTTCGACATGGATAGAGATTTAAGATAGGATATTATTTGACGAAGTAGGATAGGTATGGTGTCGCGTTTTTTGGGCTTCTCGGAGATGGGCTACACTGCGAAGGTTCACCGTCACTGCATCAGCGGTAGATTTCGCGCAGAGAATGATTTGAATACAAGGAGGCCTACGTTTTCGTTGCTGTATTTATTGATCAGTAATAAGTCAGGCCCGGGGGAGGCCGATGTGTGGTGGGAGTAATCTCATAACGGGGAATTGGGTGTCAGAATATCATCATGGACGGTGGTGACGGCGTTAGGCGCTCATGGTTGCGCCACGGTAGTATTGTTTGATGCTGTTAGGAACGGAAGCCATAGCTCTCCCGATCAATCTGGGGCCCTGGGCCACCAACTCACAACCCGGAGACGCATACATAAGTTACTACCATCTTACAAAACACCCTCTCGCGCACGACAGATTCTAAGTTTAGGGCGAGGTCTCGAGCGGCTTGGTTTCGACATCGTAGTTTTGAATACTCCCGGACGCTGTGGCAAGACCCTTGGGTGACAAGTCTTCTCCTATGCCATTCAACCCGTCGTCCTCCGCGTTCCCTTCGATCGCGAACTGTATCTCCTCAAGCTGGACCGACACGACCTTTGAGTCAGTGCACGATATCTGCGGCTATACAAATGGCCCCCCGTCTTGTGGTAAGTACAAACACCTTGAGCTGTTAAGAGTACTGCGCCTACGTACGTGTGCAAAAACGAGAGACTCAACATCCCGTCGTCTCGCTTGATGACCACCGTCGCGCGGTGACTCGGAGGCCCCCGGTTCCACCGTGCATGCTGAGAAATCGTCTACTAAGAAACGATCGTCGATAGATCTGCGGGAGTTTAACCTGGAAGTGCGAAGGAGTGGTAGGGATCGTTAGACACATCGGAGCTACCTGCGGGCAGGAACCTACACGGCTAAAACAGAGTTCGCACACACTGGGAAGTTGATTAGCTCCCTGAAAAGGCATTGTGCAAAAAACGCGCGTTACATACGTTTGGCCCCGACGACGCTGAAAGCCGCATATATCATGTTCCCTGGAAGTATAATCGCCTTTTACGCGCATTGTGAGCACGTAAACGAGGAACTCAATTTAGGGCGCCCACAAAGATGAAGGCCGCAATGCTGATGATGCTGATTGAGCGTTCCGAAGACATTAGCACTTCGTCAGCGGTCTGATGTATTAGGCTTAACCGCGACTCCATACCTTGTTAATAAGCCTGCGCGAGGCCCTTTGTTTAGATACGCACGGAGGGGGGAACACGCATAGGAACGCACCAGTGTTGATCGCGTAAACAGTCAAAATGTATAGCACCGAGTCGGACCTGGAGCAGCATGTTAATTATTGTATGAAACCAAACCTGCCGCGGAGATTTCACCTTTTAGACTCTGTGCGATATTTTCGCAATACATAAACCAAGGAACCAGTAAGGATGACGTCCGTCAAGGCAGCGAGGCCGTAAGCTGCGGACACTAGCCACTGCAATGAAGCAGCTTTGTCGAGCTGTGGGGCTTATCACCATACGGCTCGGACTGACTTACACTGATGCGCGAGAAATCGGTTATATAACGCGTTGAAGTAAACCTAGGAGAGGGACAGGATATCCAGCACAAAGATGCAGCCGCGGTGGCCTGAAGGACGCACGCTTCTATTCCGGCGGCTTAACGACAACTGCGGTCAGTGATTGTTCCGGCGAAGCAATGTAGCGATCTGTCACTCACCAATCCCGAACCCTCAGCAACGAGCGAGGACATGTCAATTGTTAGTTAAACAGTTATTTGGTACGGGTACGTACCAACAGCTGCAAGCATCGACACTACCTATTTTCAACATCCTCAGAATAGGTTTTACTCCGCGATGACAGTGACGTTGCACTGACGGCAGGTATCACGAGCCACTTGTATTGCGGGCCAACTAGCGTTTGTGAGCGAATAGTATCCTACGCACTAGCTTAGCTGTTCCTGCCGACTTACTGACGTATACACGGTTTGTGTAGAAGCTATACACCGGCATGATGGAGATCGGAGGAAATAGATTGTCGGTCAGGCTTGCAGTAGTATGCGGTGAGGCATTGTTTACCTTCCGCATGCAACCACCAGAAACGTCTGAGCATCTCAACGCTAGCATAAATATCCATAGAATCTTATTACTAAATGCTTACGGTTTCCGTAACGAGCATCTTCGCGACCGAATCGGCAGAAGCTTCAGGAATTGGAACTCAATTCTATTAGTGCCATTAGCTCACCTTCACTGACCTGCGATAGTTCCTGCGTCAGCAGGGCCCGAAGCGCGAAGGAGTCATCAAAATGGGGCTACTTGCCAGTGTCCAACAAGAACCCCAGGGAAGTTAAAGAACTCGATGATCAGGTAATGGTACCTAGTACTCCGCTCCATCAACGCTCTCATGCCCACTTCACGAGTATAGGTGAACTATACCCTGCTATCGTCCATAATATACTGTGGAATGCCTCGAGCACGCTATGTATGGGTTTCAGAGACGGTGCGGAGAAGCTCGACCCATAACGTACACAATGACGATGACCTAACTCAGAAGATCTTTAGTACCTAATTCGAATATTCGGCGAGACGATGGGACTCACAAATATTTTGATGCGCATCCTGTCCGACGGGTACAGTTGGAAGTACCTGTATGTCTGGTGCAAAGTGAGACCGAAAAGCCTGAAACGCGAGTCGTTAATGCGTAACTACAAAGTGGCATTGGTAGGAGGCACTCACATGGTCCCGATAACGACGCCGATGTATACTGCCCCTATGGTATTCGCCAATGAGGGCAGCCCGAGCACATTTAGCGGTAGCGAGAAGTCCGCTGCAGCAGACGTTGCGGCGTACGACCCGCAAGAAGTGACAGCCATGTCTACAAGACCGAGACGGGGGCTCGAAGAACACACCGATGTGGGAGAGAAATTATCTATTATGTATCCCGAGCGGAAGGACCGCCCATAGGCTCCACCTTTGACAGCGAAGACATGCTCGAACATGGCGGGTCGCGTAACAGTGGTCTGTGCGTGTCTTTACTCCGACGGGCTTCTAGGGCCTACCATGTTAACGCTCAGCGTGCCCAATGGAGACGTGATAAATGGAAAGGACACGGAGCGTGCGCTCGCGAATCTCAGCTAGGCCCTCACCGTAACCCGACGCAGGCCAATGCTATTCAGGGTAGCTACGACGTGCAACTTGAAGCCGAACGTCGGCTCCTCGAGGGTGGATGAACAGTTAGATGAGCTGCAACCAGGCTATGCGTTTCTCACAGGTCAATACCACAAGCAATGGAAGTCGATTCTTGCCATGCACTTCTAACCGAAGGCGGTGTGGTCAGTTCCGCGCAGTTGGAACGCGATGGATACAAGAGCGCAGTCGTGACTCACACTCACCGAATACGCGGGCCACATGTAGTTCGCACGCATTGCCATTGACAGCGTCTGAAGATGCCTTGGGCGACAACAGACGCAGAGACATGGCACGAGCGGCAGCTGGTATGGACAACCGTGCAGGTGTTATAGACGGAAGACAACAGTGTCTGCGGCTACGTAAGGACCCGAGGGGCCAATAGCTACCATGCCAGAAGCTGACTGTGAACACCTTGACTGACGCATACCCGTGGACCCCACCTACTGGGCTAGAAATGGGTGGAGGGCGCCGGTGGCAAGCGAGAGGGAGAGAGAGAGAGAGAACAGTTCGGCCGCATTCTAGGGCCCGGCGCTTCCCCCGAGCGCTTGCGAGGGATCCCTAGAAGTTTACGGACCGCGAAGCCCTACTTAAAGGACGTGTATCTGACTATATATCTGGCCCTCTAGGACCTCGAATTCATACAGGCCCCGTCCGACGCTCTTCTTAGCTTTTCCATTCTTCGAGATCAACGGGCACTACACAAGCGCTCGGACCATCCCAGCGCTAAATTCAAGGAGCAGTAGTACCACATTGCCAATCGGTTGTAGCGGCTTATGCAAATGAGTGGCAATGTTACCACTGTGCTTTGAGAAGGGCGTGGCGGTATTGATTCCATACGTCGATATATACAGCTCAATGCAATGCGCCCAGAATCCCGAGTCCGCCGACGACTTGCGATCGCTGCTGAGGTGCAAGAGTTATATATATATATATATATGCTGGTTCGTTGACCAAATTTCGAGACCTCTCATTGCACATCTGATTCCCCCGGGTAGCAATTCTGCCGCAGCTATTGGCCATAGGATAATCGTTCATCAAGGCAGTCGACTTGTACAACATTAAATTCTTCCATCCTTCATCGCGTATGGCCAAACGAAGCATCCAGAAAAGGGCAAAGTCCACACCAGCATAACCAGCCGTCTTATCCCACCCTATCCAAGCGCCATACCGGGGCCCCTCTCATGCCACTCACCCCCGCGCACCGCGTCCAGACTCGGCATCCTCCGTCCCCGTAGCGAAGGTCATATCTTGACTAGTATCCGAGACGCACGTCGAGAGCTGCCAGCCACGAGCCACATCCTTGAGCTCAGCGGCTTCCGGAGCTATGGCACTGCCAGGCGGGAAGCATTCGCGCTCACCTGGGGGGCGTTCCACACCATCGACTCGAGATCGCCTCCGAGTCCAAGTCGGGGGACCCGGCCTGGGGGCCCGCATGGCGTCTCGCCGGCGCCGAAGGAGGTGAAGCCGTCCAAGAACTGGTTGTCGATCGATTTGCGGGAGTTCAGCCTGCGTGGGAGGTAGTAAGCAGGCCGAACGATCGCGAGTCACGTCAGAGAGTCAGGTAAACGCAACGCACACGGCGAGCACAGAGTTCGCATACACTGGGGTGCGCGTCAGTTTGTGCGTTACCAACGAATCGAGGCTACGTACGTTTGGCCCCTACGATGCTGATGCCCGCATAGATGAGGTTCCCCGGGAGGATGATCGCCTGGGTGCGTGTTTGAAGGTCATTTATGATTGAAACCTAGGTGTCCGAAGGTCTGACGCACGAATATAAAGACGGCAATGCTGACAACACTGCCCGGAGCATCGCCAGTAGGCGCTGAGAGGAATCGACTTTCGGTGTTACCGCGCTCACCTCGTCAGAAGACCTTAAAAGATGGCTGAGGTCAGAATGCGATGCTTGGATGCGATGCCAACGAGTGTATAACTGACCCGTATTGATGGTATAGATGATGAGGATGTCCAGGATTGAGTTTGTCCTGGGGTGCGCGACCGAAAGTCAGCGAAGCACACATAGGGCCACAGTGGGGCCCTCGCCTTTTCGAGCCGGTGCGGGACTTCTGCAGCACGAAGACAAGCGCACTAGTGAGAATGACGTCACTAGACACTGCGAAACCGTAGGCTATGGACACGAGCCACTGGGGATTGACAAGTCACTTTACAGCTAACGAGGAATACTCGGGTTCGCGTAGAGGGCACGTACGCTGACGCGCCGGAAGTCTGTGATGAAGCGCGTGAAGGCGAAGCTAGGGGGAACATCTTGATGAGTGGTGCGCTTTTCATGCGGGAGTGTGGGACATACGCTTCTATGCCTGCCGCTATAGGAACCCGCGTAAGACCAGATTACACTTGCGACGACAGGAACACAGTAAATGCTCACCGATTGCGAAACCTGGATATTCCCAGGTCGTAGTCCCATGAGCACATGACTCGCTCGTAGTGCTATGATGTGCCCGTACCTAGTCCTGTTGTCATCGAAATAACCTGTTGCGAATAGTTAGAGCACTGTATATATGTGCGCCTTCGAAAAGTGAACCCACGGCAGGTATTACAAGCCATCTATATCGCGGCCCGACTGGAAAACGGTAAGACGGAGAACCTCTAGGGTGCGTACAGGTCGAGAGGTACGCACTCAGGTACACGCGACATGCGTAGTAGCTGGAGGCGTTTACATTCAGAACTAAGGAACGACGTTCTCCATTTCAACGACTCAAAACGGGCTTACCTTTGACACGCGTAGACGGCGAAACCCTGCCAATAACATCAGGTAATGGCAGCTCGATACAGGCGCACTGAGACCCACCGTTTCCAGCACGGTTAACTGTGCAGCCCAGGGGGTCATGATCGATAATATACAGAAACGGTCACGGTGGAGAAAAACATACCCGAACAGACCTGGGAAACGGAATGGATGATTAATGGGCCTACCTACAGTATTAGGCGCGCGGCGTACCAGTGTCCGAGGAGGAGCCCCGTTATGTTGAGAGCTTCGGTGATAAGGTAGTGGTATCTATCCGCCGTCAATGCTTGTTCACTGACGACATTCCCCGGATGGTCGAGCCTACCCAACTATGGCCCACAGGACGCTATGCAGCGTTTCAAGCACTCTGGTACCATGAATCAGGCGAGACAGTTGAAGGAAAGACAGGTAGTATGCATACACGATGATGATGACCTTAGCCCAGAAAGTCAGGAGCTGTTGGCGATGAATTCCCGGTCGCAAAAGCACGTACCAATGTCTTCACATAGTACTTATCTGAGGGATATAGCTTGAAATATCTGTATGTCTGATGCACCGTCAACCCGTACAACCTGACAACGGTCAATGCGTCAGTGGAAAACAGGTATAGCCAGGACATGATGGTACATACATCACGCCGACTACCATACCGACATACACCGCCCCCAGTGTGCTATCCAACGATGGGAGGCCTAGGGTTGCGGGTATGGATAGATCGACCACGGTGGCCCCCAACTCACGGTGTCGCACCTCCATTGCAGCCATGGCGAAAGAGAGAAGGGCATATCTTACGGACTGCGGAACCCGAGACGTATATATTCCCAGGGAGGCCGGAAACGGGAACCGTAAGTGGCAGCGAGAAGAGACAGAGATAGCGGCGATGGTTTGGCGGGCATCTCGCCATGCGTCCCTCTTGATCAACGATGGAGCACCCCGAGGGCTGCTGCCATGGGCGGCGGACAAGGTGAATGGAAGGCCGATTGCCGGTGCGAAATGTGGTACGTGCTAGGTGCACACTTCGAGCTGCCTTTGTAGGTACGACGGTCGTCGGGATTTCCCCCCAGTAGGCACATTTTCATTGGACAGCGGCGCCCTGAAGGCAAGGACGTATGATCAAGTTACGTCCTTTCCACTGCTACATCATGCTCATGTGCATGTATACAGACTGCACATGACACAGGATGAGGTATGAGGTGTGTCAGTCAGAACGGGGAAGGGCGATTCACGCACGATAGATGGCAGCGGGCAGAAGGCTCCGCGGCAGTAAGACAGATACACTGCACCGCCAGTTGTCAGTCCATCCGCCGCGATCCACATGCCCGGCTGAATGAAAGCCGTGAGCGGGATCCTAGGATCCCCAGCCCGCATCGTGCTGCGGTCCCCGTGTGAAGAGACTAGCCCAGGCGGAGGGAGCGCGGAAGATGGCAACTACGAATGAGAGACTGCCAGGAGAAGACAGATGCGCGCGGGTTCGAGTGGTTTGCCGGCGGTCAGGCGTGCGAACGCCCGATGGCAGCTCCCGAGAACCCTGATCGCAACTTTGAGGAGCGAGGAGCTTCCAAGCCCGTCAGGCCGGCGGAGACAGTCATCGCAATCCGTTCGAGTCTCCACTTCGTCATCACTAACCGTTGGCTTCGAATGGTCTGCAGTACAGGTGGCAGCGGAGAGTGTGTGCGTTATAAGGCTTATGGCAGAAGCGCTGGAAACGACGGCGGCGTATATTTATTTGTCTTTGTTAGGATCGGAAGCCAACGCCTTCCCGATTGATCTGGCTACAGTGGACCTCACAACTCGCGAGTCAGAGGCACCGTGACACTGACTACAGGATGGTCTATCTCCTCTAGATCTCCTAGCTCGCATTCATATACTGTTTTGTATGTAAAAACTATCAAACATCTTAAAATCCCTGATGGTCTTGGGGTAGGGACTTGCTTTCCGAACTTACCTTCAAGCTGCAATTCTCAATGAATCTCTCGACACCTTCGTCTTTGCCATTGACTTTGTGAAATTCGTCCTTATCGAGTAATTTTATATTTATGATCAAAAATACAGGGACGGCAGGGGACGACTATGGAGGCCACGGTGCTTCGGGACAAGCGTTCACTGTTTCGAGAATCGAGTCCCTCTCGGACACATTCAACGTCTTGACCGCGCCCCATCGCGACACGTCGACGCCGCGTGGCTTCCCTCAGGATTCAGCGTGCTTAGTGCAGCGCGCGCCCAGCGACTTGTATTGGAACATTCGACATCTATCAACACCTAACCGTGCCAGAGTTGACTACAGGGATCCTCCTCCGACCGTTTATTAAGGTGCACCCGGCCTGAGCGTACTCCTGTATACCCCAGAGCGCCTCCACCCATAAGCCATAACGACTAACAAAGGTTTCCCGAGAGGTACGGCGAAGAAAGGTCTTCGAGCCTGAGCGAAGTGAAATCGTCCGTGAATTTGTCGTTGATAGCGCTTCGGGAGTTAATCCTAGTAGACGAACGAATTTGAGAACATTGGGGAAAGGAATTTGGGAGAGGGGTACACACGTACACAGCTAATACGGAGTTGGCGTATACTACGAGCACGTTCAGTTACAGAAGGAGTACAAAGTTCGAAGTGCTCACGCTTAGCCCCGACGATGCTGATGCCTGCGTATATCAGATTTCCGGGGAGCATAAGCGCCTGAATATCATGGTGTAAACACGCAAATTTTGTGCATGTCACTACCGACTTACAAAGACGAAGACCGCAATGCTAACGATGCTACGTCGACGCGCCATCAAAGGGGCTTTAAAGTAGAAAGTGATAGTAAAGCGAACCTTGTGAGTAGTCCTGCTCATGTAAATGGTTAATACGCCAATAACGTGGGTCAGATTCGACGTGATACGGGTCGCACCTGTATTGACGGTATATAGGATAAGCACATGTATCAACGAATCGGACCTGCAACAAAGTCAAGTATTATAATCGGACCATTATACAAGGGGAGATTATATCGGGTGACAGCGTACCTCCTCGATCCGATACGAGATCTCCTCAACATAAAGACGAGCGTGCTCGTCAAGATCACGTCCACTATGACCGCGATTCCGTAGGCGACCGATATCGACCACTAAATAAACGGGAGATCGGTAGGCTAGACATCGTAGCGGGTTTACTTTAGTAGCTGGCGAAACCCACTCACACTGACGTGTCCAAAGTCCGCGAGGTAATGAGTGAATGCAAAACTGGAAAATCAGAAAAAAGAAAATGATTCCGGCAAGCCGAGCTTCAATAAGGACACAATAAAGGCGGACTCACGCTTCTACCCCGGCATCTACATCGCATTCACTGTCAGGTTATCCTTAGTAGTGCGCTGCTGATCATGGCCGACTCACAGACTGCGAAGCCTTTCGGGGGAAAGTGTCTTGTTACAATCGTCCAGACAGCTACCGCGCAGGAAATCACGCACCGAGACCAACGAACATGCCTACAACCTGCGTACTACGATGTTAGCCTTCCTGCGACATAAATGAGAGAATAACGAGCATACAGCAGGAACCACGAGCCACCGGTAACGCGACCCAACTGTAGTACGTTGATGATCAATGCGAATCGTAGGACGGGTCTTCCGGGCGCACGGATAGTGTGCTTACATAGATATACACGGCAGACGTAGAAACTTAGTGATGCACAGGGGGTAACATCAACCATTAATGATCCTTCGTAGCTCCGCATGGGGAGAGGCATCGCTCACCTTTGACATACGAAGACGGAGATGCCCTAAAAGTTTTGGTGCTGATCAGGCCAGGAAGTACGGCAGAGCGACTTGTGAAACAAACAGTCCACAAAACAGTCATCTGCGCGAATGTTCAGCATCCGAAGGAACAGCTGCGGCTTGGGGACACGAGCCCAATTTTCGAACTCACTCTCACAGACCTGCCAAGATAAGCTTTCGGGATATAAACGCCATGAAGTGATTAGAGTGCCCTACCAATGTCCTATCAGAAGTTCCGGGATGTTGAAGGCTTCAGCGACGAGATAGTGATACCTGCGCCTCGCAAATGTTAGTGTACCTGTGTCGCTTCGGCGTGTGCTCGGGAAAGACTTTACCCCACTGTGAACCACAGAACACTGTGGAACGCGTCGAAGGCGCTTCACTGCGTCTCAGCGATATATTCATCATGAAAAATTAAAGAGCCTACACGATGGTGATGACCTTGCATTCAGAATTAGCCCTAACCACTGAGCGCTGAGCGATGGAAACGCATCCTTACAAGTATCCGAATATATAACCTGTCGGAGTGGTAGAGCTTGAAGTACCGATACGTCTGGTGAACGGTGAGCCCGAACAGCCTAGTAAACCTGCTCGGTAAGCAAATAAACGAAGAACGGTGAAACGCTCACATTGAACCAATAACCAAACCGATATAAATCGCCCCCATGGAGCTATCCCTTGAGGGTAATATACCCAACGATAACAAACTCGGGTGGCCCACGGAAGGCGTAATCGACGCAGTCAGGGGGGCACTTCTAGTAGCCATTGTGCACCAGATCGGAGGAGGTCGTACTTGCGGAGGTTCGAGGTTGGAGTCAAGGGTATCTATATCCTGAGCGGTGTCGAAACGGCAGTCACATTACCCAAGAAAGAGGAGACCACTGGCCGAATGGAAACGAGGACATGAGCTTGTTCGCGCCTGCCTGCGTGCCGTCATACGTCGACCGCCCTTCAAGGCACCCAACGGGATTACAACTGTCTTGTGTGGGTGTTTCCACCCCGCGGTAGTAGACACTGACATGCAGGGCGGCATGCCGTTTACTGCAGTGCGGATATTCATGTATTTCCCTTTCGAGATTCCTCTGAAACCATTGACACTAAACGTTTCTTGCGTGATGCAAGTGGTCAGAACGGCTTTTCGTCAAAGTTGAGCCACGCAGCACGGCGGCGGGCTGATGCGTGCACACAGAAAAAAGCCTCGATCAGGACGTCCCTGAGAGACAACGTTCGTTTAGTAGCCTCAAGATCAGAGCGGACTGAACAGCTAGTACGAACCTCTAACATCAAAAAAGCAGTCAAAAGTCGAAATTTTAGCGCGAGACATCGGCGGAGCGAGGCAAGGTTCCGAGTGAATGGCTCCTGAAACACAACGACCAACGAGGCACATAGTCCATCTGTCGCCGTTTTGCCGCTACAGTCAAAACCACAAACGCCGTTCCCGCGCTTACTCGGGTTATCTACCACCCTACTCAAGCACTCTCCCATCATGCTCCTTGTGGTGCACGCCACCGTCCGACCCTGTTCCAACCGCGAAGCTCGCGCCTTGGCTGGTGGTGCTAAGCTCCGATGCGCACGATCGCATCTAGCATGCACGGTAGAAACCACGCCGGGATGCCTACGTCAGATCGTCACACCATCATGACAAGCCGAACGCGACGTACCTGCGGAATGTGGTAAACCATCGATTCGATGTCTCCTCCGAATTGCAGCGTTTGACTCGCCGGCTCGCGAGAGCGTGCGCCGACGCTGAAGGAGGTGAAATCATCCATGAACCGGTTGTCGATCGACTTTCTGGAGTTCAGTCTGGATGAGAGAAGGTTGAGTCGTGGCACGATGTGTATGGTGTAGGTCGTGATAGGACGTACACGGCCAGGACCGAGTTGGCGTATACTGAAAGTGCCATGAGTCCATGTGGTAAATGTGGGTGGGTGATAGGGATACGCACGTTTTGCACCGACGATGCTGATGCCCGCATAGATAAGATTACCGGGAAGAATGAGAGCCTGTACGTGTGACGAAGCCCGCTCTGAACAACTACGCGCGGGAGAGCCCCAAGCAGTCTACTCACGAAGACGAAGACGGCAATGCTGACGATGCTAAACCAGGGCGAGCAGGGTGAGCAAGTCACAATTGTGCGATGTTCGCTAGGTTACCTCGTCAATAGCCCTGCGTAACGCCGTGCGTGTATCAATACCCTCCGACAATCGAAGTCGAGATGGGAACGTCACCTGTGTTGATCGTATAGATAGTCAAAACGTCCAATATCGGATCGGATCTATCTCAGGATTGGTATATAAGCACTGTCTTGAAGACGCAGGGATTCATGACGACCCACCTCTTTGAACCCGTTCGGGCCTTCCTCAGCACGAAAACGAGTGCACCCGTCAAGATAACATCGGCAGCTACGGCGAATCCGTACGCGGCAGATACTAGCCACTGCATGACGAGTAGATCAGACGGGAGTATCCATGACCTGCGCGGGATGGAGCTCCAGCTTGAAAAGGGACGTACGCTGACGTGTTTGAAATCGGTAATGTAGTGCGCATATATGAAGCTGCAAATGACACGGGCGTCAGCGATATTCGTCGTGACTGGAAGAAGGGCACGTACGCTTCAACCCCGGCAGCTACAGAGTGAAACGACTGCTTTCAGCAACTTTGAGCTACATTTCTATAGCCGCGATACCCACAGATAGCAAACCCTGCAGAGATAAAAGGGCGTCAGAACCATCCCAGAAGCCTTGCAATAACAAACATACCCAGGCCGACCACTAGCACCACTGCCTACAAGGAGGAATTACGAAGTGCTAACTATTACGAGGGAAAACCGATTGCTTACGGCGGGTATGACGAGCCATCGATAACGAGGTCCGACTAGAATGAGTGACCCAGGCCCTAAGTCAGCGAAAACGGCGAATAGGCGAGGTCATGTCATGCGCACTGAGGTATACACGACAGGCGTAGAAGCTGTACATCTTGGGTCAAAGTCTGCCCCAAAACTTGCAGACTGTGAAGGTTTACCATTGGCATGCAAACACAGAGAACCCCTAGGGAATACTGCCATCAGGAATGCCGCGTGCTATGTAAGAGAAGACGCACCGTTTCCATGACCGTCATCTAGTGTGCCACACAACTACGATGAGTACGCATTTAGGTTCCCGCATAATACGGACATACCCTGACCGACCTATAAAGGAAAATGTCGGTAAGACGGACGATATAAGTCACAACAATACCCTAATACTCACCAATGCCCGAGGATAAGCCCGGAGATATTCAGGGCTTCACTGATAAGGTAATGATACCTGTGGAGACTTAGTCGATCGTCCGCGCCACCAGCAGACTACCATGAAAACGTACCCGACGGTTGCCCATAGGACGCTGTGGAAAGCTTCGAGGGCACTGACCGACGCTGGTAAATGAGACATTATAAGAATATCTGCGACGATTTGAACGTACACGATAATTATAACCTTTGGAGAGAAAGTAAGCGTGAGCACTGGAAGATGCGAGGACAAACATTACGCACAAGAGCCTTGATATAGAACCTATCATTTGGGTATAATTTGAAGTATCTGTACGTCTGGTGTATGGTAAGACCGAAAAGCCTGGTGACCGTGTTATCAGCACGCATACGGAATTCTCAAATGGGTAGCCTCACGTTGTGCCAATCACCAAACCAATGTATATTGCGCCCAGAGTGCTATCCATGGAGGGCAGCCCGAAAGGGAGGTTGGCGGCGACTTTGGGAGACGAGGACGCATACGGATACTCGAAAATAGCAGTAGTAGTGGTAGACATGTTGTACGGCGTGGTGCTTGAACAACGAACGCGACACCTAGGTTATATCTACGGTGACGGGGCCTGTAGAAGAAAGTCATACTTGGCAGAAGGATGGAACGGGGAAGGTCTCACTTGGATCTGGCAGTCTTCCCCGGCGTTCGGAGACACCGAAACACCGCCCATGATCTCTGCGCTGAGCGCCGCCTGTGCATGCTGCTGGCAACTGTTCTCCGTGCCGAACAACATCCGCCTCTCTATGCACCATGAGTGCACGCACAAACCTTTCTCACTACGTTCAACATGTCGTGTGCATTCAACAAGTAGTCCGAGCACGGCCCCACTTTCTCAGGCACGGGCGAGCATGCGACCACACGAGGATGAAACTCAATGTAGAATGGATGGGGAAGTGTGGATGATATATAGACCAGGGCTTCGAACCTGATCCTCATTCGATACCGCAGGAGAAGCGATGGACTCGTGCAACTCACCGAGATCAGTGAAGATTGCCACACCGCCGCACATCCCTTCGCACAATCGCCGCCACCGTAAAGTTGCGGGTGTGCCTTATTAGCGGACACCATTGTGCGGACAGTCGGAAACAGGGAGATAGTGCAGTGTGAGAAGGCCGTGTGCTCACCGCCGTCCCGGCTGAAGAAGTCCCGGAGTACAGGTTGCGGCCGCACCGCGGCGCATCTAAACTTTTAGTACGGAGAACAAAAGTGTATGCAGTGAAAAGAAGCCAAAATCAGTGCCAATGCCTTACGAATGGTAAGTTGAGCTATCGGTCCCTTCAGGTCCCGCGCTAGTAGCCAGTAAACAAGCACGAGCGACCGCCGAGTCATACGCAGAGCACAAATGGAAAACGGCTCAATGGCGGCATCAGATAATAAGAGTCATTCAGGTTAAACACTTTCGCACTATGCGCGGGACTTCTCGAGCGTCGAAGCAGAGGATAAAAAAACTAGACGTAGCGGGCGCTCCCCCCTCGCGTAGCAAGCACTATTTGTCCTTGTTAGGATCAGACGCTATTGCCTTCCCGATCGATCTCGCTCAAGCGCTTCCGCGACGGTTCACCAAAACCCCCCAACACGCAAAGAGCTACATATTTCTTCAGGTTGATAGACCACTGAAATCCGGAAGTATATCATGCAATAATTAAGCGACGCATATTTTGATTTACAGATAGATTGTGACGAGACTGGTACGCGTTCTGGACGTGTTGTTGCTCCTCAGACTTGAGTTCGAAGAAGCGGCTCGCGCGGGCCCGCGCGTTCCCATATCAGGGAAATAAACGGCAGTGGAAATCTCACGCCCCTATCATCAAATCATGCATCGCACGCTTGTATGCGTTCGCGTGACTCAGGTTCAGAGTTCTTCTCGTGCACTCATACTAGCCAATGTTCCGAAGTCCACACGGTATCCCGTCAACATTTTTGAGATACGCGCTAGTAGCAAACCACGCTTCGGGCCGCACCCCGCCAGCGCAGTTGTATTGATACCAATCCGTCATGGTTTGTCCGAAGTTGCTAATAAGTCCCCACGAAGATCAACGATAGAACCGCCAGACAGATACATAGTAGACTCAAAGAGACCACGATAGCCGTGGTATCGACGGTATCAGATGATTGCGGGACTGTAAGTGAAATGACAAAGTGTACCGCAGAGGCATCTCGCCTCTCGGTTGCAGTACTAGTAAGCGGTGGCACTGGAACCTGAACGCAGCATCGACCGATAAGCTGCGCGAGCAGTGATTCTATTTGATCCTGCTAGTATCGGAAGCCACCAGCGTCCGAGATCGAAAAGGCTGGAGGTAAGAACATCCACCATTGCACGTTCCCAGGTAAGCTAGGTAGTACGACTAATCACCAACGAAACTCAAATAAACGCGGCGCATTCGGACGACATTGTAGTGCAGCTACGGAGCCTGCTCTCTAGCAGCGTGCGTGTGCATATATACGTACAAGTCTGGCCATTCTGGGTCAGCCCAGTGGACTGATAGTTCTCAGAGTCAAGCCCACTCTCAATTGTGTCCGCGCTTCGATTCTCCACGTTCACTGCCTGTTGCGATAAAACTGCCAGTGAGACTCGTTTGAGTGCCAATGAGTGGTGGACTGCAGGCTCTCGCGGTGCGAGCAGTCTTCCAACTACGAAGAATGTCCATGAGTCTAACACCAGAAAGATCAGATCCAATGCGCCGCACCGATGAAAAAGCGCAGGAAACAGCCGATCCGGCGTTCCCTGAGGGCTCTGAGCGGGCTGCAAAGGTTCCGCATGATATGTCGGGAATATTCGGAATATTGCACGATGTAAAGTCGTCTACAAGGTGGTCTCCGATGGATCTCCTAGAGTTCAAGCTAGGTCATAAAATAAGGATCAAAGCATCAATATTGGGAAAACGACACGAGCTCGGAGCGCGGTCGAGACATACACAGCCAGTACCGAATTTGCGTATACTATAAGGCTGGTGAGTACCATGAAACGGGCTCGCTGTATATCAACCTACTTTTAGCTCCAACTATTCCAATCCCCGCGTATATGAGGTTTCCGGGAAGGATAAGGGCCTACGCATAGAGATCAGGCAACCCGTGACCCAAAGGAGAAATTGATCAACCCACAAAGACAAAGGATAAAATACTGGTAATGCTGCTCGGGCATTCAGTACACAAGGTCAGCCCCGAGCGATCAACTGTCTTTTGCGGACCTTGTCAGTAAGCCTGCTCAGAATAACACATCAGCCAAGCAAGTACGGCAGTTCGTAACTACTAGATCACTCGCGCACCAGTATTGATCGTATATATTATCAGCATATCCAGTACGGAGTTGGTCCTAAAGTTGAGATGTAAGCTGAAATAGCCGCATCCTGCAAGCGCAAAGAAATCGTTACCTTTTGGAGCCGGTGCGAGACCGGTGTAGCACAAACGCAAGCGCTCCGGTTAGGATTACGTCGGTTACCACCGATAGACCGTACGCTATAGAAAACAGCCACTGCGAGAGCATTACAGTCTTCGCAATATAATAAAGAAAGCCTACACCCACGGAGTAGTTTCTGAGGTCCGGGATTAAAGGAATTCTTGTAAATCTGGGAAATCTCTTAACAATCGAGAGATGGGTGAGCGAACTGTACGGCTTACGAGATGATTGCCGCGGCTATCCCGCACTTAGGATTAGCGTCGTTCAAGTCGCAGGTGTAAGCTTGATACAGGGGAACATCATACCGATCGCAAACCCTAACAACATTCGCAGACTTAGACACACTGCATGTCATTGTAGCATTCTATTCCAATGTGACGCACCAAGACCGACTACCATAGTGATTACCTATTGATATTCGGATCAGCTTTCTCTGCTGTGTCTCGAAAACGGGCAGGACGAACGCGTACCGCCGGTATCACGAACCACCTATACCCGGGACCGACTGTGGCGAATTGGTACGATTCTTAAGCCATTCCGAGAGGCTGTAACAACTTTGCTCACTGAAGAACACGCGGAATGCGTAGAATCTACGCAATTCGATGCGACGTTAAGTACTAGGCTTCCGTAATGACTACTTATGCACTCACACTTGACAGGCAACAACAGCGAAAGCCTGTTAAACGGTAACGTCGTCGGCATAGGACACTTCGTTGTGCCGATGAAACCATACAGTCACAATGGTAGCCACCTACACCGAACGAACGATCAGCACACGAACCAGAGACAAACTCCTCATACTCACCCCCTCTAACCTGAATTATGGTGAGTTTGGGTCCTGCATTCTCGTGATTCGACACGAACGCTCACCAATATATCTTCAGGAGGCCGGCAATGTCGAGAATTTCCTTGACCATGTAGTGATAGCTGTACTATATGAGGGTTGGTTTATCACAAAATTCATGGTTATACTCACCCAAACGCTACCCATATCGCGCTGTGCACTGTCTCGAGTGTACTACGAAAAGGGGGCGGTGTAATCAGGGCGGTACGCGAAGACCGAAGGAAATACATGTCGACTAACACGATAATGGTGACCTGCAAAAAGATAGTAGGTCATACGCATACCGCGAAAGGTTTAACGCAATACCCCTTACCAGTGTCTTGATATAGATCCTATCGGAAGGATACATTTTGAAGTATCGATATGTCTGGTGCACAGTCAGGCCGTACATCCTACTCCGTTCCATGAGAATGCTGATCGCCATAAGGAGGGGGAGATCGTGCACTCACATCATACCAAGGACTAGCCCGAGGTATATTGAGCCAATGGTGCTATCAAGTGAGGGGATTCCCAAGGGCGGTAGGTCAATGCGGTCCGAGACTGTTGGCGCAGAAAATATGGGCTCTTTTTGCTGAAATGCCATAGCCGAGGAGTGTAGCGGTAGGGGCAGGCTCGTCGGTGTGGCTTCCCGGTTTATAAGTGTCACAGGTACGGCGCGTCACTGGCTGATCAACGAACGATGGCGAACGGAGGTGACGGCTAACTTTGTTGACGCATGCTCAGGCTGTCTACTACGGTTTTACGGTTTTACGATTTTACGGCAAATGGCTCATTGGACAACCATAATTCTGTATCATTCTCCTCAGAGAGTGATCTGTTAAGCAATCCTCGTAACTCACTGGAGGGCCCGAAGCGCTGTTAAAATGTCATCGCCAGATGCCATGCGGAGGCCTTGACTCCAGGGTGCAACTGCGTGTAGACACGTAACTAAGACTGAGAGAGACATATTCTCCCGGAGAGCTCAGGCTCCGCAACAATCGGCTCACCTTCTATGCCTACGGTTTTCACGGCGGCGGGAGTAGCCAGCCTGGGACTCGAGGTGAGACGATATGCATGCTTTTGCCGCGTGTGACAGGTATGCACTCAAAACCTGCTACGGCCAGGCACCCGCACCGTCCGACGAGCCGTTATTATCAAGGTACTACAAACAGGGGCTACCGCGCTCAGTTGCAGTGTGCATCGAAACCGAGATGTTCGAGTTCTGTACTGCCAGCGATGTCTATGTTTCTGGTCATTCACAGTACCGGGAGAATATCGATGCCACCGGGACCATGTTAGGCAAAAACGATAGCCGTATTAGAGGGTAAGCATCATAGTCTCAAGGTCAGAGACAACGCGCGGCGGGCGTTTCGTCCTGTTCCCATCGGTCTTGTTTGGCGTTATTAGGATTCGAAGCTGTCGCCTTCCCGATCACTCTGAGCCGGTGTCGCGGCTGCGCCTACCGCCACAGGCTGTGAGTAAGTGCTAGGCACGGACGGTCACCCACACGGTGTTATAGAAAAGTAGTAGTACAGACGTGATCCAAAGATACATATACAGCAAGCCTGCTAATGCTCACACATATTGAACTCCATCTCGAACACTTGTTCGTTGTGCTCTGCCACGAAGTTCACCCGTTCTTTCATCAGCTCCTCTCGATGCCTCTCGGCCTCCTCGCGCGAGATAGCTCCCTCCTGAACGTAGCCCGCGATCATGTCGAAGAGTTCCACAGGCAGGTTCTGCAGCCCCGGCGCCCGCACCATCTCCTTCATCGACCAATCAGCCTGCTGCGGGGGCACGTCCGTCGTCGACAAGATGCGCTCCAGAGGGTCCACGAGGAAGAAGCACAGGATCTTGCGGTAACCAGGTTTCGACTTGTCCGCGAGCTCGAAAGAGTCGACATGGTGCTGATACACGTTCGGGAACGAAACGCACTTGTCCTCCTCAGCGACGACGTGCCCGATCTCCTGGTTCATCGGATCGCCGCCCGAGAAGCCGTATACGACCGAGTAACCCTTGTCGTCGCTCTGCTCGTAAGGGAGGTCTAACCCGTTTTCCTCGTCTCCGACGAAGTGCCGGAAGTCGAGCCGCGACTGCGTGATATTGTCGCACGCGTAGTAGTACAGCCCCGTCGCGACGATGTTCTCGTTCGCCATGCCTTCGACGTGCCATGACCCGCCCGGGTACTTCGGGTTCTCGGGCGTGAGGACGATGTTCGCGAGCTTGACGATCACCTGGATAGTGCGGCCCCTCAGCTTGAAATCGACGCGCTCCGAGGGAGGAACGGGAGGGGCGAAGGGGGCGGGGTCCGGGACGACCGGCCAGTGAGATTCTTTTTCCCACTCTTCGTACTTGTCACTATAGTCCGGACTGTTGTAGTCCCACTCCGGATTTTCGATGCTCGAGTACCACGCATAAGGGTCGACTTCGATAGCGAGAGAAGGGGGAGGACCAAGAGCGTCTGTTAGCACCCTCTCCCAGAGCGGCACGAAGCGCGAGATGATGGAGGAAATGATAGGGTATAACGCTTTGTGGTGGTCGGGATGGAGATTGTTGATGTAGCCAAGAGCCTTGACGTCTCCCGACGCAGACACTTCGAAGTCGGTAGGGAGCCACTGGTATGCCTCCGAAACGGCGAACGAGTCGTCATACTGCTCTAGATCCGGTCGTCGGGCCAGGTACTCCTCTCGTGTGAGCACATGGAGCTCCCCGCTGGTGCCCGAAGACCCGTCCCGCGACCGGACATAAGATTGGCCGATCCGCAGGCAGTACAAGGAGGGATGCACAAGATCGAGGACCTGGTTATTCGAGCCGGGGTGCCAGTCTTTCTGGTCGTCGGGGACTGACTCAAGCACGGCAACGCCCGATGTGAGCGCAGACTTCAGATCGGCAGGAATCAAACTGCGCGACTCGTATACGCCGGGGATAGTGGTCGCCTACATGAGTGGTGTAGAGACGTGGTCAGAATACGAAGGCGTCATATATAAACAAGCCTGACGTACGAAGATGCCAGTAGCGGGGTCGCGCTGGCCCGCCTCATACTTGAGCTGGGCGAACAAGTAGTCGAGCTGCGCGTCCGTGATGGGGGAGCGCGGCCACCTCTTCTTGGCGTCGTATTCGAACGCTTGGTCGCCGCCCCAGAACTTCTCGACGGCGGCGCGGTCCTGTTCGACCATCTCCGCGCGCCACTTCGCGACGAGGGCCGCGTCCTGGACCTTCTCCCACCAGTCCGGCTTGGCGCGGATCGAGCCCGAGAAGGTGCGCATGCGCAGCTCGACGAGCGTTGTCGGCGTGCGCGACCCGAACAGGAAGGGCGAGGGGAACGTGCCAGGCTCTTGTTGCGCGCTGGCTTCTGAATCGTCGCTAATACTGCTAGTGCTAGTAGTAGTGCTGGACATTGCGGGGGATGAGGACTACTTTGGGGGGGCGGTCTCGCAGCCGCTTTTAAGCAGCGATGGCGGCCTGATCAAGATCGTCCCCTATATGTCGTGCGGCGCGTGGCGTTGGAAAGTAAATGGGAGGCTGTGTTGGCGCCGCCCCGCAGGGTGCCTAATTAGTGGCTGCAGTTGATGCGACATCTCGCCAGAGCGCCCAAACCCCGCCCCTCACCGTATATGGGAAATGCCGCCACGCCGTCGCTGTCGCGATGACTCGAGATGTGCACAGTACTGCCGTCGTACCTGGCGGAGATATCATGCAAAGATGTACAGCATTGCTTCTTGTGAGTCAATACACGCACATGCCCACGACTGCACGGACAGCCATGCCCGCGACCAGAGCGGTTGCTCAGAACGACAGCTGTATGCAGCCTCGGTGTCAGTTTACGTAGAACACATAGTGACTCTTCAAAGGCGCCTCATGGCGAGCCCAAGAGGGTGCATACAGCCATCATTTATCGCCGCTCAGACTGAAGTACAAGGTGTTGATTGCCGCGTTGTCGCGGACATCCCAGAAGTCTCGCCCATTCCGGTGCGGATATCAGCCCATGTGCTGCTGGTCATTGTATCCAGGAATTATCGTGTCCACGCTGTACATGTTATGTAAGGAGAGAGGTACAGAATAGGGCTAAAACTACGTACCGACATCCATCGCGACGTCCAGAAGAGGACAACGTAGGCCTCCCTTCACCGAACTTCTACAAGGCAAGCACGCCAAGGAGAGTTATGTACAACGTGCCTTGCTCTATTGTGAAGCGTTCGAAAGAGCGTCGATCCGAGCTGTCGTATGACTCGGGCCACTCGCCCACATATAGCTCTGTGATCGCATCCGCAGGCAGGCTGGAAGATCTCGAAGGCATCGTACGTCAGCTGCGCGGCGTCCGGGTAGTGCCAGACCACGAGGACGTCAATGGCGTACGACGTTCTAGGGCGTATCGCCAGCGCCGAGTAGGATCTGGCCATCGCGCCAACTGAAAAGGACGACCTCTAGTCGTCATCACAGCCAGGAAAGAGGGAAAGAGCGTACGTTTCCGATCTATCTTACGCGGGCAGCCGTTCAAGTCTTCTTGATCATTTCTTACAGTTTCTTACATACACCCGAGCTCGGTCGAGAAACCATCTTCGAAGGCGTGTACGGCGCGGAGCCACTTGTCCCGCGAGGTTAGTGTGAGCAGGCTTTCCGGGTAGGGTGGGTTCAAAGTCGGTTTCGTGCCAGTTATGATGGGGTAGAGAACTAGTCCGCCGCGGGGTTCATGACATCGGGAAAGTCTTGGTCCTGTACACAGACAGGCCATTAGTCATAGGTGCTAAATGACCAACGAAGGTGGGCGTACAGCAACTTGCGGCGCGAGTGACGGAGCTGCAACGGGGTGCTTGTTCTCCTCGGCCGTCACGAAGTGGCTCCCGCCGAGGCCCAAGTTGTGGTGTGATGACGTCGCGTTTGAAGGGATCGGCATAGCTGACCGCCTCCGTGCTGCCGGTATTTGCGCAACTCGCCGTTGCAAATGCTAGTCCCAAAGCCCCCGTTCCCGCGTTGCAATGAGTCAGATGGGACCCTGGCAGTTTCGGAAGTCAGGTGGTGTTTCGCGATTGCCGCGAGGAGAGCCTCATTAGTAGGAAACGGGAGTCCGTTGGTCGGTTGCGAGCCGGGGCCAAACAGGTCGTGGGTCCAACTGGCAACGTCCCCAGGCGGCCAATCTCTACCTTCCCTCGATATGCGGGTGGCGAGCTGTAAGAGGGTGATGGGCGCCCTGTCGTCGGGAGCGCCTTACGATGCTTGGGGGTCGGAAATGGTTTCTAGGCCGGTCCAGTGAAATATGTACGACACGTACCACGACAATACGACCCTCAGCTCTAATATTTAACCTCTAACGCAATGAAGAACTTTTCGGTAAAGGACATCGGATAGATGGAGTGGCTGGTAGGTGGGGAGAGAAAGCGTCTTGTTATCTCGTACAACGCCAAGATTCTTTCCGTAGAAAGAACCGTCTGCTATGACAACGGCTATGGGCAGGCTGTCGATTGCGCCCTGAGAGAACCGGAAAGTGAAATATAGCTGTCCGATGTTACTGTCGTGTCAAGTAGGGCAGACTTGGAGTAGGTTGGAGGGAGAGGCGTGTCGCCGAAGAGATCCGGGAAGAATGGGCGAGAGCTCCACCTTTCATCCTCGCGTACTGAGGCATTTTGTGAACGGGGTAAACTCTGGAGTGGTAGCCGCCGAGGACCAAAGAGACCAGAGCAACAGCGGCCGTCGACGCAGCACCCATAATTGGCAGGACAAGAGAAAAGCATACACAGAGAGAGCCTGGGAGTAGTGTGAGGCACCATGTAGGATAACCAGGCCTGAATTCGAGGCGCAACCAGTCGTTATGGGCGCAGGAGGCCAAGTCAACGCCATGTTTAAACAGTGACTTCCTTCCCCATGACGGGCAGCGACGTCTGAATTTGGGGCCGTCGGGCGTCTTGCCTTTCGTTGGCGCCCGTCACGAGCGCCATTGCTCCTTCGTGCCTTTCAGAGGCCCTTTCACTTGGACTCTCGCTGGCAACAGCTCTTGGCACCGCGTCAACTGGTCGCTTCACTTGAGGTCTGGTATATCATGGCTCACTAGGACGTATCTTGTCTTTTTAGCGACGCCCGGTCCTCTGACAACGTACGTACTTTACAACACATTGTGAATTATGTAAATGATCATCACCGTAGACATTCGATGCACGACAGCGCAGCGGCCGTAGCGAATATAACACAAGAGCGTCCTCTTATTCACCGGGCTCAATACGACCTCGCGGTTCCGCTGCACTGCTGCCTCTGTCACACGCCATGGCTCGCACTAGTCTGATCAGACAGAAAACGACGCAAGCTGAAATTGCTAGGGCCAACTTCCCGTCGCCATTCCAATTCAATGGTCTCAAGCCGACAACGCTCGTCGAACTACGCATGCGCACGTTCTCTGGAATGATTCGTTCTAAACCAAGCTGGTGGGAAAAGGTTCGAAACGGTGATCTCGTCGCGAAGTGGCGCAAGGAAATGGTCGAGCAGGACCGTGTCGCTATCAGAAAGCTATGGGGCGGCAACGAGCGATACAACTACACGTCACAGAAGAAGTGGCCCCGGGATCCTGTTACGGATGCACAGCTTGAATATGTCTTCGATCAACTCAGATACGAAGCGGAGCGGTACGATCCTATCACTGGAATTTTTGTGGGCTATTCTGTATTTATCAGTGCCTCGATGATAATGATACGACTGAAGCACTCTTCGCAGGCCACGTCGATCCCTATGGTATACGAGTCACGCACTCTAGTCCCCGCTGATTCCAAAGCCGATCTCATTTCGGGCGTTTCCGTCCTTGAGGATATCCCCGACAACGAGAAGGATTGGCATCCTGGATCAAACAAATACGTCCTTGACCTCGCTCATCCCTCTCTACTGCCTTCGTATTGGCGAATCCTACGTCCGATCACGTCATTCTCCCGACCCGAACCCTAGTTTGCACGTCCTTACGAACTCTGAGTACGCCTCTCTTCGGCCGGATTTTGAAGAATTAAGTAGCACCACTTTTACCACCTCTCGGTCGTACCAATGGCTTCCGACGGATTTCGAAGTTTCTGAGTTTGGAGAGGCAAAAGCGCTTGGATACATCAATAACCTCCACCCCGACCGCCACCGCGCTCTCTACCCAACTCTCTCTTCCATCATCTCGCGTTTTGTGCCGCTCTGGGAGAGGGTCCTGTCGGACGCTCTCAGCCCTCCCGCCCCTCTGGTCATCGACGTCGATCCGTACAAGTGGTACGAGCATGCCGAAGAGCCGGACTGGGACTATAACAGCCCGGACTATGATGAGAAGTACGAGGAGTGGGAAAACGAATGCCAATGGCCTGCTGTACCGGACCCCGCTCCCTTTGCCCCTCCCATGCCTTTTTCCGAGCGCGTCGAATTCCAGCTGAAAGGGCGCACCATCCAGGTGATCGTCAAGCTCGCGAACATCGTCCTCACCCCCGAGAACCCGAAGTACCCGGGCGGATCATGGCACGTAGAAGGCATGGCGAACGAGAACATCGTCGCGACGGGGCTGTATTACTACGCGTGTGACAACATCACGCAGTCGCGGCTCGACTTCCGGCACTTCGTCGGCGACTCGGAAGCCGGGGTCTACTTTCCCTACGAACAGAGTGACGACAAGGGCTACGCGACCGTCTACGGCTTCTGCGGCGGGGACGCGCTGAACCAGGAGCTTGGGCACATCGTTGCGGAGGAGGGCAAGTGTATCGCGTTCCCGAACGTGTACCAGCATCGCGTCGACGCCTTTGAGCTTGCGGACAAGTCGAGGCCCGGGTATCGCAAAATTCTGTGCTTCTTCCTCGTCAACCCGACAACGCAGATTCTGTCGACGGCAGACGCGCCTCCGCAGCAGGCGGAGTGGGCGATGAAGGAGATGGTGCGGGCGCCGGGCTTAAAGGAGCTTCCGGTCGAGCTGTTTGATATGATCGCGGACTATGCGCAGGAAGGCACGATCACGCGGGAGGAGGCCCAGAGGCACCGGGAGGAGCTGATGAAAGAGCGCATTCATTTTGTGGCGCAGCACAACGAGCAAGTGTACGAGATGGAGTTCAACATGTGCGAGCATTAGGTTTACGGCGAGTGTTTGTGTGGTATGTTGCCGTATATCTCCGAACGACTAAGCTCCCCTGCAGAATGATCTGATGTATAAAAACAATAGTGCGTATGGATCACCGACTACAATATCTCAAATTGGCTCTATCAAGCTCCCCACCACGGACGCCGTCAAAACAGGTAGTCATGTACTGCATTGCCTAAGTAAATACTCCTTTTTAAGCTTCGAATACGCATTGATCATAAATCATAGACGTACTCTGCGTGGTTAACCGTCGATCCCGCCCTCCATCTCTTCCGCAAACGTGCTCTCAAGCACCACCCTTGGCTTGAGCAAGACCACGTCGCGCCCCTCGTCGCTCTCAGCGCATTTCCCGACCTCAGAATCGCCCTTCCTCCGGACCACACCCAGACTCGTCGTGTAAAGCACGGTTCCGTCAACCGGTGCGGGACTCGAACCGTCGCTATCGTCGTCGTCCTGGTCTCCCCACTCCTCGTCCATCACGCTAGGATAGAAGCGCGCGGCGGGCGGCACGATGAAGACGTCCACGGCGTTCGCTACGCGTCGTTCTCCGGCTAGGCGGCGGAACTCGATCATGTCGCCGATGATGAACTGAAGCGCCTCCCCGCATTGTTCGAGGATCGCGCTGCGGGTGTCTTCCGGGGACATGCCTACTCCACATGCGAGAAGAACGTCTGTCATGTGTTCAGTGAGAGAAGCTAAGAGGGAGGAAGTATCGGAGTCTTGATCCAGAGAGCGGGCATCGAGGAAGGTCGGCGTTGATCCGGTTTTCAAACCAGCTGTCGTTGTGGCCTGACTGTCTGTTCTTTGCGTTAGGAGTGTGCTATACTGACAACATAGGGATACATACTCTGCTTCTGCATTTGCGCGTCGAGCGACTTGCGGAATTCCACGCGCCTCTCAAGCAACGCCGGGGCCGCGAGGCGATAGAAGAACGCCGTCAGCACGACTTGCAAAGCGAGGTGCGCAAGGATCGCGTCCTCCTTGTGGTCCGCGTTTTGGAGGATTCCGGGAAGGTCTGGGCCGAGCATCGCCGACACCGCGAGGCGCGCGACAGCAGCTTTGACCACTCTGCTGCTCGTCTGAGTGCCGTAGAAAGACACGAAGTGGTCGGAGACGTCCGAAGCGATCTGGATGGTCTGCGAATTGACGAAGTCAACCAGGCCGACGAGCTCGCTGTCCGAGACCTCGCCGCTTCCAGGCTCATCGGTCTGCACGCCTTCCTCCTCGACTTGGGCGTGAGTGTTCAGCAAGACCTCGATTTCCTCGCGCGCTGACTGCGACTGCGCCAGGGCCGCCTCTAGCTCGTGGATCGAGGCTTGCGCTAGTTGACACTCGGTGATACGGGCTTGCAGTTCCTCCGTCAGGCCGTCGCGTTCCGCCTGTGTCCGTGCTAGACTGTCTTCTACCTTCGCGCGCTGCGCTTGTGCTTGCGATACAGCCTCCTTTAGTGCGCGGACCTCTTGAAGAGCAGCAGTCCTCGCGTCAGACAAAGTCTCGAAGTCCTCGCGTGCGACATGTGCCTGCAAGAGCGCCTTCTCCAGTTCGCCTACCGATTGTTGGGCCCGATGGAACTCGACAGTACGAGCGTCCAGCTCCTCCTTCAGCCTATCGCGCTCGGCTAGCAGATTTTCCTCGAGCTTGGCACGCTCTGCCTGCGCCAGGGATAATGCGTCTTGCAGTTGCGAGTTCTGCGCCCGCGCGTCCTCGAGCTCGGCGACTCTAGTATCTAGTAAGACGGCTACGTCGTCGTGCGCAGTCCGCGCCTGCGATAGCGCCGTCTCCAGCCCGACTAACGACACCTGGACCTTCTCGTACTCTGCAGACCTCGCGTCCAACTCTTGCTTCAGGGAAATACTCTCGGTGTGTGTACTCAGGAGGTCCTCCTCCACTCGTGCACGGCTGTCTTCTGCGAGCGATAGTTTTTCTTCGAGATCAGTGTTCGCCGCTTGTGAATCCTTAAGCGCCGAGGCCAACCCGTCGCGCAGGAGGGTCAGTTCCCCACACTTGGCTTGCGCTTCCGACAACTCCTTTCGCAACCCTAGTATCGACGTCTGCGCCTCCTCGAACTCAGCGGTACGGGCGCCCAGTTCTTTCTTGAGGATCTCGTACTCGATCCGTACCTGGGATAGCTCCTGTTCCAACCTTGCGCGCTCCGCCTCGCCCTGCTTAAGCATCGTCCCTAGCTCGGCGTTTGACGCGCTAGCGATCTCGAAATCCTCTGTCTTCGTCTTCACCAGCGTCTCCAGCTGTTCGCGCTTCTCCTGAAGTTCAGAGAGGTCCGCTGTTAATTCCCGGATCGATCTCTGGGCCTGCTCGAAGGCGGACGTTCGGGAACGCAGGTCTTCATCCAGCGCATCGCGCTCCTTCTCCGTCCTCGTTAGACTCTCGTCCACCCCCGCGCGCTCAGCACGCGCTTGCGAAAGAGACTCCTTTAGCCCCGCGATGGAGGTGCGGGCTTCTTCCAGTTCGGCCGTTTTTGCTTCCAACAGCGCTGAGACCTCTTTGTGCTCGGCCTGGCCTCGGGACAACGTTTGCTCCAATTCGATTTGCAAGGTTCGGGCCCGCTCCTCCGATGGGGACAGCGGACTAACACACCGCTCCGCAGTCTCGCGCGACTCCCCTGCAACATATTCTGAGGAGGGGGGTGAATCGTCAGTCAGTGTTAAATGATGGGCGAAGAAGTGCCGAGGGCCATCAAACGTACCTTCCTCGACCCAGGGCTCCAACTGCTTGAACTCCCGGAGCAGATCGTCGATCGTACTCTCCAATACGACCTTCGGCTTGACCAAGACTACCTCTCGAATTGCCTCCTCGGGGCCAGGACTAGTCGTGGCATTGGCTGCCCGTTCGCTCCGGATCAGCCCTAGATGCATAGTACACAGAACCGGGCCGACATCAGAAGACTTGCTCGGGCTCGAACCGTCGTCTTCCATTTTAGCTGCGGCAAAGGGTGTGGCGGGCCAAACCGCGTTTACGCGTAGGTCGCGTGACAAGACGCGCTCCCCAATGGTGCGGCCGAGATCGAAGGTTTGCGAGATCAGCTCTTTCAGCGCGGTTCGGTACTGCTCCTGAACGGCCGCGCGGATCGCTTCCGGGGAGGACCCAACCCTGCACGCGAGAAGAATGTTGCTAATGTGGGCCGCTGACTTGCCGACTACCATTTCTATCTCTTTCTCCAGGTCTGCACGGAGGGCGTACATATTGCCGAGCGTCATCGTCCGCCATTTACCTAGGACTGACTGAGGCTCTGCGTTTTGTTAGGTAAGCGTGTTTATTACTGCACGTAGTAATGCTCACCGTGCTTGGACATTTCTTCATAGACCGAGTGTAAGAAAGCGCCTTGCTTCTCGACTCCGCTGCGCCATGGATCAGCGAGACGGTAAAGGACTGCGACAAGTACGGCTTGAAGCGCGATCTGGGCAACCGTCGAGTCTCCCTTGTGGTCGACGCTGTAGAGGATACGGGGCAGTCTTGGACTCATGATCCTGGATCTCTCCAAGCGTGCTACGGCCTCCTTGCCGATGACCCTGTTCGTCTGTGTACCATAAGAACCTTGGAAGTGTTCGGCAATCGTGGTTGACAGCTGGAAAGCTTGCGAATTGATGTGCTCGAGGAGGCGACGAACTGCCCCATCGGAGAGGTCGTCAGCTTTGGATAAGTATGCCTGCGCCTCCTTGAGTTCGACCGTCCTGGTGTCTAAAAGTGCCTTCAGGTCTACACGCTGCCGTTTCTCGTGTGCGAGGGCAACTTCAAGCTCAGAGGTGGATGACTTCGCTATCCTGACCTCCCATTCTAGCTCTGCGACTCGTTTCTTGAATGTCTCCATGCGCTTTTCCTCTTGGCGTGTTCGCTCTTCGCTCGCCTTCTTCTCTGTCAAAAGCTCCTCAATCTTCCTTTGCAGCCCGTTGGCCCTGTCTCTCAAGACTTGCTCCTCCCGCTTCCTCACGTCCAGCTCTAAGGGAATGTGATTTAGATGAGCTTTCATATTTGTGTGCACAGGGTGCCGCCGGTAGTACTCACGTTCGATCGCCGCATTGAAGATACCCGCGAACATAGCTGCAATTAAGTTGTCCACAGAGTGACGCAGATGATGAAGATGGTGGAATGTAGTGGTACTTTAGGGGCTGGCAAACAGCATAAATGAGGGGACGCCAAAGATGCTGTCGCTTCATCGTGTTTACCTTGCGCCTGTAGTGCGTGATCAAGGCGGTGTGCCACATGCCGAAAACTTTCAATGCGCAGTGGTACATTCAGCGGCTTGGACGCGTGGAGTCTGCGTGACGTCCTAACGAGTCGAATGCATACTGACATGGGAAGGTCAACTTCACTCTAGGTGTCTCAGCTGGGCGAATGTCCGACTCAAATCCTGTAACCTTGCGTGCAAAGGTCACCTCCACCTGCATAGTTGAAGCCGTTCAAAGTTTTCCGTGCACCCGGCTGAGCGCTCTTCCATCTGGGTTGTTCCAGAAATTCAGATCCTCACAGAGCGCCGGGAGTGATGGAGTTATGATATCCGACTTCCTGCTGGTGCACGAGCTTGAGTCGACGTCAATCTAAAAGGATGCAGTAAATTCGCGCCATAACTTGCCCTTACACGCGCGGCGCGAGGTTAACACCGCTGGCGAAGCGGCATGTCCCTAATTCACCACTTCTTGTAAAATGTTAGCTTGACGCGGAACGTACTTACTAGTCGCGATGTAGAGAGAGAGAGAGAGAGAGAGAGAGAACATCACATTTGACCTATACAAATCGAACCTTTTACATAATCTACGCAAATCCACGGGCCCGCTGAGCGTAAGCTCCCTATATGCTACTGGCTTCACGGCTCCTCACCACTGCGCCCTGAGAGCGCACGCGGCCGCATGTTTAAACCCCTGGGGACAGGAAACAGAGCACCCAAAAAACAAAACAAAAAAAACCACTAAGCGGAAAAAAGGCTCAAAAAGGGTGCCACAGAAAACCTGTTGGTGCGAGCGCGAGCCGTTACTAGCTCGCGCTTTCCACTCACATGCCGCCACATTCCAATGTTGGGCGGGCGGGGGCCCGCGCCAGGGGGGGTCCCAAAGCGGGGATCGCGCACCTGCCCGCCTGGGATCACCCGGGGCGCACTTACCAGATACCGGTGTTGCCAGAGCACGCGCGCAGGACGCCCCGCGTGGCTTATCCTTCATCGCTCGTGTTGGGAGCGGCAGGCGCGCTCGTGGGTGGGGAGTCGAGGCCCGTCACCGAGGACCCGCGCAGAGGGGGGCGAGAGGGATCGTTGCACAGCGCCGCGCGCCGCGCGGAGTTACCTCAACGGCGCTTATGTATAAGCCTTCCCGCCCGTGATCATCGATATCCGTAGAGACGGATAGCCATCCAGCCTCGTAGTATACAGCGCTCGTGATGGCCCAAAAACTGGACTAGAGCAGTGTGGGGCATGAATGTCATGTTTCACCGCCTACGAGAGACGTCCCGGGAGCTCCAGAAGAGCCCCAGATGGTCAGAGACCAAGTTTTCGTCCCATAGAGGGGCATTTTCCCGGTCGACAGACATCGACATTCCAGCAGGCATCCACCAAGTCCAGTAGACATCCACTTTACCGCAGGCATCCGCTTTACCGCAGGCATCCGCTTTACAGTACGCCCCATCAAATTTAAATCATAACTCCGACGCTGAAAGCGCCCGCCATTATTAGTCCGGCATAGTAGTGCCAGGAAGAGTTCACAACATCTGCAGCTGCAGCTGGCTATTGGTCAGCTATTAGACCGTGTATGAAAGAAGCGCGATCCTGTACGCGTGTGTATGCTGGCGGGGCGATGAGAGCAACGCAGTGGCTTGTGGCAGGGGTGGCCCGTTTGCGATTTGGCGGAGACCTTGACTGAGTTTGAATTACGTCGACTTGAAATGGGGTGCCTGAGGATGCCAGTGAGCCTAAACGTTACCGGAAACGCTCTGCACCACCACGCTCCCGGCGCACTACACTCAAATTTAAACTTGGCACTAGTGACTGCGCTACGTCGCCGTATAGCATCATATGGACACTATGCAACATACCTACTACTGCTTTACACAATCATTTTATCGCGCTCAGGTGCTCGGCTCAGGGTCACAACGCTCGGATCCAATCGTTTTTCTAACCACCACTCGGGTAACGTGTATACAGCATTCAAGAAGTTCCCCTCTGTATCCCTCGGGCTGCCGTGAGGGCGGTTGGAATATTGTCCAGATTTCGCAGATACCTTAGCTTTCAGAAACATTCACCGGTCCAATTCACATACATAGCGAAGTCAAAACTTCGCGGTGTTCTAGTCTGTACAATTTCAATTCGATTTTTGAGTTCGACACGTTGGTATAGGTATTTAACTTTTACTCACGACTATACCCTGCCTTCGACATACTGATGGGTATATCTATCTTCTATCTCCGTGATATCGAGTCGCTATGGATAGCCCACGCATTGTTCTCATCTACTTCCAAAGTTCCATGGCTAAAGTGCCGAGTCTCTCAAGCGACGCAGATAGGTACGTGCATGAATCACTTACCCTCAGGTGTTTGCCTTCTCTGATCCTTCTGTCGTTTTCCACAGACCTTGTCCAACGTCGCGTTCGAGATGACAACGGGGTTGAGTAGATGAGTGGTGTGTAGTTTATCGTCCGGACCCTTCTCCTCTTTCGTCACGCCCAGTTCAATGGTGCAAAGCACTCTACCTTGATCCGAATTGGACCGGGGTGTGGGACGATGCGTATTCGTATGGCCATCCCATCCGTCCGTCATCCTTCCAACCGCGAACGCTTCTTCGGGGTGCACCATGGTGACGCTGAGGTCCCGCGATACAATGCGCTCCCCTGTGATTTCCTGGAACTGAAGCGCATAGGAAATGATCTCGTGGAATGAACCATCAAAGCGTTCCCGTACGTGAGCCAGATTTTCTGCAGGTACCCCACACATCGAGAGAACGTCGACAACAAGCTGGCTTAGCGCGTCGTTTGGAAGATGGACCGAATCGCTGGGTTCCAAGGCAGCGAGCGTTTTACCGTGTGAACGACTCAGTGCTCGCCATTTTCCGGCGACCGACGGTTGTTCTACGCACGTGTGAGCAAGGCTATCATCAATCGTATGGTACGTACCCGCAACTCTGATGCTTTCGTATATCTTGCTGAGCACGTTCCCGTTGTTGCCTCTGTTATCCCAGGTATTGCAGAGATCCCCACCATACGAGGTCATGACGGCTTGCAGCACAATCTGGATGAGGATTGGATCGTCGCTGTGGTTAAAGCGGAGAAGAGCGTCCAAGATTGTCTTCGATAATCTTCGAGATAGTGCTTGGTGAGCTCTGAAAGTTCCTGCATTCTCTCTCGCGGAGGCATGATGATATCGGTGGAATACCTCGGCGATGCCGGCAGATGTCTGGAAAATCGTCGAGTTCAACCGTTTGACGATGAAAAGCACCTCGTTGTCCGACACATCGCCCGTGGTTGTGAGGAACGCCTGCGCGTCTCGAAGCTCTGCCGACTTCGTCTCCATGAGGGATGCAAAGTTCTTCTTCTCGCGATTGGCGTCTTGCAGCCTCTGTTGGAGGCGGGAATTCGTGGTGTTGGCGTCCCTTAAGTCTTCTTCTCTTTCGCGCAGGCGGTCTTTGAGCGATTTCACCTCGTTAGAGAGACGAGTGTATTCGCTCTTGGTCGCTTCTAACTCAGCCTTAGCCTTGTCAAGTGACTCTTGTGTCCCTTCCGATGGCGGTTTGGCTTTCGTAGTAGAGTCTTGCTCAACAGGAGACGGATCTGCGTTGCTTGTGGGATCGCAAGGTTGGAGAGAGCCGTCCTGAGCTTGCTCCGAAGCTTCCAGCGTGTAACCCCGGGTATCCGCAGCTGGAATGGACTGACGAGCCGTCATGATGGGAGCCTGAGACATGCCTAGCTGAAGAGTGCGGTTATACACAGCCTTGGTGACGTCGAGCACTATATCTAGCATAAACGATGGGGGAGGGGGGGGGTAGGACGCTGCGCCCGGTCGTTGGGTATCGGCGAGGGGGGCCAGCACTCGATGGCCTTCACAACCGTACGGGGGTTTGGTAAACAAAAGCTGCTGC
Organism: Trametes hirsuta; assembly: GCA_001302255.2. Lineage (NCBI taxonomy): Eukaryota > Fungi > Basidiomycota > Agaricomycetes > Polyporales > Polyporaceae > Trametes > Trametes hirsuta. The sequence goes on along the minus strand of CP019370.1, from coordinate 2,055,149 downwards.
CGCAGCTACACCCAGAGTATCATGTGCCAGCTGTCAGCGTAACGTCTGAATCATCTCACAATACTCGGGACCTGCGGCACACCAGGTTAGTATTCCTCTATCTTAAAAAATGCATCCTACCGCAGCATCCTCTCAAACTTACGTCAACTACGACAGGTCCGAGGCCGCTCAGTTCAGAACATAAGGCAGCAGGCCGACTTCGGGACATCCGTTCTTGCCATTGCCCGCGTCCTTCTTCCCGTCATCCCTCCCTCGGCAGTATGGCTCTCTCTCTCCAAACATATAAGGGCTCTATGCGGAAGCTTATCATTGGTATAGACGTAGGGACGACGTACTCCGGGGTCGCGTACGCGTTCCTGGATCCGGGGGAGATCCCTAAAATTCAGGGTGTCACACGGTAGGGGTTTTCATCCTCGACGATAGCTGGCACAATTTTGACATTTTTAAAAAGCTTTCCCGGTCAGGAAAATGCAGCCAGCGATACCAAGGTTCCAACAATCCTGTATTATAATGCTGATGGGTCGGTTCACGCCGTGGGCGCTGAGGCTGCTGCCCCAGGTATGGATCTTGAAGCTGAAGACAACAAATTAGTCTTCGTGGAATGGTGAGTTTTCGGTGCATTTCATACATTACGTTACCGTTACGATGAGTATTTTTCATAATTACTGACCGGGGTTCTACCCTACTAGGTTCAAATTACATCTGCGGCCTCAGCACCTCGACAGCTCTGGGGAACCCCTTCGCGCTGGCCTCAAGCCACTTCCACTCGGAAAAACGATTGTGGACGTCTTCTCCGACTTTCTCTCGTATCTATTTCTCTGCACGCGGAAATACATTCTCGACACTCACGGGAACGGTGATAATCTGTGGAACGCGGTTCAGGGTCACATCGAATTCGTCCTTTCGCACCCCAACGGGTGGGAGGGCCTCCAGCAGGGGAAGATGCGGGAAGCCGCTGTTAAGGCCCGCTTCGTCCCAGATTCCCCTGCGGGGCATTCGCGCATCCACTTCATCACCGAGGGGGAGGCAAGTCTCAACTTCTGCCTCTGGAACGGCCTAGCCAAAGGCACAGTACAGGTACGATCCCAATCTTCGCTACAATATTGCATAGACATTTATCGACCGTTGATACTCCAAAGCCTGGAAAAGGCGTCATAATTGTTGACGCCGGCGGAGGAACTATCGACGTTAGCAGCTACAAATTTATCTCGACTAGCCCTATGCGTGCAGAGGAAAGTGTTCGTGCGGACTGTGCGTTATCTACCTCATTTAATGTCTTCGCCCGTCGGCGTTATACTAACATGCACCACAGGCATTTTGCAAGGATCGACCAGGGTCAACGTCCGAGCAGAAACGTTCTTTAGAGGTAATCTGAGTCTTGTGATTTACGACGTTCACACTTAAATTTCCCTATTTTCCTCCATGAATAGACAAACTGAAGGACTCGCGTTACGGCAATGATGAGGATATCAAGTCGATGGTGGAAATCTTTGATAAGGCTGCAAAGCCGGTTTTTAAGGACTCAGGCGAGCCGTCATACATCAAATTTGGCTCCATGGGATGCACCGATGCCAGCGTTGGCATTCGCCGGGGCCAATTCATGTTGTCCAGGTATTGTATTTCCTTGCGTATTATCGACAATACCTCCTGATAACCATATAACTTGGGAACTTAGCCAGGAGATGACATCCTTCTTCGAGCCATCCCTCAAGGAGGCAGTGAAGGTCGTGTGGAAACAATGTCAAGCCGCTACGCAGCCACTCACCGTGAGCATGCGTTACAACATAGCAGCGCTGCGTTCACTCAAAAAATGTTTGCTACTTCAGGCCGTTTTGCTAGTAGGGGGTTTCGCCGGGAGCCCCTGGCTGTCTTCTACTATGACGACAGAACTTGCACGACTAGGTCTTCCCAAGTTATTCCGCCCCGACGCACACACGTGAGCAATCTCTCATTGCTTTCTAGTTTATACTATAGAACCTATAGAACGCATGCTGATCGTTTCCCTTTCAGGAGCAAAGCTGTCGCAGAGGGTTCAGTCTTGTTCTATCTCGAGCGTTTCGTCTCGTCCCGCGTTATGAGAACAACTTACGGAACCGAGGTGTCCGTGCGATACGACCGTTCCGACCCCGAACATGTTGCGCGAGGGGCCACTAGGTTTACATGCGCGTCGGGTCAAGTGAACATACCAAACGGCTTTTCAGTTCTCCTAAAACGGGTGAGCGCAGGAGTATATTTGGACCACCCACTAGATGACACTCGCCACTACAACAGGGACAACACATGCGCGAGGGCACGGAAGTGGAAGAAGCATTCTTCCAGGAAGCTCGAGAATCGCGGACGCTGAACAGCGTCGCGGCCGATATTGTCTGTTATAGAGGGAAGGAGACCTCTCCCCGCTGGACTGATGTCCATCCCGGTAAGGCGCTTCGAACAATCCTCAAGTGCCATGGTCTCAGTGACGGGATTAAAATTTTCTTACGTCCCCGGTATATAGAACGATTTGCCCCGCTTTGCACAATATACGCCGATACTTCCGGAGTGTCCCGACACCCGAAGCTGGGACTTAATAACCAAACGTATTACGAGCAGCATTTCAAGATCATCATGATATGTGGCGGCACGGAGCTGCGTGCTCGGATCAGTTGGATTGAAGACGTGAGTTCCCAAGACATTCTCGAACATACACTATACATAAAAGACTCATTGATACCTAGGGCGTGGAGAAGCGGCGAGTACACTTTCCTCGACTTCAAGTAGATGGTATTTAACATTTGTGGTTACAGAGGCCCTGCGACGATAGTATACGATGACGATCTCCTTGCAAGCGCTAGCAGCTACTAGCCTGGCCCTGGTAGGAATGCTCTCGTATTCTGCTCTCCTCGTCCCGATGTCTTATCTTGGGTATGCAATCGTTGCGGAATCTATTAAATGGTGTGATTGTTCCACATAATTCTCGTATGCTAAGTGTCATAAAGATAATGCAGAAGACCCCGAGCGGGGGTCGCATCTCATGTAGCCGTATCAGCAGAAGTTGGACTCGCGTCCTCCTCGTCCACAAGTCCAAGTTCATACACGATAGTATCCAGCACAACCTTCGGCTTCAAGAGCATCGTGGTCTCTACCTCCCCTTCCGTAGAGTCAATGACCTTCTCCACCCGCCTCAGACCGAGATCTGCCGTCGACAGCACCCGTGGCACCATCCCGGGAGGGCCGGCCATCGCGACCTCGCCCCCATAGATGTCATCCATCGCCTCCGCGTCGAAGATCTCGTCGAAGCGCACCACGAGCACCTCGTAGTCGCACGAGATCACCTCCTCGCCGATGATGCGCTGCAGGTCGAGCGCGACCCGCACAATCGCCTCGAGGTGCGGCGCGTACGTCGCGTGGACGTCCTCCGCCGCCGCCGAGGCCCCCGCAACGGTCAGCAAATCTGCGATGCGCTCTGCGAGCTGGTGCGAGAACCCAGTGGCGAGGTCGCGCCCGTTGTACAGGCGTTGTTTCGAGTACTTCTGCGCGTGCGCCCGCCACTGCCCCGCGACCGGATGAGGCTCTACGGGATCCGGAAGCCCGAGAAGTCAGCGCTATGGTACTGAGGACGGTCACAAACTCACCTGAGCGAAGCATCTGCTTGTACACGCCCGTGAACACGGATCGGCTTTGGTGCTGGAAGTCCCACGCCGACACGATCTCGCCAGCGAACCCGACCATATCTGCCTTGAGGGCGATGTCGATCAGGAGCGGGTCGTCCTGATGTTGTATGGTCTCGAGGAGCTCGGCCATGACGGGTCCCATCGCCTCTCGTGTGCGCTCGAAGGCTAACGCAGCCCTGTCTGGTTCGGGCGCCTCCGCAGAATGAAACGAGTTGGTAACCTGAGTCGCGACCTCGGAGATTTCGAGGTTGAGCGTTCGCACCATGTGTAGGATGACTTCGTCGAATGCGGCAATAGTAGCTCGTACATCTGGCTGAGGCACCACCGGGGCGCCGTTCGGTGTATCGAGAGACGAGGGCTGGCGGAGGAGGCGACTACGGCGGAGATTGTTCTGCAGATCCCGGATCTGCTCCCGTTGCGTCACCAACTCGGCGTTCTTCTCCCGTAAGGCCTGCTCCCTCCTCCTCAACTCATCTCGGGCGAGGCTGTCCATGCGCCACCAAAACTCAACCTCACTTCGTTTCTCCTCCTCCAACCTTGTGGCGCGTTGCCGCTCCGCCACCACCTGCGTCATGAGCTGCTCGCGCTCAGCCTTCCCCTTCTCCATCTCCTTCTGCAGCTGCGCAGTCTGCTCGCGCAGCTTCCGCGTGACCGCGTTCGCATACGTGAGGGTCGTAAGGAGAAGCGCGATCCCCCAGGCGACGTTGGTGAAGGAGAAAGGAGAAGCGGAGGGCATTGCGATGCGATGCGAAGAGCGAAATCGTTCAGAATGTAGGGGGACCCATCAGAGATACTGGGGGGCTTGGAATGCGCGCTGCGGGGGACATATCCTCGACGAACACGCCGTCTCCGCCAGTCGAGGCGGTGTCTTCGTCAAGAATGACGCCCTCCGCATGCCTGCGGCTGATGGGTTCACTGGCCTCGGGGCGCGTTCGCGTCGAACACGAGGATGGGACGCTCGCACTGTCCGGACCACGTTTCGCGGAGAGGACGACGGCGAAACGGGACTCGGACGACGGAAATAGCGGGGGAAACAATATAGTAGATTCCCCCCCTGTGCCTGCGTTCTGTGGCCCGGAGGGGTCGGAGGACTGTCATGCCCCTTTGCTTCCGTGTGTATGTGAGAGCCACCAAGGTTCATGGGCTCGAAGAACACGCCGATGGAGGCTGGTTTCCGCCCGCATCAATCAATCCATGACTTCTTGCCTGCGGTAGCCGGTTCCGCAGGCCGTGAACGTGGCAAGGTGCAAGAAGCCACGCGACGCGAGCATGCTTCACTCACACGCACCTTTCCAACGACCTCGACTCGCATGAGAACGGTCGTCGGTAGAGCCCAGATCGCTCCCAACTTCAAACCGTTGCGAAGCAACTCGACGGTAGCCGGTCTCCCCAGCTGGACTTGGCGCAGGTGCGATTAAACGGACGACCGTAGTCGCTCTAAGCCATATACGGACTTTGCTGTGGTGTCTCCGGCTTCCGGTGGGTTTTACTTGATGGAGAGAGCAAGGAACAGATGAAACACATCGCTGGTGAGCATAGTATTACGGGAAAGAGTGCGCGCTGGCGATTCACGAAGCTGGGGTCCCGGTCTGGACTAAGAGTGCCCGAGTCGGCTGCCCTGGCGCCTCGTATATTTACCTGTGTTTGGCGCTGTATGCATTTAGTCCGCTCTGAATCTCCCAGCCCGGAAGGCGCCCGGTGGGACTTCTTGAAGGTCTCATTTTGGACCCGGATTGAACTCCAGACGACTCGGTCAAGACTCTATATCGTCTTACTGCAGAAAAGAAAGATGAAACAAGAATCCACAGCGGCAGGAAGCTTCCCCAAGCCTGAGTGTTGGTGAGCTCACGCAACCTGCCACTCATTCTGAAAGCTCAAATCGGCGCGGTGCCAATGGCGCGACGCTAGGAGTACCAGATACTGTACGTTTATCGGATAGGCAGCGCAATTAAGTATTGTATCTGTTGTGATATAGCAATTTTAATGTTGTTAGGGGACACTCCGAATGCCTTCCCTAGCTTCCACCGTCACGGTTCTCTCCCCCTCCGTGTCGGTGCGGGTGATTCGCACTGTGTTCCCTCCCGGGTTCCACACTCCCGTGAGCTCCATCTTTATCTTTCGCAGAGTGGGCATTACATCGAGAAAGCCCTGCGCTAGACCTAGGAAATTGAAGTCGTGCAGGTACAGGCCCGCAGAGCCCGTAGGGCCCACAATATTGGGGTCTTCTTCGTCCCTCTCAGTAAACTGCTCGCCGTCGATTTTGATGGAAAGATTCTCCAACGGAAGTTTTCGTACCGCATATAGAAGAAACGCCTACGGAAGGGCAAAATAGGCGTCATGGTCGAAGTCTCATTCGAATGCAGGCTGGAACTTCACTCACCATATACTCTTCGACGGGGGCGTCGGGCGGGGCGTCGTCTTTGAAGCTCAGGTTGATGTCGATACTCCGCAGCTCCGCGGCTTCGGGCTTCGAGAAGGTATCCGGGATGTCAAATGGTCGCTCGTCGAAATACTCCGCAAGTGTGTCCAAGCGCAAGTACGTAGGCCGTAAAGACTCGATGAGTAACTGGAGCATAATCAGATCGGCCTCGCGCCTGATTCTGTGCTGAGGTATCAGCCCCTCCACTTGGCAGTCAAGACCTAGCGCAAAGAGCGCTTCTATAGGGCCGGTGACCTCTTTGAGCTTCTTCCACTGGCAACTTCGGAGGAAGTTTGCCTGAGAGTGAACGTTGACCAGGCATTTTGCATTCAGCGCGTTCAGAAACAGAGTGGTATCAGTGGGGAGATCCAAATCATCCCATTGGACGGTGAGGTGAGAGAGGTTGGGGTAGGCTAGGACGAGTGCTGCAGTCCGTGGGATCTCTTCGCAGGTGATCACGAGATGCTTCATGGCAGGATATTGGACGCTTCCGGGCGGAAAGTGGTGGCGATCCCAGTTCTCGCAGACAAGGCTCTGCAACGTCTCTCGGGAGTGGGAAAGGAGGGATATAGGGTTGAGATCCGGGGTGGGATCGAGCGCGTCGTCGTCTTCGTCTTGCCATATCCTCAGCTCCGCGCTGACGAGCTGCGCACGTGTCTTCTTCAAGACAGGGAAGCATTTCTTTCCCCTAGTGGACACCTGGAGGTGTTTTACGTTGCTAAGCCCGCAGAACGCGTCTACTAGACCGGGGTGCGCGTCGAGAAGCGCGTCGAGGTCGATCACAAAGACGAGTACTTCGAGGTGAGTCATCTGCCGAACGCATTGGACCAGCATTTCCGCGACGTCTTGATTAGATATCCAACTAACACCCAAGTATATTTGACGCAGATACTGGAAGCGCGATCCGTGCTCGGTGAGGAGGAACAGGCAAAATGAGCGGAGGAAGCGATCCGTCTCGCCGGGGCTGTCTCGTATGAAGTGTCCTTCTGCAAGTATCCACTTGGGTCCTTCGTGGTAAAGCGTACGGCAGGTGCGCATGAGCGTGGCCACTACGTTGGTAGAGGACACTTCCATGATGGACAGAAGAACGTCAGCATAGAGAATGGGCAATATTTGGTCCTCCGACATGCTGTGTTCAAGTTTATCCCGGCTGCGAGGCTTGAGACAAATTTAATACGCATAATATCAATTTTTCAAACATACCGAGTCAAAAACGGAAGTTTGGTCTATTACGTTGACTTGATGTTCATTTGTCGCAGTACCGGCATTCGCAGGCGATAGTGGAAGGCGCAAGAAATTGGCGCCTATGCTGACCCATGGGCCATGGAAGTGGCGCGGGCGTCTAGAAACTTTTGGTGGCTCTGGCTGCCATAGTCTCCGATCTCTCTTTCCGCTACGTTAACCCTGTGCAGCAGCTCGGACTGTAACCGATAAATGGGCTTTCATACGTACCATACCCACTAATGCCGTTTTTGAATTACGAAGTCATGAATTATACCCTCCAGATTGACTCTTTTAATCACGCAATGCGACTCGGAGCTACTAGCATTGAGAACGTATCGATCAGAGGCACGTCCCGTAAAACCTGTTTGGATGCTGTCAGACAAAAAACACCTTAATAACACCTTCGAGACAAATTGCCACAGAACGTCCCACGTGTTCGTGCACATATTAGATTATCTATGCCACAAGCTCCGAAACAAATTGCGAAAGTCGCACATCACGATCCGGTTCAGAGAATTTCGGGGAAATGGTCGAGTCAGCGCGCCGAGGACTCGAGCAGGTCATCGTAGATGATCGAAGCGGGACTCCTGTTGGAATGTATGAGAGGCATTCGAGCTCAGGCATATGGACTAGAGCAACAATTGTATATTACCTCATTTCCTTTCCCTTGAGCAAGACACGTGCTGCGTTCAGCGAAGGCGTCACTGGACATAATCAGACCATTACTTACGTTCTTCTTCCATCTGATCTGCGCCTTGAGCTCCGCTTGGCCACACATCAGGACAACATCGTAGACCTGGATATAATATGTGCCCTGGGGACCTTGATATGGAGTCCTAGTCACGTTGGACAAGTTGGCGACAACAGTACAGAGGGAGGGGAAGCATTCTTAGGCATTTGAAGTAAGAGAAGGACGTTGTGCAAGCGTGACATGCTGTAATCCTCATACCTGGCTCGGCATCTATCCACTCGGGTTTTTTGTTGGTCCCCCTATAACAAAGAATATCCATCGATATCGTGTTTAGCTTCTTTGATTTGTGTGCCTCCCGCTGATAGCTCATAGACCTTTCTTCATTCCCGCTTACACCAGTACCCTGCCACGAAAATAGGCAAAAATAATATCAGTCCCGAGGGAGCTTGATGATGTCTTCGAGCGGGGTACTATACCTTTGTGAGTATTGCAGAGAAGGCATTCGGTATCACTACGCGTCCTGATGGGTGAACAATCTTAGCAGATCTGCGAGCCAAGTGCGTCACATCGCGTTTGTTGTAGTCCCGGTTGAATTTGATGCCATAGGTTGTCTTGATCACGCGCGTAGACACAAATTGCTCGAGATAGGAGGATACACCTCCCTCTGCAACGGCTTTGTTTCTGGAAATTACATTAATTGAAAGGTACATCAATGGCTCGTGAACGTACGCCATCTACCACTCACGTATGACTGTCAGGGCGGAATAATGAAAGGCCCAAGGACTGAAGCGTGCACTGTAGATTCCCGAATAACCATGGGCTAGCGGCAAAACCGCCCACTAAGAACACCATCTAGTCTTAGTCTCAGCATGTGAGAATAAGACATGGACTGAGCGATGGCAGCGTACCGAGACCGGCTTTGAAGCCTTCTGTCGCTGACCTTGGATGGTATCCACAATGGCATCGAGCGACGGCTTGTAGAAAGACTCCATCTCGATGCTGATGTGATAGGGATGGATGTACTCGGGATGCATTCTAGCATCAGAACGCAATGGGACGTACCCTGAGAGCATTAATTGACCGCGTCGAATCTTCACTCGCGGATCATTGCATCCCATCGACCCGAACTTGATATACGACTTTTCGTTACCATCCTTGAATATCAGCTTCGTTGATTTGTCGAAATAGTCCAGCATCGCTTTGATGTCTTCCTCGTTTCCGTACGCGGATTCCTTGAGGTGTTCTGGAATCATTAACCACACCTCAGCACGACATACATTTTTGTTTGTCTGAGTACTCACCTTTCAAGAATCGTTCCGCTCGCACGTTTATCCGAGTGGAACCCTGCATAATACCTGTGCGCACTTCAGTGTGAGACACAGGGTTGGGTTTGATATAGCAATAGGGTGGCTTACAGTCGGCAGGGGCTATCTCTTCCACCGAAAGGGGGCCCGTGGACACAAACGAATAACTACTTATATCAACCGTGCCTCCGCCAGCGTCCACGATCATGACGTTCTTGCCATCCTACCTCACAGATAGTTGTTAGCTCGGCTATGGCGCCAACAGCGGCGAAGTAGACGTACAACAATGACGTCCGACGCAAGGCCCCCCCGGACACAGAAATGCAGGCTCGCTTCGCCTTCGGTGACGAAGTGAATACGGCCATGTCCATCAGCGGTGTCTGGGACGAGTCCTGCCATGACGGCTGCCTGGCGCATCTTTCCCTGTTGCAAACCCTCCCATCCGTTGGGGTGCGAGAGGATGAAGTCGATGTGGTCCTTCACGGAGGCCCAAAGGCTCGCGCCGTTCGCGTGAGTCTCGGAGATGTAGCGTTCAGTACACGATAAGAGGTAGCGCATGAAGTCGGCGAAGACATCAAGAACAGCCTTTCCTTCGGGAAGTGGTGGCAGTTCGCTCCGCCGTATTTCGTCGGAGTCAAGCGTCGAGGGTCTCAGATGAAGTTTGAACCTAGATTGAGTTTTAGGACAGAATGTCGAGACAAAGAACTTGAGAACCTGAGGGATGGTTACTCACCATTCGACGAACACAAGGTCCTCATCCTCCGCCACAAGATCCATGCCAGGCGCAGCTGCTTCCGCACCGACGGAGTGTACAGTTCCATCTCTCCTGTAGTATATGACTGATGGAATCTTCGAGTCCCCCGCGGCATTTTCTTGGCCAGGGAACCTTGATAATGATGTCTCGCAACCGGTAAGGGCCATGCACGAGAAGGGAAGCGCACCGAGTGATACCCTGGATCCAGGATCGAGTAAGCCACTCCCGAGTATGTGGTGCCAATATCCATAGCCACGACGAGTTTACGAGTAGAGCCATGGTATGGTTGAAGAGGGATCATCGTGCACTGTCGTTCTGAGTCTCAGTCGACATGGAGGCCAACGGTTCTGACCACTATATATCCTCGGGGGCCATCATGTGCCTACCTGTCTGCATATGCTAGTGCGGCGGGTATGGTGCTGCGGTAGCCTGCACGCGGCTCGCCGGGCCCTCTCCGAATTCTAGGTGTGATCTAAAGCCATATCGGTGAGAATAGAATAACTCAATGCTTCATTTGACGCACCATGCCGATAAAAGGCACGTATGCCACGCGCGGGCAGCCATGAGCCGACGACCGGTTATTTGGGCCGGACAATGAAAAATACGAAAGGGAGTACAGTCCTACCGATAAAGGAGGACTGTAAATCGCGTTCATTGCCACAAAAACGCGGAAGGAACGAAAACCGGAAATACAGCATGGATAGATAGACTGAGGGGACACAGTTACAACACAGGACAAGGTATCACGGGACAGTGTCAGGCAGGAGATACATTCATGCAAAGAGAAATCAGAGTTGACGGGCGTGACTAAACCAAGAGATGATGCACGAGACATTGTACCCTGGGACGTCCTAGAGTAGTCTAGTCACTTAGCGCGCGAGCTCCAGATCGTCATCGTAGACGATCTTCGCAGGACTCCTGTGTGTTTGTCAATACTAGCCAGTCAATACCACGACGCGACTCGACTACTTACCGCTTCTCTTCACCCTATACAGTCGTCGATACTAAGTCAACAAGTTCACTACGATCGCCGTACGACTTACATTCTCCGTCCAACGAATCTGGGCTTTCAATTCGGTGAGCCCACACATGAGGACGACATCGAAGGCTTGAGCGTAATGTACACCGTTCTTCCCCGCTCGTGGTGTCTTGACAACCCTTGAAGTGTCGGCAAAGACGGTGCATAGGGTAGTGAAGCATTCTACAAGATGTCGATTTATCAAATTGTCCTCGGGGAGATGGGAATACACGCACCTGGCTCGAGGTCGACCCATCGAGGGTCCTGCTTCTTGCCGCGGTAGCACATAATCTCCGCCGACATGGTGTCAAGCGTCTTGGCTTCGCGCGATTCTTTGAAATAGCCTCGTGACATCTCTTCGGTGCCCCGGACACGTGTTCCCTATACACCGAGATGACTTACCCGTCCCGGCCCAAGGAGGTGCGAAAACTCACCTTGGTAAGGATGGAGGAAAACGAGTAGGGGATGACAACCCGACCTGAAGGGCGGACAATCTTGTGGGCGCTGCGAACGACATGCTCGGGGTCCCGCACGTCGTAGTCGACATTTACGACCGTTCCGTAAGTCACTTTGATGACGCGCGCGGAGACGAAGTGCTCGAGGTAGAACGACACGCCGCCCTCTGCGACCGCCTTGTTGCTGGAAACCGACCAGGAATAAATGAGAAAGGGAGTTGTTCGCAGTTCGCGTTCACTTACGTATGCGTGTCCGGCCTGCACAGGGTAAGTCCAAGCGGGTCGAGCGCGCTCTGAAGATGAGCGTATAGCCAGGGGCTAGCAGCGAAGCCTCCAACGAGGAACACGGTCTGCATTCATGTAACTTCAACGAACGTGCAGCGGTATGAGGCAGAACATGCTTACCGAGATGGGCCGCGAAGCAGTCTGGCGCTGAGTCTGCACTGCAGCCACAATGGCGTCGAGCGACGGCTTAAAAAACGACTCCATTTCGGATCTAGGATACGACGGATTCAGCACGATGAAAGTGGCGTCTCGCACGCAATGCTCACCCGGACAGAAGTAGCTGACCACGACGAATCTTCACTTTCGGGTCATTGCAGCTCATAGAACCGAACCTGATATACGATTGGTCCTTTACGTCCTTGAAGATGGGTTTGGTAGACTTGTTGAAATAATCCATCATCGCTTTGATGTCCTCCTCGTTGCCATACGGCGAGCTCTTTAGCCGTTCTGTGTACGCATCCGAGTTAAGCGTGCGCTACTCCTACAGCGAGAAACGTACACCCGACCTTTCAGGAACGATTCCGCCCTGACATTCACTCGCGTTGAGCCGTGCATAATACCTGCGGCGCGAGGTCATCATACACTGGCATTTCAGAAGCGTAAGGTACTCACAATCTGCAGAGGCAATTTCTTCAACCGAGAGAGGGCTAGTGGACACAAAGGAGTAGCTGCTGATGTCGACAGTTCCTCCACCAGCGTCGACAATCATGACGTTCTGGCCGTCCTGCGGGGTGAAGCGCGATAACATGAGCACCTTGCTACGCACAACGGTAAATTGTAAACTCACCGCAATGCTATCCGTCGTCAGTCCACTGCGGATGCAGAAGTGCAAGCTCGCTTCTCCCTCGGTGACGAAATGGATACGTTCGCGACCTTCTTGGGTGTCCGGCACGAACCCGGCCTTGACGGCTGCCTCACGCATCTTGCCCTGCTGGAGACCCTCCCATCCATTGGGATGCGAAAGAACAAACTCGATCCGATCCTTCACAGACTGCCAGAGGCTCTCGCCACTTGCGTGCGTCTCACAGATATAGCGCTGTGTGCATGTGAAGAGGTACCGCATAAAATCGGCGAAGACATCTAGCACGTTCTTTCCTTCAGGTAACGGTGGTAGGTCCGCTCGCCTGACGTTGTCAGACCCGAGATTCTCTGGACGTAGGTGAAGTTTGAACCTAGACGAATATCAAGATTAAACATGGTAGATCCAAGAACTTGATGAGGGGCCAAGGACTCACCATTCTACAAATACGAGGTCCTCGTCCTCTGCTTCGAGTTCCATCCCTGGCTGCGCGGCTTCTGCACCGACAGAGTGTATGGTGCCATCACGACGGTAGTACATAATGGACGGGATCTTGGAGTCCCCGGCCGAATCCTCTTGTCCAGGAAACCTACCCCAAGCGGTTAAGAGCGCGTAGTTGACAAGACACGGTAAACATACCGCGTGATTCCTTGAATCCTGGGAACTTCGCCCGGATCAAGGATAGCATATCCCACCCCAGAATACGTCGTACCGACGTCCATGGCGATGACGAGTTTACGGGCGGGGCCCTGGTATGGCGCAAGAGGGCCCATGCTGAGAATGGTGGAGGCAGAAGGACGTCCAAAGGAACGGCCAAACCACCCTGTCGCAAGCCCGGGTCAATATAGGCAGAGCACGAGCCGTGTGGATGTCTGCACGCATGTTCGGCGCGGCGAACCTTCTCAGTCTCTCTACCACTGGTGCTGCGGTAATTTCCTCCCTAGACGCCGGGACCGGCTTCGAAGTTAGTTCCAGGCCGAGGTCGGGTTCTTCATGTGATGCACCGGTCCCAACGATTGCGACCGTGCCAGTGCGCCCCCCTAGCAAACGAACCGAGCTTGCATGCCATAGAAGCATTGGTGCCGGGCGCAAGGATACGGCGTGAAAGGACCACCGCATGCGAACCTAGCCCATGAGGCATAGCAAAGAAATGGCAAGTCACCGTCTATCAAGCACGCATCCTGCTCGCTGACCACCATTCTCTGGCATGTTGTGGTTGCTATCCCTCCTCCGTCGTTGTTGCCTCTATATCTCGTTACAGATCATGAGATTTTTCGGTGGATCCGGCAACGACTCAACATCATCCAGACGAACGAGCTTCTTCGGAAGAGATCCTGACTACCGTCGATTATGCAGAAACCTAGAATCTCAGCTAAGGGAGAAGGAGCAGGAGGTCGATTCGCATAAGCATCAAGTGCGGGCCTTGCAGAAGAAGGTGGACGAAATTCATGACGGGAAAAGGACGCTTGAAGTGCAATACGGCGAGCTGCAGACGCAGGTCCAGTGGCTGGAGAAACGAGTGGGGGACATGGACCGGGAGGCCAGGGCAGCCAAGTCCACGCAAGCGGAACTGGAAAGGGCCATGAGTCAGATGCAGACCGAGCGCAGGAACCTGAAGACCCTCTTGGATACCCGGACGGCGGAGCTGAAGGAGGCACAGACGTACCTCTCTAAGGAGGACGACGTCACCGACAGCGAGGTCCTCCGTCTCGTGCAGGCCATCAACTCGCAGATCTTCCAGATGAGTGCCCAGATATCGGACGATTTCCAAGCGTCGTACGGAACGTACAAGAGTCGGGAACTCGCCGAGCGCATCGCTTCGCAGCTGGAGAAACATCCATACGTTGTCCCGGGCCTTCTTCACGTCCTCTCCACCACCTACCATAGAGACGATCCGATCCTTGTTCAGCTTGCTCTCCAGACCGTGCTCACGGCATTTCTCTGTGACATAGCCTCTCCTTGGGCAGCGGTGTCTACGCAACATGACACGCTTCTACGATCAATCTATGTCGAGATGTGCAAAAATGGTAAGTAGCACCAAATGCGATGATTGTTCCGACATCTGATCCAACAACAGAGTCTCAGTCCGTCTTCGGGAAATGGCGAACAATGGCCCTCACCTACTTGCGCGCTCTCGCTCCAGACCAGGGCGAAGTGACATCCAAGGTTGTCAACAGGCTCGTGAAGTTTATCGGTGCTATCCTCATAGTCTGCGGCGCGGGAGATTCCATTGAAGATGTGCGTCAGCTCATAAAGCAGCAGTACGGACAAGCATTAGAAGAACTCGCCACGCACGTCATCGATTTCCGCCGTACCGTTGGGGAGCGCGTGGTATCACGTGATCTCCACGTCATGACCGTTCCGCCGAGTACTCCTTTCTCCTCATCGTCAATGGAAGACGAGTACGCCGACGCTAAGAATCCCTCCCCTGACGGTCCCACGTTCTGCACGTCGAGTTTGGGGCTCATAAGGAAGGAACAGAAGCCATCGGATCCCGGAGCCCATATCGACGGTGATGAGCATCGCCGTCAGGTCACACTGCTCAAACCCAAGGTCATCCTATGGCGCACGGTCGAAGGTCTATGTGCCGAGTGTAAAGTGCCGATGGCGGAGACCACGAACGGTATGGCTCCGAGTACTGATAGTTTTCTCGTTCCATTCCCTCTGACCAATTTGCCATACAGATCGCATGCCCTCAAGTGCATAGGCCGATAAGGGCGGGTGTATTCAGACGCGTGCGGCCTGCGCAAGTTCTAGAGTACCGTAACTCACCTTTACTATCTTCGACTCCTCCGGCCCTTCGCGCTTTATGCTCTCCACTCTTTCTCACTGCGTCGACTCAATGCCCACCTGATAGTAGCCACCAAAGACGCTGCGTTGTAATGGTTTCGACAAGCCTAGTTGCCCAAGCATTATTTTTCGTGCAAGCTCGAGAGGCTCAGGTAGAGATAACTTCGCGTGCACTAGTACAACGACAAGGGGCGCTGCGAGCGCTTCGTGCCAATCGAGACTCGGGCGAGGAGGTGATAACCACACATGGTAATCATTCATTCCGGCCTGAAATCCGTAGCCGGGATGAAACTTGAAAGTCAACACCGGCCCGGCATGCTACACCTACTAGTACACCAGTGGCAGGGTCCGAGTCTTGGAGCTACAAGGAACCCAAAACGCCACCGCACACACAGCATCTCCCGCCATATCACACACTGCGTATTCCCCAAATCTAGCAGGGAGGTATGCGACATAGAGCTAGCTTAGGCGAGAAAGAGCGGGGGAGGGCGTGGCGGGATCGTGATGAGTGGGCGAGATTCATCGAAGCCGTCTCGCTTTCGGTCGAGCGGTCTGGTCCCGCTCAGGGTGTCTGCGAGAGAGTGCGAGAGAGTGCCGCTGGGTCTCGCACGGACGGTGCCAGAAGGGCTAGCTCTAGGTAGCGCCGAGGCATGCGACTCCGTCTCGAACACATCTCACGCTACACAGAGCGCGCCTGTCTCCCTCCCTTCGCACACCTATGATCATTCTGTCTCGTCTTGACGCGCTTTTTAGTGATGCTGCTCTGGCCCTTCCTCTTCCCAATAATACCCCCCAGTAGTTCAGGCTGGACGATCTATACAAATCCATACCACTCCGGACCTCAACCTAGCCCCGGGGCCCCTCGGCAGTATCGCCTACTTGGGGGCGGGCGAAGGCCGCCCGTGCGGGAACGGAAACATATATAACTCCCCTCTTTGGCCGTCTTCCCTCCTACGCGGCCCACCTAGGGGCAGGGGCTGCCGAGTGAGATCAAGGTAAGTTAAGCTACAAGTGAGATTAAGGTAGGCTACCGCAAGGTAAGACGGCACTGTAGCAATGATCGGCACTTACACGGAGCATTTACATTGTGGTTGCATATCTACTAATGCACCGTATAGTTGCAAAAGGTGAGCATTTGGTTCCGAATAACTAAGAACTTGAAGTAGCAGTTTGTGCGGATCTGTCCCGTGCCATGCGGCGATGTGGTTGAATTTTTACTAGTCGACGGTGAAGCGAGATCCTCTGTAGATAATGTAAATATCTTGTCATGTATATGTTGTATCAATCCAGTGTTATTCTATCCAGGTCTATCACAAATATTTTGGTTTATCTTTCGGATGTTGCTTGAAGATTCAGCTGATCAGGCAAGCGCTCATACCGCTTACCTTTTCGGTGCGGATCTATGACATCACTTTGTTGTGCCGTCCCCCAAACACCCCATTGCGAGAAAGGCTCTCCGTTCCTTGCGAGATCATATCGCGAAGCCTCGGTCAGCCCTGGGCCTATACTCTCTCGGTATTCCTAGCCTTGCAACCCGCTATGGTGCCTCGCCCATGACTTCGTCTCCATCTGCGAACCGTACCAGCGCTACTGCGCAGATGGGGGCGTGGTAACGGCGCGGATACTCACTGTGCCTATGCTATCACATACAGCTTGCGACCTTGCTCAGGATTACTAGTCCGACCCGCACGCGCTCGCAGGTGGGGAGCGGGAAAGGGCCAATACGCAGTGACACATGCCGCAGACGGCTGCACAACCTGGTCTTCCTGAGGCAATAAAACTCACATCGTTGGACCTTACGCTGTGGATGAACACAAACTACTCTTTCAGGTTTGGTGACGAGATCAGGAAGGCGATCACTGAAGACTTCCAGTCAAGGGGATGGGGGGATTTCAAATCGGAATCCATCAACGACGATCCCGAGAGGGTTGCACGCGCATTGTACATCGCCTTCACGCCTATACGAGAAGGTAGATGGGTGCCGGAGTTCAGGCGTATGGGGCAATCACCGTTGAAGCCCAAGTATCACGACGAGGCCACCATCAAGGCGCTGTGCGAGGCCAACCCACGCCTTCGCAAGAGGTTTTGGGGCGACTTGGTGCTCGACCTTATGATGCGCACGCTAACACTTTGTAAGCATTGTCTCTGTTGGGTAGTGGCGGCCGTGTTCACAATGTTGGATATCACAGGCTTCTGGTACGAGGGCAGGGAGGACAGCTGCCCCGTTCTCTACAGACAAGAAGACGAGGACACCTAGTACGATTGGCTGCAACGTCATGGCTGACCCCATCTTACATCCGCCACCAGAGATTGAAGTGGAAGTCACAAGAGAGAGAGGGTAGGGAGAAGCGTTGTACAATCTAGGAAATGGAGCGCAAACATTGCAATGTCTGATCATGTAACGAATGTCATGAAGCTACGTGAACCAATGAGACCATTGCGAGACACGGGTATTCGGGACGTTTGACAAACACGATGAGACTCATCGAGATCGATTGCGAGAAATGGGAGGCGGCTCCAAGCAGCCCTGAGAGAGAATATACCTGAACAGTGGGGCTCCCGGTATGACACGACCGGCGAGAATCCCCCACTATCGTCGCGTAGACTTCCCGACGACTCCGAAGTCGTGCGTCGGACGTTGCTCTATTAGCAGGCGTGTCTACCGTTCTTAATGGGCATTCGCTCAAGAAATTCAAGTATCGGTGGTCAAAATCGCGGGGCTCCGAGTCCTCACCCACTGTTACTCGTTAATTCTGACTCGTCGGAGGACGATGAGTCAGACGCATCGAGTTTATCCGCACCGGCGGACAAGTTTAACCCAATAGGACACTTTTAGCCCTATAGTCTACTATAGTATAGTACTTACCG
Source organism: Trametes hirsuta (assembly GCA_001302255.2). Taxonomy (NCBI): domain Eukaryota; kingdom Fungi; phylum Basidiomycota; class Agaricomycetes; order Polyporales; family Polyporaceae; genus Trametes; species Trametes hirsuta. The sequence continues at coordinate 2,036,892 of CP019370.1, read as the reverse complement.
GGGCGGTTTTCGAGAGCTATGAGTTTCACCGTGTAGTCACTGTGGTGTATGCTGACAGGAACGGCGGAGTCTTATAAATTCAGTCTACTAGCGAGGTTCGCCAAGAACTCATTGCTGGGAACCGTAAATCTACAAGCTCGTGCTAGCAGAAGATTCGATAATATACATGCATACTACCAACGGAACAACCTACAAGTGCCTACGAGGGTCAGCGAATGCAACTCTGAAAAACGAGCACCATGGTATTAGAGGCTAAAGTACACGGGTAAGCAGGACTGCACGGCGGTCACGGTGCGAGTCAGATCACGTTCCTCAAAAAGCGTCGTAAATGACCTCGGCCGGACTGCTGTCGATTTGCGGGATTAAAAACACCGACCCCGCAGTAAATCCTAAATCAAGCTCACCGCATTTCCTCGCCCTTGATAGACAGAACATCAATAAACAGAATCCGACATCTGGGTTCGAGTCGCAGCGGGGAAGTTACTCACATTCTCCATCCATCTGATTTGAGCTTGAAGCTCTGTCGAACCGCAAATGAGGACAATCTCGAAGGTTTGGGCGTGGTAAACGCCATCACGGCCATATCGACGAGTCTTAGCCACTCGTCGCATGTTCGCAGAAACAGTGCAAAGTGTGGTGAAATGTTCTGGCCAGAGGATCAAATTACACGACCGACGTCGGAAGGGCACGACGTAACTCACCCGGTTCGTTGGCCACCCAGAGGGTAGCGTCAGCCTTCTCGCCATCGTAGCACATAATCCTCTCCGACAATTCGCTCAACATCCATTCGTCACGCGCGTGCCTGGTATATTTCTTCGATATCTCTTCTGTCACACGGAGCCTTTTCCCCTGTAATGAGCGCATTAATCAACTTCCACGCAGAACCGCGCGGGGCCTGTGTTCTTGGCCAACCATCGATCTACGGGGATCACGACTCACTTTGGTGAGAATGGTCTCGAACGCTCCACGAATGCACATGAGTCCTGACGGGAGCATCTTCATCTGCGAGATGTGAGCTATGTGCTGCGGATCTCCGGGACGGAACAAAGGAGAGTAGTCGGTCCCATAGGTCTTCTTCATGACGCGAGCGGTAACGTGGTGTTCGAGATAGAACCTCATACTGCCCTGCGCGACAGCCTTATTCGTACACCGGGCCGGCGTGACCTTGATGAACGTAGTGATCAGGAAAACTTAGGTACTTACGGATGGTCGGAGGGTCGACACAAGTCTAATCCGAGGGGCTTGAGCGTGCCCCGAAGGCGGGTGTACAGCCACCCACTGGCGGCAAACCCGCCAATGAGGAACACAGTCTGAATGGCGGAAACGTTAGCTAGAGAAAGGAATGTATAGACAATAAGTGCGCACTGAGATACGCTCTAATGCAACTCTCTGCTGGTCTTGCACCGATGTAACAATCTCGTCCATCGATGGTTTGAAGAACGACTCAACGTCAGATCTAGTAGTTCCCGTCACTCTCAATGAACATGCCCGAGCGAACACCTGAGAAGAGGACTCACCCCGAAAGAGCTAGCTGGCCCCGTCGAATGTTCTTAGCCGGTTCGTTGTCTTTCATCGAGCCGAACTTGATGAACGACCGATGGCTCGGGTCCGTGAAGGCAGGTTTGGTCGACTTGTCGAAATCATCCATCATCGCCTTGATGTCTTCGTCATTACCGTACTTAGAATCCTTGAGTAGATCTGTGACAACGTTCTAAGTAACGGGTGCACTTCCGAGAAGAGGCCGCTAACTTATTAAGAACGTTTCAGCACGGTCATTCACCCGCGTTGATCCCTGGATGATGCCTAACGAAAGCCGCTCTTAACGGAGAACACAGGCTAGTATCGGGAGGAACTCACAAGCCGCTGGAACGATCTCTTTCCAGCCTGTAGATTGCGGCGCACTCGACTCAGGCGAGTAGCTGCTGACGTCGACGGTGCCACCGCCGGCATCAATTACCATGACACCGGCGTCCTCCTGAGAATGTGTCAACCGCCAAATGATGAAACACCAGACAGCCCTCAGACTGACCTGGATTGGGCCTACTACTAAGCCGTTAGCGATGCAATAATGCAAGCCCGCTTCGCCTTCGGTCACGAACTGAATCCGCGCGCGGCCATCGCAAGTGTCGGGAACAAGTCCAGCTCTGATGGCAGCCCTTCGCATCTGGCTCTGCTGCTGGCCCTCCCATCCGTTAGGATGGGCAAGTACAAATTCGATATGGTCCTCAATTGACTCCCAGAGAGTCGTCCCGTTAGGATGTGCCGTGCAAATGAAGTCTCGCGTGCACCGGAAGAGGTAGTCGATGAAGTCGGAGAAGATGTCCAGAATGTTCTTACCCTCCGGCAGCCTGTTCGCATCGGGGTCGTATTCCCGGAAGACTTGTACATTCGGCCGGAGGTGAAGCTTGAACCTAATTAAACAAACTGCGGGTCAGTCACTCTTCGTATGGCAGGGCCAAACGTCGAGGAGTCACGGACGCATGCTCACGGACCATTTGACGAGGAACAGCCCCTCATCCTCTACCTCAAGTTCTATGCCCGGCTTAGTGGCTTCTGCGCCGACAGAATGTACCGTGCCGTCGGGGTAGTAGTACAGGATCGACGGGATCTTGAACTGATTCATATCAAGTTGACCTGGGTAGCTGGGTCGAGGAAGCCTTTAATATTACGGATGACGTCGAACACGAACTGGAGCTCACCGGGTGACGTCGTGAATCTCGGGAGCCACGCCAGGTTCCAAGAAAGCATAGGAAACACCAGAATACGTTGTCCCAATGTCCATAGCTATCACGAGCTTGGGCTTTGAACCACGGTAAGGCTGAAGATGACTCATCTTGGTGGTCGAGGTATAGGGGGATCACGGCAATTAGCCGTTCTGTAGCTATATTATATCTGTCCAGTACGACTGTGCTGCGGTAATTTTATGAGGTGGAACAAAGACACGAGGCTTTCCTAACAGAAGAGATGCCCGCGCACACGTAAAACACGACGCACACCGATGATGTAGTTGTAGCTGTCACGGTGAAAGCGAAGAATATCAGCGGAAGGCCCATACCCATGCACATGCGCATGCAGGAGGCCACGATGCAATACGGACACACCTCAATCGCAGCGAGTGGAGTAGCTTTCTGACGCGCTCCTGTCGACACTGTTGGACCATCCACCATCATGCTGGGCAATGGGCTTCGCCGACTATCCATCAAGCCTATTCTGCTCTGGGCTTCGAGATACTACCCCAGTATATTCCTCAACCTGGTCTACAAAGCACTTAGTATAGTAAGTTCGTTGACGCGTTTCATATCGAGGAGAGGCGACGTACATTTGCAACGTACACGGGATATTCTCCCCACCGTTATCGATCGTGCGACCAGTCCGGCTCTTGGTGATATAGCCCTCGAGAGATGTGAGGGTGGTCATCTGCCCTCGGAGAGCCCAGGTAGGACGACGGAACGAAAGCGGACGAAGACACGCGAGTTAGAGCTGGAGTCGGAGCTACGCGACGCGAGAAGGCAGCTGGTGGCTACGACGAACGAGGTTCAGGCACAGCAAAGGTCCAAAGCTGCCCTTGAGACCTTACTCTCAGAAGCACGCACAACCCAGGAACAGCTGCTCGCATCGCTGAGCGCCAAAACCATCGAGTTGAAACAGGCGCAGGCGTACCAGTCGATGGTGGACGACATCCCTGATGATGATGTCGTGAAGGACGTCCGGCTCGTGAACTCCTTCATCTCCCAGATCGCCCCAAATATCGCAGATGACTTCGAGCCTTCATGCGGCACACAGCAGCAGCAAGACGCTGCCGACGAGGCACTCACGCGCCTACAAGACATGGCCGCCGTTCACCAGGAGCTAGAGCGGATGCTGCGTCGGCACAATTACAGCTATGACTCGACGCTAGCACAAACTGCCCTTCAGGTCGCAATGGTGGGCTACTTCCATCGTCTCGCATCACCGTGGTCGACATGGACGGGGGAACGCACACCGTTGCTCAGGGAAATCTATGCAGGAATGTGTAGCCATGGTGAGTCCACATTGACCATCTGCGGGCGGTGAGTTAATGCTAAACGTTATCAGAGTGTCAGTCTGTGCTAGGAAAATGGAGAACCATGACATTCACTCACTTAAGCGCTCCGGTAGCCCTGAGCACACCTACGACACTAACAGGGCGGTCTCGGAACTGATCGTCCTCGTTCGGGATGTCCTCCTAGCATGCCGGATCGACGTCGCCCAAGAGGAGACACGCGGTCGCATTCAGCAGCAGTATGGGGGAGAACTGAAGGATGTGGTGGTGCGCGCGCTCGAGCTCCGTCGCATCATAGGTGAACGAGTCGTTTCGCGCGACTTGGACCTCCTCCTGGCACCTTCCCCAAGTTTCGATCCGGGAGAGGTGGAAGATGAATGGGCGTCCCCAAGAGATCGTGGTGGTCTAATCTCCAGTGGCCAAGCCGTCTTCTGCACGACAGGATTAGGCCTTGTGAAGGAGGAACACAGGTCGGGGTCGGTGCGCGGCGGCGAGGGATATCGTGTGTACAAGGTCATCCTTGTCAAACCTAAAGTCGTCCTGGAGAGTGCTATCGAGGGTTTGATTGCAGGACTAGAGGCGAAGGCGGATGCGGATGCTTGAAAGGCAAGAGGGGAGGTGTCGTATCGGGTATACCGTATAACTTGAATTGTGCAGGATGTGTCGACCTACTAGAAATGCGTGAACATTTAACGTCGTGATGTAAGTTGGGCAATGGAGAAATGAACTCCCTTCCTGGATGTAACGTTTCCTAGGTTGCTTCCTAGACGGATCCGGCCATGCCAGTGCCCTAGAAATTCATGACTGTCGATCATACGTATGACAGTGTGCCACTGAGATCAGCACGGTCAACAGGGCGAGCGGGTCCAAAAAAAGCCATCAATAAAGCGACAATCAAACTACACGTAAGGTAACACCACAGTTTGTATCTCGAGGTGCAGAAGAGGCGAGCAAACGTACGGGGACCGGGAATCGGGAGTCAAGAAGAGGCAGGGTCACAATCCAACAAGGGGTACCGCGGGCGCCCGTGAGGACCCACCGTGGCAGCGGGCCCTAGTCCGCGCGTATGCCAGGCATGGTGGGAGGGGGAAGAGTGGAAGGTGGAGGCCAGACCGTGCCAGTGCCGACATCGGCAGGGGCAGGGGCAGACACGCAGGTGTCGCATGCGAGATAAATAAGGGGTATATATGCATAACGTTACGACGCTGTCGTGTGCCCCGCGCGCAGCGAATTAAAGGGAGGGATAACCGGGCGCGCGGGACGAGGGGATGGAGTTGCGAGAGATCAAAGGCGAGTCGGACGACCAGTCAAGAGGAGGAACCGGAGCAGGGTCGCAAGGGAACAAGAGTCGTAGAATGAAGATCGTAAGATATCTGAATGGGGAAATGACAGTAGTTCACACGAGACAAACGGAGAGGCACCCCTTGCGATGAAGGGGGCGAGCGACACCAGTACAAGAAATCCTACAACCGGCGGGGAAGGAGACAGGACCCATGAGACGTTTATGTACAGAAGTTACGGGACGAGTTTACTCGGCAGTGCCGACGTACACATCGTCATCGTCGTACTTGCTGTATTCGGTCGGGGCGACGCTCTTCCTGTTGAGGGTACTAGAGGGGTAGACGGACTCCGGAGAGTGAGGCGTTGCTGGGGCAGAAGAGGCGACATCAGGCGAGTAAAGCGTGCGCATGCCGTTCCCGTTGTACTTGGCCACTGGAGTTGGAAGACTTGGGACACCGGGAGTGCCGGCACCCATTGCGCGGCGCTCGGCATAAGCGCGCAACATGTCGTCAGGGGACATCATGTTGGCGGGCATAGGCTGCATAGGCATTACCCCCATAATGGGAGACTGAGGAACTTGATGGGTGGGGCTGGGTGCGGCGGGCATCGACATCTGAGCATCGAAGAGCATTTCTCCCTTTGTCGCGGCCTCATCACCACCCGTACGCATCACTGGGAGCGATTAAATACCGGGAAAAACTGGGGAGAAGAACGATGCACTTACTGGACAATGCGGGCATAACCTCGTCCAAGCTAGGGCGAGGAGCAGCATCTTGGCCGGTCATTCGGGCCCGGATGTCCTCCGGAGTCAAACTGAGAGGGCCGGCGGTCTGGATAGGCGACAGGATCGGGGAGGAGTTACTGGAACTCTCTGTAGAGTTCTGCCGGTCGGGGAGAGGGGGGACGTGGCCGACGTGGAATGCACGGGATTGACGGGTACGACGTGATTCGGTGGACGGGCGAGGATCAGCCGCGAAGGAAACGCGTGAGACACGATTCTCAAATGCAGACGTGCGAAGGCCGGGGCGAAGCTGAGACATTTGAGGAGCCTCTCCAGGATTCTGCTGATACACGCCCTGCGCACCGATGCCGGCATGACCTCCCTCGACCGCGACCGTGGAGGAAGGACGGACGGCACCAAAGGAGAACGAGGAAAGACGGTTCCCGGATTCATTCGATACGGCCATACTGTTACGAATGGCAGCGTTGGCACCAGCCCCAGTCATCGACTTCCAATCGGTCGAGATTGTGGACATGCGCTTGTCGACGGCCTCGCTGTAACGCTTACGCTTCTCCTTGCCCTTTGTGCGGCTGATCTTGATGTACGCAGCCACGCCGAGTCCGATAAGGAAGAGAAGGGGAAGGAGGACAGCGGCCGCAATAGCACCCTTGGAAAGACCATGACTGCCGGTAGATACGTTGTTGACCTGTTCCACAGCGCCGGCGACCGCGGTCGTGTTCGAGGTGCCGGTGTAGGTCGCAGTAAAAAGTGGTCCCGCGGGAGTAGTAACCATGAAGAGAGGCTCGCCGGAGGGAATGATGGTGAACTCCAAGCTCACTTCGGATGTCGAGTTCCACCACCCGGGTTTCAGGGTAGTGGTGTAGCTGCCAGTGGCGTAGCCAACATTCTCCCAAACATGGAGGATAGGGCGCGAGGCGCTAGGAGCGTACAAGTAGATGTCGACGGCGGTCGAGTTCAAGCACGAGGTGTCCCACTGTATGGTGACAGGCTGACTGGCGTCAACGACCTGCCCCTGCGTGGGGCTTTTGTAAAGGCCTCCAGTGGAGCATTCTGGTGATTCCAGTTAGTAGGAGGACTTTATCAGGATTATGAAGCTTTCAGTATAAGCTTGTAAGAAGCCGTCTACCCGGCCATGCCTCTCAGATCGGTATACAAGGGGGTCACGGTGTGGTTACGGCCGACGAGAGCATTGCGACGTATGAACACCCACAATGTAATGGGATGGGTGTAAGACCATTGGCACGAGTAACGTATCCATGAAGAGATTGCGATGTAGCGTGGGGCCGCCTGGTAGGGCACTCTGAATCCAGACGGGGTCATATCCGGCTATCTTCGAGTGCCCAAGTTATCCCCCCTTATTTGACAGATAGTCACTACCACCGAAGCCAACCGTTTTCCCAAGGCCTCCCACATACAGCGCGCGTGCAATGAAATTCGCCAACGACACTCACCATCTCGCTTGTGTTGATGGCTTGCAACGCCATGTCCGAGCCTGACGGTCTTGAATCCGTTCTTCATGACTCGCGTTAAAGGAATGTGCGGTAAAAGGAAGGGAGGGGTGAGGGAGAGGAGGACGAGCTCCGCGGCGAGGACGGCGGCGAGGCTGACGACGACGACGGCGACGGTGGTGGCAAAGAACAACGGGCGGGGGCGGGCGTCAACCACCCTGGCCCTCGGCGCCTGTTTCCAACTAACCCGTGTTAGGCAATGCCCGCCGAGGATCCTGTCGGCCTCCGTTCGGTTCACACCGACATGGGCAACTACCAATGTCCCAACCGAAAGCACACAGCCGACTCCAGCCGTTCGTCTGCTTTACAGCCTCGCGAAATGACCGACGGTATGCCGATGCCGAAGGAGGACGGCTTCCACTTAAAAAATATTATTCAATTTATCACGATCCATAGATTGCCTCGACGACGTTTCGACGGTGCTGACAGATATTCATACTCTACATTGGCGGTTATTGAAGTCGAATGTGTAGGTCCGCGAGAAAGGTAGCCATATCTAATGAGCTCAGTACACGATAGGAAATCGTGAGAAACCGTCAAGAATCATCTAGTGAGCTTATCAAGACCCTCTGGGACCTATGCAAGACAGAATCCAGTTAGTGTAGATGACTCGCGATAGAATGCCTCTTGAAAATGCCGCTTACCTTCCACCCATGTGTCGTCGCAGCCCTCTTATAGCCCTCTAAGGCCTCATACATGCCATACGGGCTGCATCAATCACATCGCAGCTATCGTCAGCGATGCAAGATGTCAGAGAGATTGATGTCCACTCACGCATCCCAGTTCTTGGCCAGGCGAGCCGGCCGAGGTTCGAGGTTCGAGATTGCAAGTTTGATCTGGAGGAGAACCGCAGAGATGCTAAAGAAGCCACTTAGGGCCGTGGTAATTCCGAAGTGGGGAGTTTTACCTGTAGCTGGGAAGCCAACCTTGGAGTATGAGAGCTACGTCAGTTCTCGCTCAACCGAGTACTAATGACACTCTCTTACCATCGGCTGTCAGAAGGTCCATACACATCGACCCTCCTGCCATATGGTTAGTTGACCTGTTCCTGCAAACGAGATCGTGGCAGCGCACCGCCCGTGATATGTCCGCCACCGCCCTATCAATATATATCGTTAGCCCCTAAGCCCCCTAACAAAAGCACCAACGTGACGTTGCGCACATGGATGAAAGGCAGGAAACGCGGCTTCAATATGCGGAAAAACGGCGGAGAGTGCGGGAACGTCGACGGGAAGCGTATTTCGAAGACGAGCGAATTGACCCCCCTACGTGCTCGCGTGTTCGGGTTAGCGGCCGTGAATGATATGGAGTGAACCACTCACCTGTCCGCCAGATCCTTCGCGACGGGCAGCGTGCTGTCAAACGAATGCAGTTCTACGATCCATTGATACAGATTGTCGCCCATGATCTCTTCCGGCATGTACCATCCGAGTTCGCGCAGGCACTTCGCACAGTCCTGCTCCTTGAGCATCGCGCGAAGTTCCTTCTGTAGCGCAGTGGACGCCATAGGCGAGGACTCGGCTGGGGGCGGCATTAAGTGCTCGATGCACTGGTCTACCCAGGTACGGTCGTGCTTCCAGTCGTCCTCGACATCGTCCCGATCAACAGCCTCGCCGACTCGAGCCGCCGAGCCACCAGCGCCACCGAGAGCAGCCCCCGAGAGGACCCGCAAGTCATCCTCGTCGTAGTCAGCGGGGACGAACTCGTCGCGCAGGCTCTTCAGTAGCTTCTCTAATGCATAGCTAGGTTCCGGGATGCGTATGAGGGCCTGGTGCAGGGTGAGCGGATGCTGAGGGTCGAGTGGTACGTAAGGGATCTCCTTTTCGACGACGTCCGGCGCATCCTGTACGGCTGCGGCCTGGGTAGCACCCACACTGCCCGCCGGCTGCGCCGGGAGACCAATCGGCACACCGCCATGTGTCGCAGGGCCGCGCACCATCAAGTACCGACTATGACACAAACACGGGTGAGAGGTGAACGACAACGACAAGATGCAAAGGGGACTCGCCAAACGATCCATTCGGTCTGCGGCACAACCAAAAACGGTGACGTGCTCTTAAACTTGCTTGGGAGATTCACAATCTCCGCAAGAGCGACGCACGCAGACGGTTTGGCCGCGCTGTTCTTCCAATAAAACCCAGCGCTTTGAGCGTATGTGTGGACAGAAACCTGGCCATCTTTCGCGAAGTACACTCCTGACGAGCCGTCAGAGCACGGTATGGTTGTCATCCAGACTCGCTTACCGTCTCCATATGCCCGGCCGTGAGCAACGGTCTTGTACCAGAGACCATGGCGAATGATCTGCGCGGGGTCAGCGGAGCCACTCTACACCAGTATATATACTAACCGAGTGCCAATTCTTAGCAGGGGAACCATGGAAACCCTGCATCCCACACCGTCGCATAAGTAGTCAGCTTAGGAATAGTTACTTATAGTGTGCATACGTAAAGCGACGGAAATTCTCGGGCCCGGACGTTCTCCTGCTTTGCACTCTGTACGGCCATGCGGAACTTTGCTTCTGCATCTGGTGCTCCGACGCTGAAGCGGAACTGGCGCCATGCGGGGTCTGAGAGCAAAACGTTAATACAACACAGCACGCTGTCACCGCAAGCACGGACGGACCCATATTCTTGACCTTCTCGTCGTCTGACTGGAGCTCTTCTAGGTGAGCCGTGCAAGAGGCAATAATCCACCGCAAGACAAGCCAAGCAGCGGCGGGGATGTTAGGGTCGATGTCCTGCAGGCGAAGCCGTGCACGACCAGGTTTCCGAGGCTGTTCCAGATGACGTTTCAACTCTGCAATCTGTGAGGAAAAATGTTATGTAAATGGCTTCGTGTGTCTATTCATGATACACTTACTGGAGGTAGCGCGTCGATGAGCGCCCTGATCGCCATACGCATCTAGTATGGCCATCAGTGCCTAGTACATTTCAAAGAGCGCTGACCTACGTTGGAAACATCGAGTTGGTCAAATTCGTGTAGGCCGTCCGGATTCTCACTCGCAAGCCCCTTAATCTTCACACGCAAGCCCATACCGATGGGCAACGGGTTATCAAGTGACCCTTCTGCAGCCGCTATATAGGTCAGCGAGACTAACAGATCCACGACCGCGGTATTAGCGCAGATGTCGTACTGAGGACTAGTGAGGGTCTTTCGTAGAGCGTGGACACAACATGGCACACCTCGAGTGACGGCCCTCGGTTCAGGTTGTAATACTGGTACGTGCAGAGCGGTGAGCTGCACACGTAAGGTTTGAGTGCCTCCAGGTCTTCCTTGAGTTGTTGATGGCACACGAGACAATACCGAGGGCACAACTGAGCCGCATGGGTCCATTAGCCATGTTCGTTAAAAACAGGTGACTATCGATACGTACCGCTAATCGGCGCATTAAATACGAGAAAGCCACCAAAGGGAGGTTGACGGCATCCTGCGGGTTACGCTCAAGCAGGCAGTCGATGGGTAGGTGGTAAGTATCCGCGAGGTCGAGCTCGTTGTCATCCGCTAGCAAAATCTGCTATACGCAAAACTGTCACGCTACCAAGATAGCGCTGCAACATAGATACACTTACATCTTCCTTCTCACCTAAGATGTCGTCAGCCGATCTTTGCGTAGTCTCAATCTCTGCGCGGAGGACTTCTGCTCCAGCCCACCCGAGGTCATACTTGATCCTGAGTTGCAAAATGTGCAGCAAGTGGCCATTGAGCAGGCTCTCGAGGGACGAACTCAGGCTGAACGGGCGGAACCCTTGTCGCGCTATCTCTTGTACACCGTCATCGTTAAGCGCGGATTCCAGGTCCATCAGATCCAAAGAGTCTTCCATTTCATCTTCAGAGAATTCCTCAAGCTGCTCAGCTTCTACCTCTTCAGCGGGCTTGGCGTCGTAATTCTCTGCAAGGCCAAACTTGCGCAGCAGCTCGACCGCATCCTCCTTCGTTGGCTTGTAGGTAGAACACAGCCCGACGCGAAACTGAGGTGCTGCGGTACGAGCGCTGGCATCAGGTGTAAAGTGGCCATCGGGCTGCACGACCGGATGGACCCCCCTGAGCCCCGAAATGAGTAGGGTAAAATAGTGGGGTCCAGACAATAGGCGTTTGTCCCATGCTAGCAGTGCGCGAGGGGGAATGCAGTCCGCTAGGGATTTCACGGGCAGGGATATTGATAGTGCGAAGTCATCGATGCCGAAACGGATGAAACCGGGTTGGTATCCGTGAGCGACGATCTCATTGAAATCTCTGTACCGTTTGTGAGATTCAAGGTGCGAACACAGCCTCACGAAGGACCTACCGTTGCAAGACTGACTGATCTAGTGCTTGACCTGTAGTAGGCTGGCCACCAAAGAGTTCGTGGTCATCCAAGTCGTAGTTGTCCATGCCGTAGATTTCCTCATCTTCGTCCATCACATCGGCTGACTCATCGTCGCTATCACCGCCACCCTCACTGTTTGCACTCCTGCGAAGCGCAACTAGTCGTTTGGATATGCGCTCGAGGAGTCGCAATACGAGCTCTTGGATCGTCAAAGCCCCGTCTTCGTAGACGGTGTCTATCACGGAAGAGACCTCTTCAGGTACATCGCCCTTCGGTGAACAAAAGAAAGTATGGTCCGAAGGGTATTCAGATGCATCTTGGGAGAATTGAAAGTAAGCTTCAAACAGAGGATTCTCGCAAGCAGTTCCTCTAACCGGAGACAAGAACAGTAAATTCGGCCTCCCGTTCGCCGTCGAGTTGGGTAATAACACAATCGAAAGACCCGTCTTCACTTCCAGATGACACAGCTATGCGTTGCAGTTTTGTCAGATAGTGCAGAACGACGTGTTCGCTTTGGCTGCGTACCAGCCAGACGAAGGTCTTGAACCTCGACGCCGTGTTCTGCTGACCGTATCGCATTCTGCAAATCGTAGTTGAACCGTTTGCGCCCTCGCGTTGGTGCGTTGCTCGGTGCCATTGGATGTGCAGCGTCGATGTCGTTGCGTGCACGTTTGGGTGGCATGTGGTTTATGGCGGTTCACACTGCTGCAGCGGTGGTTTGCCGCAGTAGCTGGCTACTATAGTCCACGTTGCTGCGCCTCGACTTCGGAACGTGTACACACGCACACTTATTCAAGAGCCTTTGTTTGTCTATTACGCTCCGAGCGACGAGAGCTTCTAGCGCGCCAGCAAGGACTCAGAGTTGCTCCTTTGTCGCAGTTCGCACAGTCCTTCTGGACGAGGCAACAGAGACCTGCAGGCTGCGTCTAGCGGTCGGTATGGCGAGGATGTGCCACTCGGGCAATGTGTTCTGGATTTTCGGTGATGACGGTTAGGATGAAGAAACGCCTAACGTCAAACCCCGTGTAAATACCGGTTACATAATTGTTATCAGTCATAACAGTAATAAGCAGCAATTTATGTATCATCACTTCGCTGTTAGTAACCTTAAACAACCCCTTCCACCACTGCATACTATTACTCGGAGCATTCAAATCGAACCAATGGATTGTGAAAACTACATGATACACCCGACTATATCCCGAGAATGTTTGATAACGGCCCAACTACCTACGAAATAGATAGTGTAAGAGACGAAAGATAATGCATAATGGTAACCGCGTGTAGTGCTACACATACCCCGCGCGCATGCGCACCGTTCCCGTCTCTACCACTATCAGTCCTCAAAGACATACCGCGGCCCACGAAGGGCACCCGCCCGACATTGTTCGTGTTCGATTAATGAACATCAAATGTCTAAGACCGGTGATGGAGAATATTGTGGTGCGCATCATGCACAACCGTTCGCTTGGCCAGGCTGCAATCCCCTTGCAATCGCTCCTTTTACTCAGGGTCTTCGGTTCTAAATCAACGTATGTGATTAGCCAAGACGGGAAGTGACAAGTGGAAGGCTCACGTTATCATGTGATCAGGAGACTCAAATACCAAAGCACCACGCCGGCGGAGTCGATGCAGACTACCAGTTAGGAAGGCCACAATGGCCTGGGAGTCGCCCGCAGTAAACTGGTGCTTGAAAATGCCCACGTCGATGATAACTCTCATCCGCTTAAACTTGTGGTCGCTCAGCGTCTCGTCTAGAAGGGGCCAATCCAGCCTCCCCAGCGGTCCACCCGAGGCCGCTTCATCGTCGCTAAGAATGGCGGCTGGAGCGCCTGACGTGGGCAGTGGGACGGGCAATAAGCTGATCTTCACGGTGTAGACGCTGACGGGGAGGTGGGAGATGAGGTCCATGTGCAACTTGAAGAGAGCCTCGCAGTCGTAGAAGGGCTGATACTCCCCATAGTTGAGTTGGAACACGAACTCTTCAAGATTGACGCATTTTGAAAGGTTGAGAGGCCTCCATTTTGCTCGCATATCTTCCGTCCCCACTGAAGATCGTCGTTTAGAGGAGTATCGCGCGCGTATTGATAAGAGATGCTCACCACTGCTTGCCGGTACGACCGGGTTCCAGCCGCCAGCCATTAAAGCCCCAACACCAAAAATTTGATCGAAGCGACTAATTAGGCGGCTGGAAGGCCTCAACCCCAACCGACGCAACCCTGGTCCGATCTCAGACAGGAGTTTCCCGACCTCGGCGACCTGCTCCCACTTGGTGATACAGTCGTAAAGTTCGAGGCTGCGCAGAGTCTCCCATTGAGCTAGGCGAGTGGGGCGGATGAGTTGAACAATGGCTGGCACAGGCACAGAGTTTGCAGACAGCTCCGTAACTCGCAAAGCGGGAGGGACCTCGAGGATACCGACGCCCGCTTTGGGCAGTTCGAATCGAAAATCTTGGGCCATGCGTAGGCTGCGTACGACGGTGAAGAGGCCGAGTAGGCGGAAGAGCGCCTCAAATCCATCTTTCTTGTAGTTGCAAGGACCAATGCTGACTGTGGAGAGCTCCTTGATCGACGCCGTAAGAGGAGGGTCGTCGCGAAGAGGTTTGGATACGACGAGCCCGTTGAGCTCGACGGTACGAAGGTTCGGTAGTGGGCGTAAAATGGCGACGATATCCTTCAACGATATACCGTGGTAGCCGGACAAAGAAAAACTTCGGATGTAGCGACCAATGTCCGCCGTTGAGGTGAGAAATCGGAGGAGGTCGGTGAGAGCGCACTTTCTGGGATGGGCGGAAAAATTAGCAAAAAGGTGGTGGCGACTTTCCGAAAGCCAGCTAGCGCAAACAAGGGCGCATGAGCGCAGGGCATTGCGGTCGTCGTGGAGGTGGTCAATTATGACATCGATGATTTCGCTAGGAAACTCGTCGCAAGTCATGGTGACTACAAAGAACGGCGAAAGAAGTCGCGGGGAGGATGTCAAGATGGTACGCTGAATCACCAGCGGGTCTGAGCCTTTATATCCCTCGCCTTTGTGTAACTACACAAAGCTTCTGGAAACAAACGCGACAGGTAAGCCACTCCGGCCACACCACGCCACAATGAAATTGTTATCGCACGGACCGTATCGTGAACGCGCGCATGCACATCAGGATTCCCAATCCAATATTAGGTATGCATATATCTGTCTTTTTTTCGGGCTTTCTTTCAAAGATTGAGCTTGATACTAGGACGACCGAGGACGCGTCCTAGCTATAGAGAGGTAGCAGAAGAAACGAATGACTCCATCCTCGATGCAAAGTTTTGGCTCATACACATTTCGTATACATGTTCTTCATCGCATGCGTAGAAGACGTGGGGATCCAGAAGGGTGGTAGTCGCTGTTTCATACAGGCAACTTGCAGACAAGACTCTGGACAAGACGAATCGGCCAAATCGAATCGACGCCCATTTTCCTACGGCAAATACCGGCAAGCGAGGGGCTGTGCTCTTGAAGACTCTTCCAGGCTCAGACTCACGATGTACCAAGTACTAGTAGCACTGCCATTAACTGTCAGTAACCTGAATCTCCTCCGGCCAGTGGAGCGAGGTATTTTATGGTGACTTATATATAGTGACCCAAATCCCCATCGGGATTGGCCTCAGACTCGGAGGCTTAAACATCCTTTATTTTATCCTTTGCCGGGGGGGTTCACGCCGCAGTGTGGGTTGGTCCCGCGACTCAGACTCAAAGGTTGGAACACGCCAACTTTGGTGGCCGCTGGGGACATGCAAGAATAACCCACAACGTCTCTGCCAGGATATTGCGCAATTGCATGTATAACTCCGCAAGACCTTGAGTAGCGCCGCCATACCGTATCCACTGGCACCACGTCCCCAAGACATGCGCCATCCGCGGTCGATCGCACTTGGCACTCCCTGACATAAGGCTCAGCTTGCCACCCGCCTGCCTGCTGTGGAGACAACACCGCCGAGTCGCTGGGTCCATTCTCGAGCGCAGTCGCCAACTCCGCTTCGTGGGCACACAACACAATCAAGGAGGCGGGCAATAACGATACCAGAAGGGGAGCACTATATGTATGATACATCCGCAAGCGAAGGGTAGAAATTCAAAAAGGGCTCAAAACGTGGGGAGACGGCGGCGGCAACGGTGCGTCTAGTAGTATGTAACTGCGGATAGCAAGGGAGAGCGCGCGATATTTTTGTACAGGAGCAGATGGGAGGAGAGGGTAGATGTGGGAAGTCTCTAAAAACAATTGCAGTACGGTCTATGTATATCTAAAGGAGGGCGGGCCGGGCCAGTTCGTTGGGGTCGGGGTCGTGCGCACTGCATAGCGTGACGTGAATGTCCATATCGTAGAAGAGAAGCGGAGACGAGAGTGGAGCAGTAGGGCCGAAACCTAGGGAAGCCGGGGAGAGGGAGACGAGGGACGAGCAGGGGCGGGAAAGGAGCGAACGGAGGGGGCGCTGGTATAAAGATGTGGCGGTAGTGTGGGGAAACCGGGTACGGTACACGTAGGTTTTGGAGAGCCTGGGGGAGCACGGTGTTGTGACGGTGGAATGTCCCCGCACGGCATGGGGGACGGGGCGGGGTAGGGAGGAGCACTCGAGGAGCATTCTCTTCAGAGCGTAAACATACCCGTGCCGCGCCGCCGTGAAGGGATGGGGTGCACAAGCACGAGCGAGATGCCCAGCCCGACCGTAAGACCGATCGAGACCGAGATGAGCTGCAGCGCCGTCTGGAAGCCCGACAAGTACGCCTCGTTCGACGACGAGCCAGACTCCTGCTGATGCACGAAAGAGAAGAGGCCGCCATTCGCCAGGCCGGACGGCAATTGGAACAAGATGCCGGTGATCTGCGAGAAAACGGGGTGCGTCAGAACGAGGGTGAAAGGTGGAGCGCGTCTGCGGACGTACCATGATGACGAAAGCGTTTCCGTTGCAGAACCGGCCGTACAGGTTGGAGACGAAGCCGACGGCGAGCGCGCCAGCGGCGGCCGAGATGTCGCTCTGGTTGCGGAAGCGCACGCCCGTGAAGTGGTTTGTGACCCATCCTATGCAGGATATGGCGACGAGCAAGTACTACGAGACGTCGCGACAATTAGCGGACGTCCTCGTCGATCATTTGGGTCCTTGTATCACGTACCAGCTCTCGGTGTCTCCAAGGGGCGTAGTTCCGCAGACTCAGGAAGAGCGAGTATAGGGGGACCGTCAAGAAGGCTAGACGCACGCTCGCATTAGCGCCATATTTTACCAGAGAAGGAGAGATGACATACCCCACCACAGGGAGGGCGTCCTCTGCCACCATGGCCCATTGGGATCGTGGCTCAGCCCACACGTCAAGTCATCAGAACCCGCGAGGCTTTGATGCGTGAGCTTTGAGTAGGCTGTAGCCCCGATCGCAAGCCCAAAGCCGAGGAATAGAGAATATATACACGAGAAGCACACCCTCACGGCGCCAGAGACTATATTGCGAGATGATAGCTCCAGACTGCCGCAAAGGACGATGAAACCCTGACAAAACAGACGGTTAGCCACAGGGCTGGGGCTTAAGAAAGCCAGTGTCACTTACGGGGAGGATGAGCACGATTGAGCACGAAGCGATGGCCGAGTAGCAGAAGTACCGCGCGGACGATAGAGCTGCAGCAATGAAGCTGAAGATAGTTGCAACTGTAATCCTGTACCCACTCCGTCAGTGCGTGCGCGACATCCAATGTCTGGGGGGACTCACTCAAAGACGTTGGAGTAGAGCTCATTGCGGGCCGCAAAGAGCTGGATGATGATCAACAGACAGCCGAGGGGGAACGAGACGAGTGAATCGATGAAAGAGCCGTTAAAGCTAACGCTGCAGATGGATGCCGAGCAGGCGCCGCCGATGAGGACGATCTGCCAGTTCTTGTACAGCGGCCGCTTCCGCATGAGCTGGTCGAGCTCGATCGACGCGTCCTTGACCGAGATCTGATCGTGGATGACCTGCAACACCCGCGCCATTCAGAAAAAAGAAGCCGCCACTACGTAACGCGCGTGCACACGCACCTGCCAGTAGAGCTCGTGCGCCTCCTGGAGCTTGCCGATGTCGAGCGCGCTGCCCTGCCGGATGAACTTGATGCTGCTCGTGCTCGTCGACGGGTCCTCGAACGAGATGAGCATCATGTCCGGGAGGTACATGCACGAGAGCGGCGTGTCGAGGACGTTGCCCGCCGCCTGGATCTGCGCCTGCAGCCGGTGCGTCGGCCCGCCGAACATCATCATCGCCCGTGCGAGCTTGAGGATGAACTCCTGCCGCGACACGATCTCGGCGACGTGCCGGGTAATCTGCGGACGGCCGCGCCCGATGAGCGGATGCCGGACGCGCGCGCACCTTAACGCTTGAACAGCACAGAAAAGACACGCACCCATATCTCCGCCTTCTTGCGCTTCCTGCGCTTCTCCTTCTTCCGGTCCTCCACCCCAAAGTAGTCGCCCTTTTCGCTCGCCCATTCCTCCGTCCCGAGCTCCGTCGCCGGCGTTGCCGTGCCGGGCGTCGTGCTTGGTGTCACCGCCCGGCTCGGCACCCACTTCGGGAGGTCTTTAAGTACGCCCGACCACTTCTGCCTACCGGGCGTGCTCGCCGACACGTGGGCGACCGGTGGTGACTCGCTCGCGGGCGAGGAGGGCATCGACATCGCCGGCGAGCGGACCTGAGGATCGAAGTGCATGCTGCGCGGCCGCGACAGGCTCGGGCTCTTTGACCCCGACGACGAAGCCTTCGGTAGATTGCTCTCCAGCGAGTAGCTGTCGATATGTCAACCTAAAACCAGGCGAAGAAGCAGTATAAGCGACGTACCGAGATAGATGATACCCAGGCCGCTTGCAATTCGGTGCGACAGTGGCGGGCGTGGGCGCGGCCACGCCCGCAATGTTACCCGCACTTGCGATGAGCGGACCGAATACCCCTGCACCACTCCTCGCTGCAGTGGGTCGGGCGTCACCCAGTCCGAACCCCCGCGTCCACGGATGGGTGGGCGGCCTTAACGAGTTTGTGGACATGTTGGGCAGCGAGGGCGGGTACGAGTGACCTTCTCTGTTCGGCACAGGTGGGGGAGGCATGAGCACCCCCGAGGACGTGGTCGACGCGCTCCCATTGACGTTGGCATTGTTCAGCGTCCCGGTGCTGTACATCGACGACGGCCGGGACTCGTCGAACGAGGACCGCGCAGGCGTGGACATGCCCGACTGGAAGCCCGCCGATGGGTCATAGAAGGAGAGAAGCGCGGACAGGACACCCTTTGGCGCCGCGTCCTTGTTCTCGCGTCGCCCCTCCGCGCTCTTCTCGACGTCGGCCCCGGGCGCGCTGCGATCGAGGCTGAAGAAGCCCTTGCGCATCTGCCTGCCCCTGCGTTCGTGCTCTGCGAGCGGCTCCTGCGACTTGGACCGCCGGTGCCGGTTGCCACCACCGAGTCCGCGCAGGAAGCCGTATTTGTGTGCGCGCACGACCCTCTGCGCCTGTTCCTGCGAGTAGTCTTCGATGTCGCGCCCTGGAAGGCCGGCGGTCTCGTTCCGGTCGATGAAGTTCTCTCCGGGGACGTCGTGGAGAGAATCACGGCGCGGTGCCAGCTCCGGGGAGGTGGGGAGTGATGGCTCAGGAGACATCGCGGTGGGGGCAGTGTGGAGAGCGAGGGACGCGAGGGGCGCGGTGCTGCCCTCCGACATTGAAGAGGACCGATGGCGTTCAAGGGCGGTTGTGAGCGTCTCAAAGGCCTCGGGCTGAGCGCATGCGCGACGGTTAGGGCGGGCGGCAAAGCAGAACAAAGACAAATGGGGACGTACATCCAAGGCGTGCTCGTCCAGCGCCCGCGTCGAGGGCGAGCCGTCGGGCTCGTCGAACACCCATTGGACCTTCCGGGGCGTCTTGTGGCCGGACCTGCGCGTGCCCCCGGGCGGCCTGTTGTCGACGGGGGCGGGTTGCTCAGGGGTACTTACGTTGGGGTTCGGAGGGGAGTCCATGGGCGAGGGGGACTCATTCAACGTGGACGGGGTCGGCGAGAGGAGGATGCTGACTATGGACGGGACATGGTGCGGGGGCGGGGGTGGCATGAGCGGAAATCGGGGAGGGACCACCGGGGCTGTCTGGACTCACCGTTGGGTCAAATAAGTAGATGTGGTTTGAGACAGGTGCGAGGCTGAAGCGAAGAAGGACGATGATCACGGCGACGATGGAAGATGGCGTGGGGCGAGACGAGGCAGGTTGGGAAGCAACGGGTCGTGGGTTAGGATGCGATTGGTCGAAGAACGTCTGTGCGAGGACGCTGCGGAGGGGCGGGTCGGAAGAAATACGCAAGACGGGTGACGGCAGCGCTGCAGTGGCTGGCCCAGCGGCGGGAGCGGTGCAGGCCCGGGCAACTGGGCAAATCGCCGCCGCCACTGGCCAATTTCGCGAAGAGGCCCTCGATTGGGCCAGGAAGGCAAATTTGCCGGGACGCCATGCCTGCTCTCCTCGGCAGCGGAGCGGGAAGGCCAGAACCCCGCCTGCGCCCGTTGACGTCAGCCGGCCCAAACTCCAATCGCCCGCCCCGCCCTCGATCTTCGGTCCGGATGTCGCCCCCGCCCCTCCAAAACAGGACATCCCGCCCGCCCGCGCGCCTCCTTCCGCCCTCCCCGACGCTCCTCTCCCGCCCCCGGCCGCCGCGCCCAGCACCGGGAGCCGTCGCGCCAGCCAGCAGCCCAGCGCGCCGTGCATCGGACATCCCAGCCGCCATGAATGTACGTCTTCATCTGAAAATTTCCGACTTCCCAAGCAACGCCGCGGATGGTGTTCCTGGCCAGCCCTCCATCGGTCCGCTCCTCCAGCTGATAAGCCCACCATAAGACATCGTGGAGCCGGTCAGCGCCCCGGGCCCTGCCGCGCGCCTGCCGCGCGACGCTCAGGCTCCAGATCGTGCCCTCCTCGACCGGTCTTGGTCGCTTGTCGTGTACCGCACTCTTGTTCCTTCCCGGTCCCAAGCCCACGCCGCGGCGCGCGGTGGCACACCTACGACTGCGCCTGGACGCCTGACTACGTATGATTTACCTCCCAACAACGTCGTCGAAGCCGTGGACAGAGACATGGGGGCTGCAGGTGAGCTCTAAACCGAGCATCATGCCACGCACGGAATTGGTCTTCCAAAGCATCCAGGCTTCGTGCTCCACAGACTCTCGCATGCGGCGCGGCGCGTGCGGAATTGGAATATGTATGTCGGGGTATGTCGTCGCTGGCAGTACGTGGCCGTTCGTCCGAAATAGCGAGCCATCCGAAGCTTCCTGGAAACCTTTGTGGCGTTTAGAAGTGCAGAAGGACGCCCATGTCGGCATGCTGCTAAGTTGGGCCTCCGCACAACTCGCACGCCCCGCAGTCCAAGTTGCTCCTCTGGCGTCCGCATTCCAGTCCGGACGGCGTTGCGGGGAAACGCGCTGTTCTACTTCGGGAAGGGATCGGTAGGATCGGACGAGTGGGGTAGGCTAATCGGCTGCAGTGCTCGACGCATCCCACTCACAGGACAATGTCGATCCGCTGACCGCACACTTCACGCTTCGCGTTCCTCCCAATGCGTCCGAGGTGCGTGAAATAGCCAGATAGCAGCGCAGAAGTCTGAGCTTCACGCCTTCCACTTCGCAGGGCCGCCCGACCGCAAGGCGTCGCAGAACGCTTTACCACCGTACCATGAGCGCAGAAGGCGCTGCGACGTCAACGCTAACTCGCATGCCCCCCTCATTTTAACAACCGACCTACGCCGGCGACAGTTGCACCACGCCGGGGGTGCCTTCTCGAGTCTTGTTCTCAGCAGGGTCGCGCGGGGCACGAACCGTTAGCGTTTCTGACCCCAACAGAACGCAGAACGAGCCGCCCCGCCCTTCGTTGAACATACTTTTTTTGCGCCACAGAGTCACAGCAACGTTGACCCGTCAAGTCGCCGTTCATACTCCCGTCGATCGTCTTCGCGGGAGGCGACGTCAGACCACGCGGGCCCGTCGCCTCGCCTGGCAGTCGTCATGTCAGCCTCGCCCTTACCAAGCTTCCAGCCGCTCCACCGCATGTCCCGCAGTCCGCCCAAAACGATGTGCGAGGGCCCGACGTTGTCCCTACCGACATCCTATTTTCGTCAGCACCGTGCCGCATGCGTCAGCCCGTATACGCGGCCCTCACTCGCCTTCCGTGATGCGAGAGTCGGAGTTAAGAGCTGACGACCGCTGTATAATGTTTGGTGGGTTGTCGACGGGGGTCGAGGACGGTACGAGATGGCTTGGACTTGCTCAGGTAAGGTTCCGTCGTCTTGTGACGGTCCGATAGCCCTCAACTCACTCGATTAGGTGGAAGCAATTCTAAACGAGTCTAGTAGCGCACTCTGAAAGGACAGGTAGACGGACATCCTTGTCTAGCAGGTACGGCTCATAATGCAAAGCAACAGCCCCGAGTTCCCCTCGGGCCTCCATCAACTCCCCAACGTGCCTTACCGAGCACCCCTCGCCCCATTTCTACCGCCCCTACGCGATCCAAGAAGAACCGCAATATAATCCCTCGTTAGCGTTACGAGACTCAGACAACCGACACGCCCTCCCGTCCGTCCCTTAGTGCCTCCCCCTCCCCCTTTTCGCCATGCTGCTGCGGCTTCGCGACAGGGACAGGGGGATCGCCCGCGCTTTCCCAGCCTCCTCGCGCCCTGCCCTTCCCTCGCACGCGCGCGGGGTCGTGTGATGCCCCCCGCCGCGCGCACACGCTCATCTCTGAGTTGGAATGCGCGCCTTCGCCTTCGCTTTTGCCTTCGTTTTCGTTTGCGCCTTCGTGTGCGCCTTCGCCTTCGGTGCGAGACATCGGGTCGGTTGCGGAAGACGAGGGGCTGGACATTGACTGCTGAGCAGCTCGCGGTCGCAATCGCAATCGCAGGCCCACGGTGACGGTGCGAACGCCCGCTGGTGAACTGTAACTGTACTGCACGCCCTTCGCGCCGCACCATCGGCGTAGAAGGGAAGAAGAGGAGGAGACGCGAACCGCGAGCCGCGAGGGAGTATGACGCGTGCCCGCATGGGAACGAGGGGGGACAGGTCAGTTTGGCGGTTGGGTAGCCGCGGCAAGATAGGCAGTATCGTTTGTGTGGTTCGAAAGGGGTGGAGGGTGGTTTGTCGAGTCGGTTATCCCCTGGTCACGGTGTCATGGTGGTCTGTCATCGTACTCGCCGACAGGATGCCCTTGTCTCATGCTGAGACCGTTCACTCTCTCCTAGGATCCCCCTCCTCTTGCCCGTCCAAAAATGTGAGGTAGTCCCCCAGCTTTGTGTGGGTGGCATCTAGCAAACCTTTCCGCACTTTGTAGTGCGTCGTCTCTTTTTATTCACTCGCTGAAGTGTCCGGTGCCCACAGAACGCAGGTCACAGCCCTCTACTCAACGGCACACGATCGTCCCCATCCACCTTAGCCACGTCGGCGTATCCGATACTCCCGATACCTGGGTCAGTATGCCGCGATACGGGCTATCGTTCCGAGGTCGTCAGCCCTGAGATGGATGCTCAAAGAACCCGCTGGCCTGGCCTGTTCGGATTGTGGCGAATGCCGTCGGCTCGAGGCGTACGCAAGCATGAGCAGAACCAACAGTCGGGTAGACGAGCGATGCCAAAAGTTAGTGCTACGCCGCCGTACGGTGAGTGAACGGATGCCGAGCACGAAATTTTGGGTTCGTACCGTCAGCTTGCTCGGAGTTGGTTCGGGAAACCGGTCGACGTCGCGCCTGCCGGGTTCTTACGGACCGAATCCCTGTCAAACGCATTATTCACCTGCCAGTGGGCTCACCCTTCAACTATCCTCATGCACTCTCGTTATCCCCTCCGTCTCTACCAGGGTGCGTCCAAAACAGCGAACCTAGCCTCTCGCAGGCCTTCGTGCACCCTCGCAGTACGTAGTCTTTGTGTGTCCCCTTGTCGAAGAGTCCAATGGTTAATCACAGGGCGCCCACTCAAGTCGTTCACTCCGCGGCGGCATTGAATCGTCATCACCCTGCCAAACTTTCTAGATCCCCCCATTTCTCGGGTCGGCATACCGGAATACGGGCTGTCACTCGTACAAGGGACGCTACGAGACGTGCTCACAGTCAACCTACTCTCCGACCCTGGCCAAAGTTGGCAAGCACGGTCGACTCGAGGCTCACTGGAGGAGGAAAGTTGACGATTGAATGACGACGCCGCTACTTCTATCAGGAGGCCCCGCATACACAAGGTCATGGAATATCAGGTGAGTACTCAGATGTCCGGATGCCGAGCAAGAGGTGTTGCGAGCTCGTGCAAGCTGTCGATTCGGAGTTGTTTCGGTCTCCCAGTCGGCATAGCGCGCGCCCAGTGCTCAGTTAATCCTCACGGGCCGAGCATCCTGTCAAGCGCGCCGTCGGGCAACGTACCAGAGTTCTCGTTTGGCGTCGCGCCCGAAGAACGTATCGACAATGTTGTGGTCTTGTGCGTCCCGCGGCGGTCTTTAACTCTCCAGTCTTTTCTGTTACGGCATCGGAGGCAACGGCCCCACCCATACTTCCCTACCCGATAGGGTAGGCTCACCCACAAACATACCCACGGGGCCGCCCCATCCGTCCTTCTCCCAGTTCTCAGCTCGTCCGCACTGTCTCAGCTGACAGACATGGTGGCAGGTGAGACCGCCCAGCGCAGCACCTCCAAGGCCAGCCCAATCATCGCGGTCCGCCTGACGTGCAGTCCACCACGAGTTGCACGCCCTGCGGCGAGGAAGGCTCGCGGAGCTTCGTGCGTGCCGCACACGGCAGTTGGGCTGTCCTCCCGTCCCTCGCTCAGCGCGGATCTCTCCTTTCGGCGGGCAGAGTTCACAGGCCGTCGAGGCTCGCTGAGCTCGCTGATCATGATCAGTCTGCCCACCGAGTCCTCGACGCGGACTCTGGCCGTGGTCGGGCTCGACGGGCGCGCTTTATCACAGTCTGCAACGTGGATCGCCCGGCGCGCCTCGCTCCTCGACCGTTTGGCCCAGCTGACCCTCTGAGAACCACCATCTTGGGGACCCGTCTAGGCAAACGGGGCCTTCGTCGTCTCGTGCTCTCGGTCCCCGGACACTCATTCATACGCTCTCGCCCGGGTTGGAACACTGGCGCGCCGCCGCTGTGCTCGCTGCCGGGGCGGGGGGAGAGGTCGCATGTTCGCGCGTCTTGACTGGCCTCGAGGGCATAGTTCAGCTAGGACTATGGGCGGCCGGCATGCGCGAGTGCCGGTTGAGGGATCACCCGGAACTCGGACCGTTCCATTAGAGTTGACTTTAGCGTCTCTCGACTGTCGAGTCTCCGAGCCCGTGGCCGACCGCCGAGAGAGAGAGAGGGCAGAAGTTTGAACACATGTGGGTACATTCAGGGCCCTAGGGCGCAGGGGCAACATCACGCTCGTGAGTCGTCGCTGGAATGCTCATCGGTAGACGGGACTGCTATGATGGAAGACCGAAGTCGACGGCGATGTTTTTATTTTACTTTTCAGGAGCTCGATCGAGTCTGCTGCTCTCCGGATGCCGTCAACAGAGGCTCTGTAACAATAAAAGTGGCCGATACGGACGCTGTCGTGCCGCACCCACCACACCGCCCCAAGGCCGACGATGCATACACGTTCTCGGGACGCCCGTGCACGACCGGCTCGCGAGCACGGGGGCTCCATTCTTACGGCTATCGGGAGAGCATGGGGTATGTAGCCGAATGATTATCGTGGAGCGCGGTGCGTTCCGTTTAGACATGTGTGCGTTGCGTAGCAGCGCGCCGCCCGACACGACCAATAACCTCGGGCAGCGTGCACCGCTTTCCGGGAGGATGGGCAGGTATCAGTACGTCAGTGCCGGGTGTATGTTCTGCTGCCCTCCTTCGTGATGGAGTATGGCATGCACGCTCCCGCAAGCCGGAGACTATATTATCGTTGATGATGATGTGCTGTTGCGTCCTCATCCCAAGGAACGGGAAGAAGAGCGGATGTCATGTCTTGGACGCATATGATTTGTGCGGATTCGAGTTTTGTTTTCTCCTCGCATAGGATTTTTGTTCTGTGGCAGATTCAACGCGGTACTCGTCCCCTGTGCTCACCATTGACCAGTGCTGCTTACATGGCCATAACTTGCCATTAGAACCAACATATACGAGTGTGGCGAAGTACTAAACGTTTCCGGCGTTTACACTGCTCTTGCCAGAAGTACTTTGCCGTCAGCACGCAGGATCGGCACGAGATGCCGTGTTTTCGTTCCGAGCGGTGTCCGGAGGGCGTTGTGCCACCCACCTAGCGCGTGTTCACGCTCGTCCAACGTCGAGATTCGTACGGCGGTCGTGGCGAAAATTGTGGCCAGGGGTGTGGGGAGGGCCACAGCGGAAGGAGTATAACCCGAGTTCAACAAAGGCGGTTAACGTAGCGTATCAAGAGAGACTTATAAGGCCGCCTACAAAAATCAATTAGCGGGACGGCGCAACGCCAATCCGTTGAGCGTGGGAATGACAAGAGGGCTTAGGCCAGAATAATAATCTGCTCGGAGTTTCTTACCCTCCCTCCCTCCCCGTTCTCCCCTACGCCGTTGTCGTCGTCGTTCGCGACGATGGCCACCACAGCATCCCAACATCCATTTTTCACGCACTTGGTCGCTCTCTTATCTGTCTACGAGCTCGGCCCCTCACTCCCCACACCCATCCCGAAGTATGACGGTCCGACAGATTGGCAGATCGAGAGCATCATGCGCTCGTTGAGCGCGATGGCTCGTCGGATGTACACCGCAGAGGAGGCGCTGCACTCCATTCGCGCTGCAGAGGCTTGCGGGCCCGAGTCGAAGAAGCGGCGGAGCGTCGGCGACAGCCCTCCTATGTCCACCTCCGGGTCCTCCAACAGCGAAACCACCTGCGCGGACTCGAGCGCATACCAGCACCGTTCGTCCTCCGTTTCTCCCTTTTTTACCCCCACCAGCTCCGTCGAGAGTTTCCCCTCGACCCTCGATGACAGCGTCAAGGACGTCGAGATGTCCGACGGCCTCAGCGACGTCAGCGAGCCCACTCCCCACCCCCCTTCGGCACCCCACGGTCACGGACGCACCCCCAACGGCATGACTATCAACCTCGACGGCGTCGTCAACCCCCTCGACAAGGTCCGTCGCCCCGGCAGCAACCCCGCAAACGTCTCTTCGGCACCTCCCTCCGTCCAGGCCGACCATGTGTCGTGCCCCGGCTGTGGCAGAATCATCACGGACACCGCGACCATCTCGAAGATTGTGAACATGTCTTCGGGCGACGTCACCTCCCCTCTGGTCGTACCCCCCGGTCCCCTCGCAGCGGCAGCGTTCGAGAGCGGCATGAGTGCCGTCGACGAGCTCAAGCTTCTCAAGACACAGGTCCAGGACGTCGCACGCGTCTGCAACGCAGTCGCGCGCGGCGATTTGTCCCAAAAAATCACCGTTCCGGTTCAGGGCGTGGTCATGATCCAGCTCAAGGACGTCATCAACGCAATGGTGCGTTGATAGGCTCTCGCTTAGGGAGCGCTCGTGTTGATCCGCCACTCCCAGGTCGACAAACTCGGACAATTCGCGAAGGAAGTCACTCGGGTCAGTCAGGAAGTCGGCACGGAAGGGTGAGTGTTTCGCGGTGCTTCGAGAGACTCGGTGTTGATGCTGGTGCGCTCGCCGCAGCAAATTGGGCGGACAGGCACTGGTACTCGACGTCGAAGGCACATGGCGGGAACTTACGGGCGTGGTCAACAAACTGGCTGCCAACTTGACGAACCAGGTACGGTCTATCGCAAAGGTCACCAAGGCTGTCGCTCTGGGCGACTTGTCGAAGCAAATCGAAGTCGACGCTCGCGGTGAAATACTGGAACTAAAGAATACGGTCAACGGAATGGTCGTCAGACTAAGAGCGTTAGCGGCAGAAGTCACACGGGTAACAATGGAAGTCGGTTCTAAAGGTCAATTGGGAGGTCAAGCGCACGTACCGGACGTCGAAGGGGTATGGTTAGAGTTGACGCGAAATGTGAGTACTACCCCCGTCGTAGATCTCCTGCGATCCAGTCTGACGCATACACTGCGGTAAGGTCAATCGAATGTGTTCAAGTTTGACGGATCAAGTGCGGTCTATAGCCAAGGTCACAACGGCCGTCGCTCGTGGTGATTTGACACAGAAGATCGACATCGAAGTCGAGGGTGAGATGCTCACCCTCAAACGGACGGTCAATTCCATGGTGGACCAGTTGAGCGCCTTCGCATCTGAGGTCACCCGTGTCGCATTGGAGGTCGGAACGCAAGGTATCCTGGGAGGCCAGGCCCGTGTCGAAGGTGTGCAGGGCACCTGGGCAGATTTGACCAGGAATGTCAACGTACGTCATTTGGATCCGTTGCAACGCCTGGTGCCTCATCCCGAAATCCACAGAAAATGGCAACGAACTTGACGGACCAAGTGCGGTCCATTTCGGAGGTTACGAAGGCTGTCGCCAACGGAGACCTCAGTCGGACGGTCAATGTCGACGTGCAGGGTGAGATGCTAGACTTGAAGACGACCGTCAACCAAATGGTGGCCCGGTTATCTACGCTCGCCAGCGAGGTAACGCGTGTATCGCTGGAGGTCGGAACCGAGGGTATCATGGGCGGTCAAGCTTCTGTACCGGACGTACAAGGCGTTTGGAAGGTGCGTCCGTATCTGTGTCGGTGCATGTATCCGATCATTGACTTGCCGTCCTCGGTTTTAGGGTTTGACGGATAATGTCAACTTGATGGCCATGAACTTGACGAACCAGGTGCGGTCGATCGCGGAAGTGACGAAGGCTGTAGCTGGTGGTGACTTGACGAAACGCATCACCGTCGATGTCCGTGGAGAGATGCTGGACCTGAAAGAGACTGTCAACGGCATGACGGAGAGTTTGAGCCTGTTCGCAGACGAAGTGACGCGAGTCGCGAAGGAGGTCGGAACCGAAGGTTTACTGGGTGGTCAAGCCCAGGTGAACAACGTCGGCGGTACCTGGAAGGTTAGTGACCCTGCGCGCCTCAGTCAAAATGGAAGCTGATCCGTCGTCGATCGTATAGGATTTGACGGACAATGTCAACGTCATGGCCTCGAACGTACGTAGCGCTATGAAGGAAACTTTGCTTACTCGGGATGGCGGCTAATCGTATGCTCCAGTTGACCCTGCAAGTGCGGACGATCGCACAGGCTACTGTACGCATCCTCTTCTCTTATTACGTTTCCGATGCCCTTGCTTACCTACTACTATGGCAGCGTGCGGTCGCGAAGGGTGACTTGACACAGAAGGTTACTGGCGTACCAGTATCTGGAGAGATTCTCGACCTCGTAAACACGATCAACAGTATGATTGACCAGTTGGCCATCTTCGCCGCGGAGGTCAAGAAAGTCGCACGCGAGGTCGGTACCGAAGGCAAACTCGGTGGTCAAGCCGAGGTCGGCAACGTCGAGGGTATCTGGCAGGAGATTACGTACGCCTTCCATTCCGTGCGTGGTTATGGCGGCGCTGACTGTGGTCGTTTAGGATGTCCGTGAACACGATGGCAAGCAACTTGACAACACAAGTCAGAGGTTTCGCCCAGATTTCGGCAGCGGCCATGGACGGCGACTTCAGTCGATTCATCACGGTTGAGGCGAGCGGAGAGATGGACTCGTTGAAGACCCAGATCAACCAGATGGTGTCCAACTTGCGCGACAGTATCCAGAAGAACACCGCGGCGCGTGAGGCGGCTGAGTTGGCCAACCGTAGCAAGTCGGAGTTCCTTGCGAACATGTCGCATGAGATCAGGTGTGTGCCACTCACCCGACGCATGTTGGGACAAAGGCGTTGACCACGCCACCGCGCAGGACGCCGATGAATGGTATCATCGGTATGACGGAGCTCACCCTCGACAGCGACCTCAACCGGTCCCAGCGCGAGAACTTGCTATTAGTTCACAGTTTGGCTCGCTCTCTTCTATTAATCATCGACGACATCCTGGACATCTCAAAGAGTACGTCGGCGTCTCCTGTTCGGGTGACGTAGCTTAACCAGGACCTTGCTCGTACAGTCGAGGCTGGCCGCATGACCATGGAGCAGGTGTCATATTCCATCCGACAGACCGTGTTTGGTATTCTCAAGACCTTGGTCGTACGAGCATCACAGAACCAGCTCGACCTCACATACGACGTGGACCCCGACATCCCGGACCAGCTCATTGGTGACTCGTTACGGTTACGCCAAGTCATCACCAACTTGGTCGGTAACGCGATCAAGTTCACACCGTCGAAGGTCTCGCGCAAAGGCCACGTTGCTCTCAGCTGTAGGCTGCTCGCGAAGGACGACATGCACGTCACGTTGGAGTTCTGCGTGTCTGACACCGGTATCGGTATCGCCAAGGACAAGCTCACCATGATCTTCGACACGTTCTGTCAGGCAGACGGCTCCACAACTAGGGTGCGGCGTCCTCGCGTTTTGAACATGAGTCACCCAACTTACTGACCCTTTCACCGATCTGCAGGAATACGGTGGTACTGGTCTTGGTCTGTCGATCTCGAAGCGGCTCGTCACCCTTATGATGGGTAACATGTGGGTCGAGTCCGAGGTCGCAAACGGCTCCAAGTTCTTCTTCACCATCACGTCGCAAATCAGCCCCCTGTCGATGGAGGCGACGCTTACGAAGATGCAGCCGTTCCAGAAGCGCAGCATCCTCTTCGTGGATACCTTCTTCGACCGCACCGGCGTTGTGCAACGCGTCCTCGAGCTCGGCCTGAGGCCGTACGTCGTGCATAGCGTCGCGGAGGTCGCGGACAAGACGACTTGCCCGCACATAGATACCATTGTCGTTGACTCGCTGAACGTCGTACGTAACTGTTCCTATCTTTCCCGGTTGACACTACGTCCTCATTCTGACGTCCGCGGTGTAGACCGAGAACCTGCGGGAACACGAACACCTGCGGTACATACCCATCGTCTTGCTTTCTCCGGTACGCCCCTCCCTTCAAACGTTCTTGTGCTCAGCTAATGTACGATACGCCCCAGGAATCGAGTCCACGACTCAACCTCAAGTGGTGCCTAGACAACGGCATTTCCTCACAGATTACCACCCCCGTGTCCGAGCAGGACCTGGCGTCAGCCCTGATCTCCGCATTAGAGTCCAACACGGTCACGCCAGTTGTGGCCGAGAACGACGTGCCGTACGACATCCTGATCGCCGAGGACAACTTGGTGAACCAGAAGCTTGCTGTGAAGATCCTCGAGAAGTACGGACACCAGGTCGAGATCGCAGAGAACGGTCAGCTGGCGGTCGATGCGTTCAAGGCGCGGGTCCAGAGGAACAGGCCATTCGACGTCATCCTCGTGAGTTGTGGCGTCCGGAGATATGAAATGGTGACTGACGTGCGTCGTCTAAGATGGATGTGTCCATGCCGTTCATGGGCGGTATGGAAGCGACCGAGTTGATTCGCACGTACGAGCAGACTCACGGTCTGGAACCTACACCTATCATCGCGTTAACAGCGCACGCAAGTGAGTAGCCAGACTGCATCAGTGTTGCTGCCTCGTGCTAACCTTCTCGTCTTCAGTGATCGGCGATCGCGAGAGGTGTCTGCAAGCAGGCATGGACGACCACATCACGAGTACGTACCTATGTAACAGAAGCATGAGTGCCCAGCACTAACGCTGCCTCGCAGAGCCATTGCGCAGAAGCGATCTCATGAACTCCATCAACAAGCTCGCGGGCGAGAGGAAGATGGCGCTGGCGAGGAACCGGGTACAACATCGATCCTCGTTCCCCATGCAAGCCCTCTTGCGCGAGTTCCGGTGACTCAGCTCTGCACACGGCCGCTCTTGATTCTGCCCCCCATCATCGTCCCCTGCAACCACCCTACATCCCTCACCCTCACCCACCCCACGCGCCCCGCATATCGTGCCCGATTTTCGTTCCCCATGTATTACCACCATATCCGTGCTATGTCTCTGCCTCTCTCGCTCGTACTCTCCGTTTGCGCCTCTGTCTCTGTCTCGCTCATAGTTCGAAGCATCCCTCGTCGCATCTTTGTATCGTTCTGTGTCGTCGTATGTTAGCACCTTCCCCCGTACATTTGGACCCCGCTCAGGAAGGGTCCGACCCGTATGATAGTTCAACGTGTACGCTCATGCATGATTTCTGAATCCATTATATTCATTCCTGAATCATTGTTGCGACTCAATACTGCGGAGTGCAAACAGAATAAAAGAAAACACTGGGCGGCCTTGGGATGGCACATAGACGCGTGGTCGAGTATGACGGCACCGACGGCTTGGTGTTCTACCATTTGTTTCCGAATATTCATAGTTCGGCAAGACATCGGTATACATACATATTACAACTAGAGAGACATTCAGAAAACCTAATATCTCATGTTATGCACCATCTATGAAGCTCTGGTAAGGGTGTGCAGTAGACGACTACATCGTCCGAACCCCTCCTTTCCGGCGAGAAGAATCTGTACCCAATCACCGTTCCAACGACTTCAGAATTACCGTTACCATCCGTGAAGTCCTTCTCTACTTGTACAATGGCCGCATTAGGATACATCCCTAACGTCGGCGGCCTCACCACAATAGCTAGCTTTGCGCTGGTCCCTGCGGTGAGCGGTATGTCCCCTTGGTCCTTACCCGAGGGCCACATCGCGCCGTAATGCGCGCCAGTGTCCGCGTCTGCCAGACAAAACCGGGAGGGTATCGCTTTGAGGTGGACTCGCGCCTCAAGCCGCCTCACCATAAAGCCCGCATAGCGCACGTGTAACCCGCGCTCATCACACACAACAACGCCCTTCGAGTCGCCGTCACCTCCGTCTCGCCACCGAGGCTGGAATAGGGTCTCGCGACAGGCGGTGATCGATGCCGGGGCCCAGCGAAATGGTGCCATAGGGAGCTTGTCAACACCCTCCGCCCACAGCACACCGCTTGGGACCGTGCCGAGGAGCAGGAAGAACGCGCGAGTGCGGTGCGAGCCGTCTGGTGCGTGCACGATGGTCGAGACGTCCATTCCGAGGAGGGACGCGATGCAGAGCGGGACGTCCTCGCTCTTGCTCGTCGTGCGGTGCTCGATGGCCGCGTACACCACCGCAAGCGGGTGCCATCCTGCGCGCAAGTCGCGCATCGCGTTTGCCGATGGGAGCTGGTCGCCCAGGAGGTGCATTACGCTCCTATCGTAGAGCAACGTCCGCTCCTCCGCCCCGACTTCGGTGCCGGGACTGGAGGCTATAGTTCCAACAGGGTGCGCCGCGGGCCTGTGGCGATTGTATTTGCAGTAGAGGACGGGCCCGTCGAGCATCTGGAAGTATATCTTCTCTTCGCCGTGTACCTCGCTCGCGAGCGTCGCCTCCTGTAGCGTCCATAGGCGTTTGATCCAGCCGCCGCTGAGGATGCGCAAGCCGAACTCAAGGAAGGGCGCCGTCGCACCGTCGACGCTTTCCAGCTGCTTGTCTAGTACTAGAACCGCGATTGCTTTGTAATAAGTCTCCCCCAACAGCTGTATGGCTTTCTTCCGAAATTCCTTAGCGTTCTTGTCGACGGGTACGCATAGAGTGTCGATCCAGAATGCGGGGGCAGAACAGGACCCTGATGATTCGCGGCAATGCATGGTGTAAAGTCTGTTAACGTGATCTCGCAGGCGGCGCAGCTGGCATCTTGGAAGTCCGTTCGCGCCTGCGTTCCCCAGACCATCTGCCCCTAATGAAGATTTAGCGCTCTGAGCATACAGATGCCAACAAACTTACAAACGTGAGATATAGCGATGTATGGGTAACCGGAGGCATCGACCACATCGAGGCCCAGGTCCTCCCTAATAACTACCGCGGGTATCTTGTTTTGGCCAAGGAGACTGGTTAGTTCGTTCGTCGCTGTGCACATGAAACCACAATGGCATGAGTTATCAACGTGGGCCGTCTTGTAGGTTGCCTCGTTAGTCTGGTATGCACTGCATACAATTTCCCCACAGGCGGAGTGACGAATCTCTTCGGTACGAGGTCGGTCGAGTAGAGAAGCGAAGAAGAGCTCGTCTCCACCCAAGAGCGGCAATTCACTCTCACACCATCCAAGGTCTTCCAAGAAGGTATAGCAATAGTCCTCGAGTTTGCCTGAGCCCTCCAGGCGACGTCCTCGTGCCCAGTCAGTACTTTCAGTTACCATCCCTTTGCTCCAACCCTCCGCCTCCGAGCAGGAGAATCCGGGAGAGTAGACGTGGAGAAGCAAGTGCAGCCAAAGGACACGGAGGAGGATATCAAGAGCGCGGTAGACGCGAGCTTGATCAGGGGTGTATTCGAAGGCGGGAAGGCGGTTCTCGTAGTCGTCCGGATCCGTGTCGTCCTCCAGGCCGAGCTCTTCGTTGAGAAGTAGCGACATAAGTCTGAGAATAGAAAGGATACGGCCCATAAAAGCTTTATCGCCTACTTGCTCACGGTTAAGTGAGGCGAACCAACGGCCGGCCAAACCGTTCAACGCCGCGGTCGACACGTAGCTGCCGTCCGGAGCGACTAATCCGCCGGGTAGAGCGTCGTTGAAGTCGAGACCGCACATTCTTGACATTTCGTACAGTGTCCCAAAGAAGAGCCACGACTGCAAGAATGCGACCTTTTCCGCGCTAGTAACCGGGGTGCCATCAGCACGAGACAGTGCCGCAGAATACGCGTCATCATTAGGGGTTAAATCACCGACTACCGAACCCCCGCTACAGAATCCCGGGGGACACATTGGATGGCATCGCTTGTCATGGCGGTGAACGCGCCAGCCGTGGCGGTCTGGGAACGTCATGAAATCAAGTTCATCGTAGGGGGAGGCGACGCAGAGATTCGGCACTGTAAAGGGAATGAATTCGTCACGGGGTGGAAGGGAAGGATCGGACTGGGGCATAGTCAATTTTAAGGGTGTGGGCCGTTGTCCCGTGTGAACGGGTGGACCTTGAGAATCCGAGCATGGAAGCGTTTGGACTAGGGTCTGTTCGACGTTATGAGTCGGAGAGACATGCGGAACGTTGGGATGCATCTAAAGTCCATCCTGTCAACTCCTGCAAAGGGGGATTTAATGCAGTGAATTATGCGCACCTGTACGGATCGATGCAAGACACTCGACTTAGCCTTTCTCCAGCAGCGACCGAAGCAGTTACCCATGTTCAAGCTTCGGGAGGTTAGTAGTTTGAAGAGGGTAGCGAGTCGCACAATTAGACAAGCTGAGGCTGCAGTCGGAGGCCAAGCTACGTTACAGCAGGCAGTGGTGCGTCCACCTGCCTCCTGGTACAGCCTATGGCACGTTCTTTGGCGCACATGGACGCACTCTGCATGAACTAGTAATGGTACAAGGTTAAGATGAATTCGTTGCGGACCCAGGTGCCTGTCATCTGTATGGCCACGTGGCCACGTCCTGCGCCAAGCGCCGCCGTTTCTGGCAGACTCAGGCTTACACTTGCACTCCAACGTTCTCCAACCACCACTGCTGTCCACACGCAGTCTTTCTCTTTAGTCTGCAGCTTTTTGGGAATAGTGACACTTTACTCTATGCTCTCGTGAAAGGGAATGCGCTCTGATGTTCGGATTACTGAGGCTTCTTACTCTAGCCCTATGCTTTGCGCTTTCTGTGAAGGCTCAGGCTGAGCCCGTCGCTGAATTCTTCGCGCGGTCCGGATCCTCGCACACAAACAACTGGGCGGTACTTGTTTGCGCGTCGCGGTACTGGTTCAACTACAGGGTGTGTCGGGCTCCTCATGGAATCCCCAGTGTGGTACTGAACGCTACCTTGGCAGCATATGTCAAATGCGCTGGGAATGTGAGCTGACTTTCGTGACGAACGCGCGGTTCCTGCAGACGTTGATTATTATGGCTTTCGCAGGTATCGTACTGTCAAGCGTCTTGGTATCCCCGATTCGAATATCATCCTCATGCTCGCGGACGATGCGGCGTGCAACTCTCGTAACAAGTTCCCCGGCTGCGTTTACTCGAGTTCTGCGAAGACACTCGATCTGTATGGCGATAATATTGAGGTAGACTATCGCGGTTATGAGGTCACGGTTGAGAACTTCCTGCGAGTCTTAACAGGTGCGTCATTTACTGCGCCCGAATGGTATGGTCCCTCGACGTACCTCCAGGGCGTGTCGAGCCCTCCGTACCCCGCTCGAAACGGCTGCTTTCGGACGACCGTTCGAACGTGTTCATCTTCATGACTGGACACGGTGGGAACGAATTCCTGAAGTTCCAGGATAGCGAGGAAATTAGCGCGTTCGATATTGCAGACGCCGTTGCGCAGATGTGGGAGAAAAAACGGTACGGCTACGCGTGTGCTCCACTTGTTTTGAATTGGACGCTCACGAGGCAACAGGTACAACGAGCTGTTCTTTATG
Organism: Trametes hirsuta; assembly: GCA_001302255.2. Classification (NCBI taxonomy): domain Eukaryota; kingdom Fungi; phylum Basidiomycota; class Agaricomycetes; order Polyporales; family Polyporaceae; genus Trametes; species Trametes hirsuta. The sequence continues at coordinate 2,000,705 of CP019370.1, read as the reverse complement.
ATCGACACGTGCCAGGCGAACACCATGTACTCGAAGTTCTATTCTCCCAATGTGCTCGCGACCGGTTCGTCGGTGATTCATGAGAATTCCTACTCTGTGCGTGTTTGGCCCCGTGTGTTAGTGCTCCCGCGCTCACATCACGCGTGTAGCATGAGAACGACAGAGACATCGGCGTAGCGGTAATCGACAGCTACACGCACTACGTACTCCAGTACATGGAAGGCATAAACAAGACAAGCCAAGCGACGATGCAGGACCTGGTATGTTCTCAGGCTACTTCCTTTGTTGACGGCAATGATGTAATTTGGGACAGTTCGATACGTACGACCCGGCGAAGATCAACTCGCACCCCGGCGTGCGCTCTGACCTATTCCCCCGTTCTCTCCGGGATACCCTCGTCACCGACTTCTTCGGCGGGGTCTCTCAAGCCGAGGTCCTCCCTCCTTTGGAATTCCTGCCTACGTTCGCTTCTCCGTCGCAACCCTCTACATCAATTGTGTCGGAGGACGATGGCGAAGAGGCTGCAGAGTACTCTGCGATTGGCGCTCTAGGTAGCCAGCCGTTCCTCACGGCGCTTGCGGCCGGACGTCAGTCTGCGTTGGGCGCGCCTTTCGCGCGGGGTTTGCGGACATGGGCCTCGAGCGCCGTTGTGTTGTTACTTGCCGGGTGGATCGCTTCGCGGAAATAGATTGTAAGTAAGTGTGGACATATATCTAGTTGCTTATTCCCTGCGTCAGGTGGGTCGACCTTGTAGGATGCGAATTGCTTCTTCGACTCGGGCCACTCCTACATTAGCTCTAGGGAAAGGTGTCGTGCGCGTTATGTCGTAAACGATGGCGTATCCGCACCGTGTCCCTGACTCTCGCAGTTCGAGCGGCCAGGCAGGCTAACAATCAACACGCGAAGTCAATCAGGCGTCGATGTATGCTGACTCCCCAGCGCGGGCGCCGCTATGCACGTCCGCCCGTTCACGGCAATGTCGGTGTATAGACACCGGGAGTGACTCGGAGGTGCGTTTGAATTGTCGGCGGTGTGGGCACGCGGCGGGATATGCCTAAAATGGATAAAGGCGGGTGGGCGCTCCGCGCACGCACATGTGTGGCCGCCACCGCCGTTGCCGCATTCTGTCCTAAGATGGAGTCATGGGGTGCTAGCATGGGTTCGACTAATGCGTCGGAGGCGTCATCTTGGCGGAGGCACTGTAGTCTATCTCGCACTTATGCTACATAAAGGGGTGCCGACTTTCGCGAATCCTGCTTCCCGCTGCTAACTAGTTCCCACTAAATCGACCCCCATGCCTCAACCCATTGAAGCTCAAGCCTTTCTGGCTCGCATAGCGCAAGTACCCTCTGGACCTCATACCACTGACGCTCTCCTCCAAGCCCTCCAACCGTCTCTAGAAGATGAAGCGGAGCTACGTAAGCTCTTCGCGACAGACAAGAACAACTCGCGTCTGCAGGATCCCCATGTAGGCCTCGTCGACGTCTTTGATGCTCCCGATGCGATCCGGACAACCCACTCCCGGGCCGTCGCGAACGAGGAGGACCTCTCTTCGCGTTACGTCCTACCCTTATCCGACAAGCAGCGGCGCAAAGACGGCGAACCCGCGATGGTGTCGAGCCTCGACGAGTTCAAGCAGAACTGGGCGATCTTCTCCGAGGGCTCGCTCTCCCAGCTTGCGGACTGGAGCAACGTCGTCGCCGCGGGTGGCTCCGTGCAGGCGTGCCTCCAGCCCGTCCTCGACTCGGCAAAGGCGTCGAAGCGTGCGATGCGCAAGTACTTCCACAACAACGCGTTCCCGACGTCGGACGTCGACCTCTTCCTCTATGGCCTCACCCCCGAGCAGGCGGAGGCGAAGATGCAGACCATCTACGAGGCCGTCCGGGATTCCGTTCCGTGGGACGTGACGTGCGTCCGCACGAAGCATACCGTCTCCATCCACTCGCAGTATCCGTACCGCTCTGTTCAAATCGTTCTGCGCCTGTACTCCTCCCCGGCCGAGATCCTCGCCGGGTTCGATGTGGACGCGCCATGCTGTCTCTTCGACGGAGAGCGGGTCTGGGCGAACCCCCGCGCAATCGTGGCAATGATGCGCCAGTGCAACACAGTGGACATGACGCGTCGTTCCCCCTCATACGAAGTCCGCCTCACAAAGTACTCTGCCAGAGGCTTCGAAGTTCACGTACCTGATCTACGTCGCGCGGACATCGATCCAACCGTGCGTCCTTACTCTAGTCCACGCTACATCGGAATTTTCTTACCCTTATCTATTCAGATTTTCGAACGATCGATAGCCTACGTAAAGGGCCTCGCGCGTCTCCTTGTGCTAGAGCGTCTCAGGGACGCAGACGCCAAAGACATGTACCTCAGAGAGCGGCGTAAACTGCGTGCCCGTCCCGACAGTACATTATACTGGGCCGGGCGTTACCACAAGAAGGCTAAAGGCGACCTGAAGGCCAATGCAGACGTCGGCGCGTTGGAAATGAACGATTACGACGTTCAGGCCCTCCATATCCCGTACGGCCCTGGGTGGGACGCCCGCCGAATTGACAAGCTCATTTACCAGACGGACTTGAGTATGAACTGTAAGATGCCTTCCTGTGTGTTATCGTGGAGGACTTACTCAAGAGAGCCATAGCTCCGTATAATCCGAAGAACAAGGACCGTAAACTGCACCGTCATCCAGCCTATTTCGGTACCATGGCCGAATGTCTCGAAGACTGCTGCGAGGTGTGTACATGTGCTCTGGCTGGATCTCGATTCACGCAGAAGTCCTTATTATCGTGCACAGTACTGCCCAGAGCCGAAAAATGAGGACGAGAAGAAGCTGCAAGAGACGGAAGACGACTCCCATGTCCGCGGACGGGTCCAGTAAATAATTTACATACTTCATGACCACCTTTTTCTCACGCAGCCTCAGATTCATACAAGAGGACCCCGGACGCCAGAGCATGTCCGGCAGCTTCAACCCCATCGATGAGGGAGAGTGGGCCGAACAGGCCTACATGGGTCTCACTGAGAGGCTTTTCGCAGCGGTTGTTGCTGGTGACCGGGCAGCCGTTGCCGAAATCCTAGCTAAAGAAGGGGCCGACGTTGATCGACGCGACCATGTCGGACGGACACCCCTTCAGGTAGCCATTCTCTCTAGAGCTTCTGACGTCGCTTGCGACCTCATCGATGCCGGAGCCCGGATGACCTCACGTCTCGTCGACGGCCGGACTGCCCTCCACCTGGGTGCGCAACTCGATCTACCCAATGTTGTGCGCAAGCTCTTGGAGCGCAGTGCGTCCAATGCCGAGAAGGCCAAGGAAGAGCGAGAAGCTGCGAAGCGGATAAAGGAAGGCGATGACGTGATGGATGTCGGCGGCGGCGGCGCGGATGAAGAAAACGACGACGACGAGCGCGATAGTAGTGAGGACGATTGGGACTCAGACGACGACGCAAAGAAGAGCAAGAACACCAGGGAGCCAAAACCGGACGCCAGCCAAATCCCGGAGGAGGAGCAGGATGTACCGGACGTCTTCGACGTCAATCTTCCCGACTGGGACTACGCGCTCACTCCACTTCAGTACGCCGTTGCGTTCGGATCCCCCTCTTCTGTGGAGGAACTGCTTGCTGTTGGTGCCGACCCCAAGTTGGTGACCCAGGCTGACGGATATCTGGCCAAACCTCTGCACCCCCTCACACTAACGGCACTGACTCAAGATGTGAGAGTGGCCTGTGAGATCGCGAAGAAACTGTTCTCCTGCGGCGCGGTTTCGTCCGAGGCCGACTCTAGTCTCTTCACCATATTTCACAAGATCGTTTGCGCTGGGAAGGCCGCCCTCGTCGATGCCTTCCTGCAGCACGATCCAAACGCCAAAGCGGTCCTTGACACTCCTTATGTGACGACGAATGCACAGTTGACGTTTCCTGTGGTGTCGGCCATCGCCAGGGGAAGCTATGCCACTCTGGCCGTGCTTCTCTCGTACGGAGCAAAGTACGTCTTCACTGAAGAGGATTGGAGCCGTGCCCGGGATCTCAAGTTCGTCGAATTCCGTTTCCTTCTCGAACAGTCATAAGCCTTACGTTGTTGCATTTCAGGAACAACACGTACCCTAGTGCTCTCGCCTCTTGGAGAAGCCTGGTCTATCCTCCTGTTGAGGTAGGCTTAGCTTCGCTCGAAGATTCCGTAGATCTACTTTTGCAAATCGGAGCCGAGTACGACGTCGGGGTGATCCGGGCCCTCAAGGAGAACGTGGGTATTCATTACCACAAGAGCCTACTCGACTGCGTTCGCGGCATCATACCAGCACTCCAGAAGGACGTTGACACGCTTGCGACGTACACCGACGATGAGTTGGGACGCACCAAATACTCTGAACTAGCCGCTTCGTCTGGCTGGAAGGCCGACCGTGGCAAACAATTGCTAAAACTCTCAGAACAGCTCCCCAGTTATAGGACCCGAGCAGAAAGGAACGCGGAGATGCGCGAGAAGCTCTGCTATACCCTCGAATACTTCAAGGGGGCCGAGGAGTCGCTCGTGGCGCACCATGCAAAGTCGTGGAAAGACCTTTTCCCTGACAGTGGGTTCATCCAGGATCCGTCGATGTGCTTCGGCTCGATACTCTACGCGTACCACGACCTGAATCCCCCTACCCGGTATTATAAGATGGTTGGCAAGTGGAATTGGAACGAGGTGCCTTCCCATGTGGTGGGTCTATACGACGAACTGTTCGAAGCGTGCAGCGTGGGGGACAAAACCAAGATCGAAGCCCTCTGTCTGCCCAAAGGCGGGAAGGGCAAGGGCGACAAGCTGGTGCAAGTTGCTTGTCGCTTTGGGAACGAATGGGGTACGCCCGATCTCTGGTCACTTCTAGGCCGTTATTAATCACGTCGTTTCTTGTCAACTTTCAGGATTAACTCCTCTCTCTTTGGCGTTGAGTAACCGCCATTGGGACACCGCGCGGTTTATTCTTGCCATAGCCGTCGCCCAGTATAAACCCAAGGACGAGAAGCCCGCACGATTTACCATCTCAAGGGACTTAGCGTTCGGTGAGTTCCTATATATATGCTATGATTCGATATCGCAGCTAACATTGCGAAAGACGACGATTCTGAGGACGGTTCGGAGGATACGTGTGGCGAGGAAGACGAGTTTGAGCGAGAAGAAGTCAGTTTCGTTGATATCGCTTGTCGACCTTCTCAAGTGGAGACCGACGTCCCGCCGTCGCGGTTACTGGAGCTCACGGACGGCTACCTACATCCCACAAAAACCGCCATTCACGGACTTCCTATCCTCAAGGCAATCATGGATGACGACTTCGAAGGTTTCGTGCAGATTGCTGACCTATACAAGATTCTGCCGGAGCCTATGGAGTTGCCCACGTCGGAGGTATTGGAATGGGTCTCGACGTATGACCGGCCTGAAATGCTTGACGAACTCATCCGTCGTGCGGGAGCGGGGATCGTAGTTCCGGATGCCAACGAAGATGAAGACGAGGGTGCGGAGGGAAAGCCGAAAGCCCTCCCGCCGAAGACGTATTTCGGTCTGAACGTACACGGTAAGAAGCGCAAGGACCTCGCGCGGAAGGCGGACCCCAATGCGTACTCACCGGCGAAGCAATTTGAGATCCCGCTGCTCTGGACAGCCGCCCGCTCAGGCGCAATTCGCATCGTTCAGTATCTCGCCACAGACCGCCCGATCGCCGCCTACGACTACTACGCCTCTACGCACAGCGACGAGAAAGCTCGATACCTGCGTCGGATCCGTGAACAAATTCCACAACGAATCGGATGGACCGTGAATGTACTCAACGAATCAGCAGTCACCGCGTCTGTGGTCGGGGATCACGTTGACGCCTTGAAGACCGTCATTGCTATGAAACCGACGCAAATGCAAAGCGCCTTAATGTCTCGGTCAGTTCATTAACCTGATGTTTTCTCGAAGCGGCTTACCCTTTCTCGCAGTGTACATTACGTAGAGTTTAACAACATTCTCATCGCAGCGAACTGGGGATGTTCGCCTGAGATGTTTGACTACCTGCTCTCTAAGGGTATCTCGCCTTCAGAAAGCGACGTCCGCGGGTAGGTATACTTATTTAATACTGGCTCTTCGTAGCTCACTAGATTTGCAGATGGAATATACTTCACCTGCTTTGCGCGAACAACTCGGATAAGCACATCGAGCTGCTCAAATACGTCATCAAGAAGTTACCAAAAGAGATCACGACCCGCTTGCTAGTCCAACAATCCAAGGGTTCACTAAATACTGTGCGTTAAATTAGGCCTAGCTTCATTTATCTCGCATACTCACGCAGGAGATTTAAGCCTTTGCATGTTGCTGTTAAGCGGGACCGTCTGGCCGCCATCAAGGCGATCCTAGAAACCAAGGCACCTGTGTTCATGTTACGCGACCGCAGCGGCTCTACTCCTCTCCACATTGCGGTCAAGAACAAAGTCCCCCATATCGTGCAAAGTATCGGTACCGCTGGCCCCGCGGAAGCGTTGCATATGGAGGATGGCGTCGGGAACACCCCTCTGGAGATCGCCACTCAGCTGTGGTTGCAAGACAGGATCTCATCCGGTTTCTCGACGACCCTCCCGGACGTCCAGACTTTCGACTTAGACAGACACTCCTACGGCTACTGGACTCCGCATAAGGCCTCGAACGAAGACGTCGAGTTACTCAAGACGACCATAGACAGTTTGCTCGCCAGTGGCCGCCTACGAAACGGAACCAAGCTTGCCACAGCCCTTGCTACGTTTGCCACTAGGCTCGAAGGGAAGGTCAAACAACGCGACGAGGGTGGGGAAGACGCAGGTACGAAGGATGAAACCAAGAGCGAGGACGCCGCTGGAGAAATCCTTGCGTACATGACGGGTGCAATCACCGCGAATCCTGGCCGCCGCAGGCTGGTTCCCCTAATCGACGTCCATCGTTCCGTGAAAGGCAGTTTGGACGGTGCCGGACGCCACACGGGCTTCTCTACAAGTGCAGCGCCGGACGACGGCGGCCTCGAGTGCGAGGATACGGCGGATGACAAGGATGATAAAGTCAAGAAGCTGAGCGTCCTTTCCGAATGGCATATGCATTATGTCATGCCCCTTTTCGGCCCTGATCCATTGTAACTCGTCCCGAGTCCCCACTGCTGATCTATCGTGTATATTCGAAGTCGAGTCCGTTCCATATACTGCCTTTCATACCAGCCTCTACGAACGCGAATGTCACGTACTGTGGGAAGGCTCGTGCTGGGCCCGGAGTTTAGTCTTACACTGCGCCACGTAGTTCAAGGCCCCCAAGGTATCAGAACGAGAAACTTGGTCTACAATTTGGACGTGTGATAATGATTCTGTTACAACTGCTATGAGGCGCGAGCCGTCTTCCACATCCCGAGTCTACGAGTCAACGCGAAAGGGCAGCAGGATATACACCGATCTGCTTCTATCCTCCAGCCCCGCCGCCTATATCGTTAGAGGACCTAATCAGGCCTTGGGGGCCTTGGGAACCTTTGCGCTAGCCTTGGGGGGCGAGCCAGCAGCGGCGTTGCGGTCGCCGGCGCCCTGGGCGCGCGCTCCGAAGGTGTCCTTGCCTGTCTCCTTGCCACTCTTGGCCTGCGTAGGGAATGAGGGCACGCATGAGCGCGGGTGCGGTGGTATACTCACCTGCGTCGACTGGATGCGCGCGGCGTCGGCCTGGCTCATCTTGGCGCCGCTGGCTGGAGGGAAGGCGAGCGACATCAGTTTGACGACCAGTGGCAGAAGCGGAAAGCAGGCAGGCATACCAGCACCACCGCGGGATCCCTTTCCAGCCGGCATTGTGATAAGTTTGGGTGCGGAAGGGTGAAAGGGGCTCTGAGGTGTTTGGAGTGAGTCTGCGAGGCCTGGAGAGAGACGGTTGGCGACGCATGGCCTTTATACCCCTGCTATGAGCGGAGATTTAGGCCTGCGCGACCTTTGCGGCGCGGTCGTCGCGTTGTAGGTATGAATGAGACGCGGAGGGACCAGGCATCGGGATGTGCGCCTTCATCCCCGCTAGCTACCGGCGTAACTGACGTTCCGCATTGAGCGTATTATCGTGTTTCCTACGGCGCGGCGTGTCTAGGTTTGGGAATTTGAATCCTTCGTGGGGGGAGACGTACCGTCCAGGCGAGGATTTCCGGGCCTAAGAGGGAACGGATGCAATGTGCATGGTTATTACACCGTAACTCTTAGAGGTTCCTTCATGCCATGCCAGGCGAATGAGTAGGATCCCCGCCTTCCGACTCCGGGTGCAGAGCCGCTTTACGCACAACTTGCAGGACCGAGTGCCGGACTTGAGAAGGGCTGGAAGATGCGTTGTCTAAACGGGGAGAAACGTGACACTTCAAAAATAGTCCTGCGTGCAGCATGAGAAAGAACATGCTGATCCTTGATGAGGGTAGACTGAAGGCTAGACTTCGAACACTTCCAGGATGCGCACCGGGTAGATCGTGGGGTGCTACCAAATAGAAGTACACGTAAAGGATGGCAAAGAGATACGCCGCCCACTACTGCGTTGTGGTTCTGTGGAGACGCAGCTAGTAGTACCGATGCATCTTTACCGACTGGAAGACCTATTTCTAAGTGAACAGTGAATGATCCTTGCTACTCCTCGGACAAAAGCGAGACCTACCAGATGAACAAGTTGACCAGTCCTAAGCTGCAGCCCTCGATCAAACCGTCGACCGCAGGGATGGGGTCGTGTAGATATATGGAAATGGAAAGTCGCCCGCCCCTCTGCGATGATCAGAAGGAGTCCGCAAGAACCTCGCAATAATATCGCACTCGTCAAGACGACGATACGAACAGCAACATGTCGTTTCACGCGCAGAATGGAGGGTGAATGGCGGATGGAAAGCATAGAAGTCGAAGCATTGCAGACGAGTCAAGTCCCGCAAGGCATGTCGCGCGACTAGTACCATGATCCCGGACCGCCAGCCTATCTGCAGAGTGCCAATGTAGAGACCGGACCGCTCCGGCGGGGCGAAGAGAGCATTTATCAATTCAGATGTGGGCGTCAGCGAGGTGGTTTGTTAAATGCGTTTTGGAACCACTCGGGCGGGAGACGGTAAGAGCTGAGCAACCTTGGGGTACGTAAATGTGGCGGCGTAGGACAATCTGCTGCGGCATGTTCATTGTTCGGGGTTCAATCGTTGCCAATCCATTAGCATCGGGTTGATTAGTGTATCTACGCGGTCTGTACACCGCAATAACACAGGATCTCGAATGTGGGCGTATACGTACATGAGACACGAGTCGCCTGGGGTCCGGGTAGATGACCATTGGTAAGAGGACAAACCCCGTCAAACGGTGGGCGCTTCTGAACCTTGATGGTGTGAGAGTAAATAAAGTCAAACACGGGCTTGGGCAATTTACAAAGCGAGCTCCGCCGAGTCCTACTACTAGTATGCTCATTGCTGGCTGATCTTTCCTTTCATTATACTCCGGGAATTCGCCAGTAGTGGGCTCACCCCAAGTCACCGCGTGCGGTGTGTCAGCCACGGTTGTGGCTATTGTGACTATCGGGTGTCGTGTGTGCTGGCCACGCGGAATTCGAATATGTGGCAGTGGCTGCATCGTGTGCTGTTCACCAACGGAACGCTCAGGATATTGGGACGCGGCGGTAACAGACGACTGGGCTGTTCAAACGCTGCGACTCAAAGCCGCATCGCATTTGGGCCAGCACTTTCTCGACCACAAATTGCTCCCGGAATCAGGCCAACATTGTGGGGTGACAGTTTGAGGGGTTCGATATCTCGATACCCAAGCTGGGTCATAGCTTTCTATCTCGTCGTCAGTGCCTCTGGGATCGGATCGTTGTCACACCTGGGCATGGTAAGTGCAGCCTCGACTATGCTCAGTTCTGTCCACATTAATCCAGATCTGTCCAGGAGTACCGTTGGCGCCCCTACCACAATCCTATTTCCATCTTGCCTCGACTTCAATTTGTGAATGCTTGCCTGACAGTGTACTCTCAGATCTTGTCAGGGCTCTCGAGGGGCTAATCTATCAGTTAAGTGCAACAACGCGTATTGTCGTCTTCTTTAACTCACAGAGGATATCTATCGGACCCTGGGATCACATTGCGATGCGATATCTGACGCGAGTGCGGCTTGTCAGTCAACTGACCGTTTCCCTTACCGCCAGCGGCTTCGTGTGCGCGCAAGAAGGATAACGCCACGGCACGTCCTTATGGTCCACTTTGTGCCTTCTTCGACGGGAAGTGTTCGATGCCGGCCTTGCCGTACGCAACAAAGAGTCCCGACGGAAGCCAGTTCTCCGTCTAGCCAATCGACCACATGCTGCTATAATGCCAAGGTGCGAAAGTTCTGTCGGTCGGAGCTGTGCACACTTACGATCATGGCATGGACGCTGCAGATACCATCCTGTTTCCTTGTGCTTCTCAGCATTCGCGGCGGTTCAAGAACCATCTGACGTCAGAAATAGTGCTTCTGGTTCCTCACTGCGGTACCGGTACACATAACAGCATTCCTGACACCTTATCGGTAGGTTTTATTACATTAGTTTGCGTATCTCGATGACCACAGCAGCACGATGAGGCGGTAGACTGCGCCCGGCAGCTAGGATACTGTAAGCCTGGTAAAACATTTGTGCGAAGAGGCCGCCGGCAAGAAAGCTGCTGGTGTGTCAGACGGCCTAGTGTTTGTCGGTCCCGAGGCATTCCCTGTGGGATGGTGCTCGTGTGGCTCTTTGGACCTGATCAGAGCCGGACAGCGCTTGATCGCAAGGCGCCATATGTTCTCATTAGAACTATCCCACGGCGCCGGTACCCTTGCAAGACGCCTTCTCCCGGGATTGATCTCGCCGTCTTATCCGAACCTTGGGGGAGCGTATGTTGTGCGCATGGAGACAGTTGTACGTTCTATTTTTGCAATCGAGCCCGACGAACGCGAACCCCATGTTGTCGGTAGGTCACGGCGTGATATCTGTTTCCTCCTTTGACATTCAAGATGGCGCGCTCATGAGAAAAACATTGCCTTAGACCATCCCGAAGCGCGTGTTCCTTTTCTATCAAGTGACCCCAGAAGCGTAGAACCATGCGTACGTCCTTTCAGAGCAACAGGAGGCGCAACTCTGGCCAGTATCGACCCCGGCTGGAACTCTCGGAGAGAAGCTCTCGCAAGTCTCACCACAGCCAAGCACAACTTTCGACACCCGCCTCACCGATGGCGGGATCTAGAAGCATGGTCGTACCGTATAAAACTGTTACAGAGTTGACCATAGCCCCCAACCCGGGTTCGACCCAGTTCAGACAGCTCCTCCGAGTCGCCTCTCCCCGTTGCGTCCTCTGCTCACCATCATGAAGTTCGCCGCTGCTCTTCTCTGCCAGGTCCTCGTCGCCACCGCGGCGTTCGCCATCCCTACCTCGCGTGAGCGCCTCGCACAGCGTGTCGCCCGCCGTGCCGCGGGCGCGCACTTGTCGCACCCTAAGCAACCCACTGCGGGCCCGGTCGCGGAGGTCGGTGCACTGAGCAACGTCAGCCATGTCGAGTTCAGCAGCAACTGGGCTGGTGCTGTGCTCATTGCCAACAGCGTAAGTCGACTCCCGTGCCTCGGCCGCAGAATACAACAGCTTACCGATGTTCCCCGCCTTCCCCGCAGAACACCTTCAAGTCGGTCACGGGTACCTTCACTGTACCCACCCCGCGTGAACCGTCCGGTGGCTCTGGCACGCACTCCGCATCCGCCTGGGTCGGCATCGACGGCGACACCTGCGGTAGCGCCATTCTCCAAACCGGTATCGATTTCACCGTCTCCGGTTCTCGCGTCTCCTTTGATGGTAAGCCACCGCGCTATGCCTCAGGCGCAAGCTCGACCCCTAGCTGACCTCCCCTGCGCCGGCAGCGTGGTACGAGTGGTTCCCCGACTTCGCGCACGACTTCTCGGGCATCTCCATCAGCCCCGGCAACCAGATCACCGTCACCGTCACGGCATCGTCGACGACGAGCGGGACGGCCACGATCCTGAACCGCTCGACGGGCCAGCAGGTCTCGCACTCGTTCTCGGGCCAGCCCGCGCTCTGCCAGGAGAACGCGGAGTGGATCGTCGAGGACTTCGAGGAGAACGGCGGGCTCGTCCCGCTCGCCAACTGGGGCACCGTCACCTTCACCGGCGCGTCTGCGGGCACGTCGGGCGGTAGCCAGGGCCCGTCCGGCGCGACGATCATCGACCTCGAGCAGAACGGCCGTCAGCTGACGACGGTGTCGACGAGCGGTTCGTCCGTCACCGTCCAGTACAGCGGCTAGTGAACGACCTCTCGGAAGTGCCTCTCGATTTCGTGATACCTGGGACGAGTTTCAGAAAGGGGATAATTACGTGTCCGGCGAGCCTTGTTGTACGCAGTGCCGCGCCTCAGAGTAGAAACAGTCGGTGTCCGTATTCAGAGAAGTATCACGACATTTGTATGAAACGACGAATGAACATAATCAAGTTGCAGTTAGCTTGGAGTCCGAGCCTATGCGATCGAGTTGATCCGCCGGTGAGCAGCAGTCCACGGTCATCGCATGGTCCACACGGAGTCGTACGGACTGAGTACATAGTACGTTTCCGATGCCGTACTAGTAGCATGTGGAAGGTTTGATCCGAAGGACTCCTGGGCGGGGTGGCATCATTAAAGGACCGTTACCCCGCAATTGCCCTCTGACGTCAGTAAGCTTCGACGGAATGGCAGCGCCAGCATCCCCCGACTATGGCCGGTAGCATCCTAGTCGTTTGGCGCAGGAAGCCAACCCGCCGACCCACGCAACTCGTGATCAAAATAGCTAGCATTCACCTATCGTGTACGAAAAACGAGTCTCCAAGCGAATGAAGACCTGGAAAAATCACGGAATGACGTTTGCGGAACGGCGAGAAACTGAGAAGTCCTGATTCTAGCGCGGCGAATAACGCCGTAGGCGATGGTTGCACTTTCTTGGCAGTGGGGCGGTAAAGAAGCGTGGAAATGTGTCCGACGTCATGGGTTGAGCCATGGGTGCTTCAGCAAATCTCCGCAAGTCGCACGTTCATCCGGGTCTAGCGCGAACGTAAGGCAGAGGAAGTCGGCAAACAGCGCAGCATCTGGCGCGTCTTGCTGAAGTATGGCCTCGTCGAGCGAGACGCGATCTTTCGGAGGGTATCTCAAGGAACCTAGGAACAGATAAAGCGCGTTGAACATATAAGTAGTCGGGCGGACAGAACGCTTTCAACTGACCGTGCGGTGTATAGAATGCGTCGCGATATTTCCCGCGTGTCACCAATGCGGAAGGGTAGTCGACAAACACGCGAGCGTGCAACGTTGGAAGCCATTTCTCGTTGATGTTGCGCCCAAAAAGTGCACGTCCCATGTAGAGCTCATACAACTGGCGTCAAGTGTCAATCACTTTTTCGAGTCCGGCGTCCACAGAAGGGAGAGGCACTCACACCGCAGCCGAGGCTCCACACGTCTGCCGGTTTGCCCCACCCGGCGCCGAGGGTCACCTCGGGCGCGCGAAGTGGGGGCGCCTGGATGAGATCTGTGAAATGCTCCTCCACTTTATCCGCCCAACACGCTGCAGAAAACGCTGCCGTCAGATATACTACTGAAGAACGGATCATAGGATGGACCCGCACCAACACCGACGTCACCAATTTTCGCTCGCATGCCAGTCCACGCGTCGAAGGAGTACATGTCGTGAACGTCGGGGAGAGGGTACGCTATGGGGCGGCTGCGAACGCGGGGTATCGGAGAACCATCAGGACCAGTCGCGCAAAACGTGTCGTCGCTTCCCTCAAGCTTTGGGATAGTCATAGCGAGGAAAGCTGCGGGATCCATGGGCGCGACCATCATGACATTGCTAAGCTTGACATCTACAGGTGTTACTGCGTTAGATGGGAGCGAATGCAGCATGTGATATAGAGAAGCTGACCTGTGTGTATGATGTCGCATTCGTCATGCAGGTATTGCAAACCCAAAACTACTTGTCGGGCGAGGAGGCGTACGAAATATGGGGGCGGTATTCGACGCTTGAAGCGAGATGTCAAAGAGCGTAGATCTTGAAGTAGTGGCTCCATAACTAGGCATAGATGCTTTCCGTGTGGGCCTTGTTGGTGAAAGTGATCTTGTAGCTGGACAACGTGCGAGTACCCGGGATGACTAGGTGAGCCGTCCCGCATACGGCGCATTAGGTCTAACTCCTTGAGCCGATTTTGAGCCTCGGTAGCGACCCCTACGAAATTTGTGAGTGCAGTACATAGTAAAGACGAGTGATTCTTACGCGTCATGATTTTGACAGCAGCGTATGCAGGCTGCTCCGGCTTGGAGGCACTTGCGCGACCCAGGTGAGAATCGGCGCACAGGAGTGTTCATAGGGTGGTGTAACTGAGCATACCTTTGATCTTGGGCGATCCAAACCGTCGAGTATACTCCCCACCCCAATTTACGCACGAGGGCGTATCTGGAGCCGAGAAAGTCGCCTATATTTACGGGAAGATAACCGTTTTTCGCGGGATCGTAGTCCTTGAGTGGCTCTTCTTCAGCTTCCCAGTCTTCTTGATTAACATTGCAAGTCCTTCCCGCCGACTTGTATGCCTCGGTACAAGGCGTCCTGGCCGTTGAAAAGCAACGCAGAGAGTTGAGAGACAATGCCCGAAGAACGCCGGCCGGCGCCAGTTGTCTCGAGGACATCCGACTTATACATGATGTATGCGTTCCGATCATGTGTACTTGCTGCTTGTCAGTTATCCGTGGTGGCCTCGAGACAGATTGTAGGACAGAATCAAGCCCTGGGGCATTCTTGTGTCGAGAGTAGATCCACTCCGCGCCATGACGGCAAGGTGGAGTCTCGGGCAGTCATACTAGTAAGGCTCGAATTAAGTCATCAGCGTATTCTAGCGATTAAGTGCAGATTTTTGTAAAAAGGTCCGTTCAATGCTAGCGAAAACCAGAACAAGAGGATTCAAGACAAAACAGGTATACCGTCGAGGTGTACTAGTAACCAGGTGCCACTTGAGCGCTTCACCCGGCAGGAGTTCCAACACGTGACTGTCTCGTAGCCCTAAACGGGCGCTTCTTGAACAGTGTTAAATTTCTCCTGGCATCGTCAGCCGTAACTTCGAGCTCGGCGAGGGAATCTCTGGGTATGCCCCGTTTTTCGCATTGGTACCTGTGGGCGTCACCATTAGCTAACTGGTCATCACCGTGAATGCTGGTGTTTCCAAACGGGCTAAATGGTGACAATGCGCGATCGCCGCCACCTCGAGCGAACAGGTAACGCGTTCTCCTATTTCATTACACAGCACTCGAGACACTAGACTCTAGATTTCCGAATACACCTGCCCCGTTTCCTCGTCGAAATAGCCTTCAGAACAAGCGTAGCCGTGATTGACCGCCAAGCTCTCCTCTCGATCTTTGCGCTTGTCACCCAGCTTCGCCGACCAGTCAGTCTCCCGAGGATTTTCGGCGACCTTGTCCCATCCTCCGGTGGTGCCGGAAAACGTCATACTCAACTCCGCGGCCCTGCGGGCAGACCTTTCGACCACCATATCCTGTTCCAACACCGAATTACCCCTTCACAAGCCGACCGAGCACCGACTCCCACAGCTCGGAAGGCACGTAGTCCTCCATCTCTATCAGCATCCACATCTGCAGATTCCACTCAAGGCTATTGGCCTCCATTAAGGACTCCTCCCCCTCCATGAGCGTGCTTGCAGTGCGACGCCTGCCCAAATAAAGGTGAGGATCCGGCGCACCGTCCTGGAGCCAGCGCACGAAACGCTCGTCTTGGGCGCGAATTGAGGCGGCGGATATGTGCCGATGAATCCAAGCCCTCCGCAAATCGCTGGCAATCTGCCTGTTACCGGTACGGCTGCATATATCGCAGGTGCACTTGAAGTTCCATCTCTCGG
This sequence comes from Trametes hirsuta, assembly GCA_001302255.2. Lineage (NCBI taxonomy): Eukaryota > Fungi > Basidiomycota > Agaricomycetes > Polyporales > Polyporaceae > Trametes > Trametes hirsuta. The sequence continues at coordinate 1,984,823 of CP019370.1, read as the reverse complement.
TGAATATACTGTTTCGTGCATCCCGTGGAGCTAGCACTTCGGCCGAAGCCAGGTAAGAGATGAAAATCTCTTCACCGTACTCCACGGGTTTGAGCGCTCGCAACGTAAAGGTCAAGGTTTCGATATCCCACTGGAAATCGGCATTTGGGGTGCAGCTAGGGATAGTGTAGAACGGAATTCAAGGTCTAGTCAATAAAAGTTGTCATTGGACTCACCTGTGGTTGACACGTGACATGTCCCTGCCAACAGCTGCATACCCCCCAGGAGCGTCAGGGAAGGGGCCAGTGGGTAGCGCGGTAGTTTCCATAATGCCCCATGCCTCTGTGTAAGGATATGTGGAGTGGCGCTTGCAATTGGCAAGCCCAAGGAACCATTGCCGGTTCACGGGATGGAGGACACCCACTGCCGTGGCCAACATGTTGAACATGCCACCGAAATGAGTACCGAGCGCGCTAGGCGTTATCAGTAGTGGCCGTTCACGAAGGATCACTCCGCCTGCCAGGATGTCCTCAAACGCGAACAAGCCCCATCCTTTCCCATTTGACGGGGCCACGGTGAATCGCGTCTTGGCCCAAATGTACTCGTATGGGGCTGGCCATTGGCCACCAGGACACAGTGCCGTCAGCTTCTCCTTAGTGCCGTACCAGAGCAATGCAACGGTGATATCTACTACGTTCTCTCACGTTGGAAACACTCGGATAGCCTGTTACGCAGACAAGACAAAATATCACTACACCGAGTTGATACAACCCGTCAGCCTTCGAGCCCCAGAAGTAGTGCTCGGCGGTGCCGGAGGGGGTCCGCCCGCTGACGTTTGGAGCTTCGGATGCACGGTACGTCCACATTCGAACTATCATTACCGCAACCCCCGAACGCTTGTACGACATAATCCCCATCAGATGTACCACTGGCAGCTCTACATGGAGGAATCATTACTAGATCCTTCGATTGGGGACATGTCTGTGCCGACGCTGCACGCGCTACTATTCGGGCAATATCCTACAAGTCTCATCGAACGTGGAAAGTACGGCCACTTCTTCTTCCGCCCCGACGGTAGGAGGCTCACACTAACGTCCGTCTGTACTATGAATTCACGCTTACCGCACTTCGCCTGTGTAAGATACTTTCAAACGTCCGTATGGGGATCCTATGCCCTTTGAGAAACCTATATTACGGAACGAGTCCGACGCTAGGCTGTTCGTCGACTTCTTGCGTGCCATGTTCACGCTCGACCCAGACGAACGCGCACCGTGCCGCGACCTTCTCATCCATCCTTAGCTCAATCCCTGACTCGACAAGCCCGTGATCGAACAAGCCTCTCCACGCAATTGACTTTGGCGGTAACATGATGAATACATTTTTTTTTTTAAATTACGTTCGGTGAGATCTCGACGCGCAGGTACACAATGCTGCGCTAAAGCTCGACGCCCACCATGTCCCCCCTCTTCGAAATGAACATCTTCCTCCCCGCCAACGTCGCCCGGTCGATATTCACCCGCACCGTGGTGTCCTCCGCGCGCTGCGCATTGAGGTAGTGCTGGTTCTCCGCCTTGCCCGCGCAGCACTCGCACATCACCTTCCTCGCGCTTGCGGCCTCGAGCGAACGCACCCGGTCGACACGCGCGTCGCCCAGCCGCGCCAACCACTCGCTCGTCCGTGGGTCCTGCGCGAGCGCGAGCCACTCCTGTGCGGCGTTGTCCGGGACCCCGTGCGCGCGCGCGAGCTCGAAGCCGCACATGGCCAATACGCGGACATGTGTCTCGCGCTCGAGCACCGAGTACATCTTGACGAGCCGGAGCAGCGTCGGCTCCCAGACCCGGCGGTCGTACACACCCGTCGCGCGTGTGACGTTCCAGGCCGAGGTGTTGTGAATTACCGGATTGTTCTTCGTGCTGCGCACGTCTCCCTCGCCGTCCTGGCGCACGTCGGGGTCGGGCGCGCCATCCTGGAGCCACCGCACAAAGTCCTCATCGTTCTGCATCCCGCGATCAGCATTGTCCTTGAGAAATGCACGCAGTTGGTCGTCGTGGTCCCGCTCTGCCTGTGGGCTTGTGCACGTCCTGCACGAGCATGTGAACCCGAGCGCGGCCTGGCGCTCAGCCCATGGGAGGAGGAGATCGGCGGAATGAGAGACTGTGATTTCCTCCCCGAGCTCGATGTGCCTGAGCGCGGAGTAGGTCATCGTCAGGTCGTGGGGGCGCCAGTGGGGCACTGCATTTGGCGCACAGCTGGAACGGCCGTGCGAGTGAGATTGGTGAATACGTTCGCGGACGCACCACGGGTAAGAAGGCGAGCGGGATCTCCCACACGCCACGCACCTATGGTTGATCCAACGCCCGTCCCGCAAGACGGCTGTATACCCTGCATCTGAGCCGGGAAGCGTCCCGATCTTCCATGCGTTAGACTTGATGATCCCCGTGACCTCGCACTGGATGCTCCCCCGATAGCGGTTGGGGAGCGACAGAAAGGCCTCGCGATTCGCAGGGCACATTGCCTTCAAGAGCTCTCCATAGAGCACCTCGCCCGGGCTGCTGTTCCACGCGCCATACGCGCAGTCCTCGTACACAAACACGTCTGGCACCATCACCAGCGGGCGCTCGACGACAATGCGCTCGCCCGCCGCAATCGCCGTGCGCGCGTACACCCCCACACCCTTGCACGGCACGTCCAGCACAACGTACGGGCGCGGGTGGACGACCACAAGAGGTGCCGGGCGCTGCTCGGACGCGGCCAGGTGTGCGTGCGTGCCCTTGAGCAGGCACGCCGCCGTGCTTTCTATGCACGCCGTGGGCTGTTCCCTCAGCAGCCGGGCTACGTGCGCATGCAGCCGCCCGTCCTCCGTCATCTCGTTCTCCGCACGACCGGGCCCAGGCGGCGGGAGACATGCGACGGGGACCCGGACCTTGACCGGTTTGTGGTCACCGTGGTGGTCGTGCGCTGTGGTCACGGTCTCTCGTTTGCGATCCCCCTGTTGGGGGGTGGACGCAGGGGGAGACATCTGTGCGGCATCCTTGCGGGGGTGGTTCTTGGCAGCAGTCCGCTGCTGCCCCGGGAGCAAAAACCCACGTCTCATCTCGGCAAACATGGTTGTCCTGTACTTTCTGGATGAGTGGGTGAGGGGAATGAGAGGGGTGTAAGCAGGGAGGGTGAACGTCGAGTGCACACAGACCTTGATCGATGAGCACCGTCGTAGGGTTTTATACGAGGGCGCTGTGAGTGATTATCTGCACTCTGAGAAAAGAGCCCGAGGTCCTGTGATGAGTCTGGAAGTTCCCACCTAGAATTGTGGGCGGCACATGAGAGGCAGCCAGGACACCGCTAGTGCAGAAGTACTGAACAACCTCGACGCCCCAAGGTTCCTGCAATTCTCGTTTGCCCGGGAGCACTCCTGCAGCTGTAGTGTTGCCCCACCGAACGACGACCAAATGTGGCCGGGGCACGGCGAGTACAGCCACCGTGGCAAAGGCCTGGAGCGCGCTGTGTCGTCCAGATGAGCGCGAGCGGCGATCGAGGCTGTATGCGGTGGGACGATGTACGGTTATTTTTGCGTGCACCCCATTCACGTGATGTGCCGTCCCCGGGATAGGGAGCTTTTCGGTGTCGAAAAGATCGGCCGCGGAGGAGCATACAATGCCGGCTGGAGCGGGGAAAAGAATCGGACGTCGTCGAGGTTGTTGCGAAAGCGTGACCATGATGCGCCCGCTCGAGAACATGTCGTAGGGAGCCGGCGTCGTGGCGGCTCGATGATCGTGCCCGACCCTTGCTGCATCGTCAGCACTCGAGTGAGCACGAAGGTTTGCGCACACACTTATCGCGATGCTTCGCAATATGAAGAAGGCATGCTCGCCTGCAGGAACACGGCCCCGCCGCGATCAAATTCAGATAACCCGGGCATGGACCGCTGACCCCAGTTCACCCTTCTTAGTCCGCGCCCTTCGTCCAATGCAGAGCTGGGGATGCGATCTTGCCCCGCACGCGATGTGCGCGTTCATAATTGGCTGCCTCGCGCCCGCCCGGGCAAACGTCTGCCCTGGCGCGTTGTATGCTAGAAGCATCGGCCGGGATGGCGTCACCGCGCAGGGGCCTGTCCACTGGACGTCTCGTCGGCTACTCCGTCTTGCCAAACGCGACGTCTCTTGCATGGAGTCTGCCTCTGCTCGGTGTGCGATTATCGAGCAGAAGCGCATCGTGCGCTGATCATGAGTCAGGCTCCGTGCAGCCTCCGTTCCTTGGCTCCGGGGAAGTAATGCGGACGCGGACGCAGGCGCGGGCCTCGTCTCGGTTTCGGTCGACGGTGTTTCATTTGGCGTGTTCTATCACTGTCAGACACTCGACGGCGGCGCGTAAGAGCGCAGAGGTCATTCGCGCCGACGGATGGAATGGAGGAGGGTGAGAGTGCGAGTCGTGATGCTCCCACCGGGTATGGATCGCGCCCAGTCCGGGCGGTGTTGGCGGGAAAACGGCGAGAGTGTGTGGACCCACTGCGCCGCGCGGGCGACGGTTTCGAGGGGTCGTCGCGGGCGACAGTCGGCGGACCCTGAGCAGGCGTGCGCCCTGGCGTCGGGGTCGCGCGAGGAGGAGCGGCCGAAGGGTCTTGGGCGGACGGCATGGACGTTGTGGGGAGGAGCAAGAGGCGCCGAGAGTGGTTCGACGGGCGCCGGGCCAATGGGGAGCAAAATTATCTGATATGATGGGGCGGACTATCTGATAAGATCGAGGGAAGGCCGATCGCTGCTCCGCCTGTCCCACCCGACCCCAGGCCCCTCCCTTGCGCCCGAACGAGTGCGGACGATGCGGCTTGGGCCCCTCTCCTTATAACCGTCGCCCTCCTTCCTTCTCGCGGATAGAACGCGCCCCGGCCCATCTCTCCTTACTCTACCTTTACCGCCTTAATACGTCAATGGCCGCCGCAACCTCTCGAACATCCACACATCTCCTCCACACCGTCGCCGTCCTCGGGGCCTCCTATGGCGGCGCACGCGCAGCCCAGCTCCTCGCACAGGGCCTCCCCGACTCCTGGCGCGTCGTCCTTATCGACAGGAACAGCCACATGAACCATCTCTACGTCCTCCCCCGGTACGCCGTCCTCCCCGGCCACGAGCACAAGGCCTTCATCCCCTACCACACCGTCTTCGAGCCCCCGGCTCTCCCCGGCACCCCCTCTCCATCATCACTCCCGGCTAAAGACCTCTCGCGCCATGTCTTGCTGCACGCGAACGTCACCGCGCTCAAGGAACACGAGCTCACGCTCGACAAGTCCTTCCCCGAGCACGGCGTCCCGGATCACACCCTCCACTTCGAGTATCTGGTCTATGCGCTCGGCAGCCATCTTCCCTCCCCGATCAATCTGTGGGGACCCGTCGCAGACGAGGTGGAAAAGGACGGGGTGGTGGACGTCGTGCGGGGCACGAAGGAGGGTGGAGTCGCATGGCTGAAGAAGTTCCAGCAGCGAGTCGCGCGTGCGTCGAGCGTCCTCGTCGTGGGCGGCGGTGCTCTCGGCATCCGTGAGTGCACTCTCTCGCAATTTTTCTTTCTTTCTCCCTCCTTTGTCTGTGGATTCCCTCGACGCTCGATGCCCTGGAAAGTACCCGGATATCCGGTGTGGGATCGGAGTTAGTGGTACAGACGATATAGGCGCCCGCTCGTTGTGGCCGCGGGTCATCTCAGGCTGTCTCATTGGTGTACACGGCGGTATTCATAGATACCCTTGTCATTGTCTGCTCGACACCTTCCAACGGAAAACCGAGGTACTGATTCATTTTCTGCTCAGAATATGCGACCGACATCGCGGAGATTTACCCTGCGACGAGGGTCACGCTCCTCCATTCCCGCCACCGTCTGCTGCCGCGCTTCGACGAAGGCATGCATACAGAAAGTAAGTCGTCATTTTTCGTTTCCGAACTTGCGTGCGGAGACGAGTTATGCTGGGTCCCCGCGTGCGTAATATTTGCGGCAGTCTCGTCAGGGACGCCTAGCGAACAAAGTTTCCCTGTCGCCGATCTGGATCTAGTCCGGGTTATCGCGCTGCTAGAAGCATTGAGGGCGACAGGGATCGGCACGCATGACGACATTGCGCCCCGTCAATGCTTAATCGCTTCCCCGCCCAGTACGCCCATAGATAAGAGCTCTCGTGTGAGAGTTGCACCTTGTCTTTCGACCACTACCATTGCCCAGCCAGGCCCGCCTCTACGGCCGGCGTTGTACGTTCTACGCTATGCACCCAAGATCACACTTCGCTATACCGTACGACGTCTAAACATAAGATACTCATCGTGCACGCGCAGTTATTTCGAGTCTCTCCGCACTCAACGTCTGCGCCATCCTCGGCGACCGCCTCGACCTCGCCTCCCTCTCCAAGGGCGCCGAGCGCAACGGCGAGCGCATCGTGCGCACGCAGAGCGGACGCGAGATCCGCGCCGAGCTTGTGGTACGTGCCCCTACGTCTCGCGGGAACGAAGTGGAGCATGCTCACGAGGCCGCGACGTTCCATGCAGCTGTTGTGCACAGGGCAGACGCCCAACACTGCGCTGCTGCGCGACGCGTTTCCGGACGCGCTGGTCTCCGAAGGGCCCAACAAGGGCATGGCGCGCGTGCGCCGCACAATGCAGCTCGCGGAGCCCGTCGACGACCTCCCTGAGCCGGAGGAGCTGGCGCCGGTCGCGGAGGTGTATGCGGCGCCCGAGTCTGTCGTTCAGACTCCCGTGGCAGAGCTGGAGACGGCTGAGCCGTCGTCCCCCTCGCGGGACGTCTCCGAGGCCGACGTCCCTGAGTCTGAGGACGAGGAGGACGAGGAGCCAGAGCCCATCGAGGAAGACCCGCATACGCGCGTCGCCGCGGAGCACGTCTTTGCGATCGGCGACGCGGCGGATGCGTTTGGCGCCGTTAATGCGGGACACAACGCTTTCTTCCAGGTACGCCGCGAAAACCAGCTACGGACGATCCGCGACTTACTGTTTGTGTGCGGTTTAGGGCGAGGTCGCCGCCCGAAACATCCTGAAGCTCATCGCGCACGCCCAGCGCGCGGCGGATGAGTCCTCCGAGCGTCAGTCAGAGCATGTCCCCGCTGCCGAAGCGGTGGAAGAGCACTCCGAGAATGACCTGGAGCTGGAAAAGTACGCTCCTGGCGCGCCCGCGATTAAGGTGTCCCTCGGTCTCGTACGTCTCCCGCCCTTTCGCCCTCCTAGATTCTCGCGCTGACTGTGTCCGGCGTCCAGACGAAGAGCGTGTACCACTACCAGGGCATGATCGGCACCCGGGACAAGGAGCCTGCGGACCTGGACGTACACCTCATCTGGCGGTACTTTGGGCACAACGTTGAGCGCGGCGACCTCGACCTCGATCCCCAGCAGGAACGGGCGACACGTGCTGTCGTCCGCGCCGAGGCCACGTCCGTCGCTGTGTGATAGGACCGCCTCTGGAATGTGTGTATCAACCCCGTGCAGTTGATGCGGGGATGCGCGAATACGTCGGGGTGCGGAGCTGTTTGGGACCGCGCGGATAGATTGTAGCCAGCTTTATAGTTTGAATGAATTTTATGGGCACTCGTCACGGCGTAGGATGTGCTCGAACCCGCCACGAAGCTACAACTCACTTTTGCAAGCTTCTTAGCTACTTTTTACGCGTCGCCCACAATCACGATGAAGACTTAGGGAAAGGATTCGTTGACCCAGAACACAAATAATCGCCCGCAGATCCGGAACGGCACCCGTCAATGACACCGGTGAACTCTCAGAGTATCAAGTACTACTTGGACTAATTGGCTCCCGTTTTAAGGCGAACAGGCTCGTATTAAATTTCTACGCCATCCCAGGTGTTCTCCATCCCGGTATTAATTGCCTGTTTATACTCACACACCACGATGCCGGGCTCAGTACCAACAAGCGCGCATTGCGAGAGGTTGGCAAAGGACCTGATCGATAACGCACAGCTGCCAGAAGTGGTCCCCGTACCGTGCTGTAAGTTACTCCCATCTTTCTTTCCCATTTGCTTTGACGTCTATCCCGCCGTATAGGACTAAAACCATGCGTCGCGGCTTTTTGTTACCCAAAGACAAACGGCGCGAGGACATGACCGTGCATCCAGAGACCACGAACGAATCGGGCTTAGTGAAGCCGGATTGTGGTAGCGTTGACACCCCGGTAATGGCCACAGCGCTGTCTGCCCCTGACCTATCTTTTCCTGCAACAGGCTATGGGGGTATGCGCCGCGGTTTCTTGTCCTCGAAGCCACTGGCAACAATTCAAGATGGGACATCCCATCCGACATCCTCCGAATGCGCGCTGTCTCCAAGCCCGTTGGCATCTCCCCGATCCTGTACTAATGGCCCGCCGACAGAAGGAACACCACTATCCGGGCCCAATGTACATTCGCATAAAGCAGGCACTCTCGACTTCGGCAGCCTACGACGTGGGTTTCTTCGGTCGGGATCTACCGCTACACGTCAAGCCCCCCAACAGATCTCGACACTCACAACTACTCTTCCTAAGCCTTTCCCCCCCAATCGATCTCCCGTGGACAATTTGAAGCCGATACCCCCTGAGCCCGAGCCTGATGCACAAGAGAAAATTTGCATTCCACCAGTCTACTACAAGCCCTTGCCCCGACTCCCCCACACGCTATACGCAGATAACTCCACAATGCTCGTCACCCGTTTTCCCGGTGATGCGGACACGTCGTTGATTCACATCACCGGCGCATTGCTCTGGCATGGTACTAAGGAGAAACTTATGGCTCTGCGTCCTGGTAGCCAGTGGCCTGCCCCTTACGAGTACCTTTGGCTAAAATTTCGATCCTACGTGGCCCCATCAAATGAGAAAGGATTGGGTTTGTTTGTGTGTGAAGATATCCCGGCGGGCGGAGTGATCCTTCGTGAACGGCCACTGTTGATCATGCCTAGCGCGCTCGGTAGCCCGTTCCGCGACCAAGCTTCCGTAACGATGATGGCCTACTTTTTCAACGCTTTCAATACACTAGTGGAGGACCTCCATCCCTTTAACCGGGCGTGGTTCCTCGGACTTGCCAATTGCAAGCGCCACTTGGCAGCATATCCTTACCCAGAGGCGTTGGGAATCGCAGAGACTACCGCGATACCCACTGGCCCCCTCCCTGATGCTCCAGAGGGGTATGCAGCTGTTGGCAGGGACATGTCACGTATCAACCACAGGTGAGTCTATTTCGAGCCGCTGTTCGTCCACTGGACCTCAAATTCTATTTTGTTACTCCCATTAGCTGCGCCCCGAACGCCGAGTTCCAGTGGGACATCGATACCCTAACCTACACGTTGCGAGCACGCAAACCTATCAAGTACGGTGAAGAGATTTTCATCTCTTACCTGGCTTCGACCGAAGCGCTAGCTCCGTGGAATGCACGGCGCGACATATTAAGCCAGAGATGGAACTTCAAATGCACCTGCGAGGTATGCAACGTCACGGACTACAGGCGGCTCGCCAGCAGCGCGCGGAGGGCTTGAATTCATCAGCACATATCCGCCGCCTCAATTCGCGCCCAAGACGAGCATTTCGTGCGCTGGCTCCAGGACGGTGCACCAGATCCTCACCTTTATTTGGGCAAGCGTTGCTTCGCAGACCCGCTCATCGAGGGGGAGTCCTTAATGGATGCCAACAGCCTTGGGTGGAATCTGAAGATGTGGATGCTGATAGAGATGGAGGACTACGTGCCGTGCGAGCTGTGGGAGTCGGTGCTCGGTCGGCTTGTGAAGGGATATTCGGTGTTGGAGCAGGGATTTCTCGTCGAGAGGTTCGCACGCAAGGCTGCGGAGTTGAGTATGGTGTTCTCTGGCACTTCTAGAGGGTGGGACAAGGTCGCCGAAAATCCTCGGGAGACTGACTGGTGGGCGAAGCTGGGTGACAAGCGAAAAGATCGAGAGGCGAGCTTGGCAGCCAATCATGGCTACGCTTGTTCTGTAGATCCCGAAGGGCCTCCTGGGTTCGTGTATCCTACCTGGAATTAACCCCCAGTGAACGTAGATAGTATGCAATCTCAACTCCTGCCACCTTGAAGTAGTGCAGGACTCGTGAGTATGAGTGGATATCAGTGCCAGTCGCAAGTTTGCCCTTTAGAGCGAGCGATCGAGAGGCCCGCAGGTCATGTTGGTGCACGCGTTTCGAACTGCGAGCAGGGCAGTGCACCTTCGCGAAGGTAGACCGATGATGAGCCTGCGGCCGGGGGCCCTCCGTAGGACAATACTGCAAGAATAACCATATCTGTCTTGCGCCCGTATCACGAAGACGGCTACCCATTGTGAATGAATATTTTCAAGTGTTTCCGAGTCACCAGTCAAACAAGTCGATTCGGATGGCATAGTACGAAATACATCAGCTTCTAGATGGGAGAATGGCATAGAGCATAGGCAATGAGACGGCATAGAACACAACCTGAGAGCATAAAAAGTATCGACCGTCCACTTCTACGGGTCTGCCATCGTTTCGCTATAAATGACTTCAGCGACCAACGGAGCCAATGCCGTCTCACATGCGGCTTTCATCTCCAAGAAGTGAGCCCCATCCCAATGCTTCACCCAAGTCCACTCAAGCTTCTCCAACCTCCACTCGGGCTGGCGTAGCTTCTTCTTGCGGTTCTCGAGACACTCCGCGACGCGTTGAAAGGTCTCCTCGGTCCCCGCATTCGTGCCCGAGATGCGGATGGACCGCAAGTGCGGAGCGAGCAGCCCGATGTCGTCTTTCCCAAGGGAGCCCTGCTCTTCGTCATTTTCCGTATCTCCGGGATCGAGCACGGGGAACAGAAGAGAGGGGTCTAGCAAGACCTCTTCGCGCTCCATCACCGAATCTGATGGGCCAAAGATCTCGAGCTGTAGACACTGCAAGCGGGGGTATGTCTCCAGAACGCCCTTCCAGTCCATCCGGCTCGCAATTTGACCAGTGGTGCGGACATGGAGACGGACGATTGGGGCGCCGTGGAAGACATCCAAGCAGTGGGAGACGGCTCGAACGGCCTCCTCTACCGTAAAACCCGCCCCAGACCCGGTCTTCTGGTGTAGTTCGAAGCATCCGACGACGCCTTCCGGACTAGGGGAGCTGTCATCCGAGGGCGAGTTTGTCAAAGAGCCTTTGACGCCTATCTCCTCGCAGTAAGCATCGATCGTGACGTCCGTCGCACTCGAGATCACAGGGAGGCCGCTCCTGTCGTTAGGAAGGACCCTGCGTATATCGCGGTACGCCACAGAGTCGCAAGGGAAGTAAAAGGCTGCCTGAGCGGTAAGTGGAATGCCGATGGAATCAAGTACGTGCCGGGCGACGTCTCCGTGCGGGCAATCCAGCCAAATTTCATTGGCTCTCTCGAGCACAACACGCGGTCGCAAGACTGGCGGGAGGCCTGAGATGATCGGGAAAGTGTCCGTCACACGTAGGTTACAGAGCACAACCTTCTTCGCGTCTTTCATCTGGCCGAGCGCAGTGAGGAGGTGGGTAGTGGAGATCTTGGGAGTCGGGTCCCTGAATTCCACCTGGAGCTCTTGGAGTTGGGGGAGGATACCGCTGGGGCCGTCGAGGCATTGAATTCCATGGAGATGAACCTGTCTCAGACGGGGGAACCGGCTTGGGACGATGTTGAGCGAGAGATCGAGGCCGGAGTGAGGCAACCCCGAAGTTCCGATGAAGTTGGCGTGGAGTTCGTTCAGCATAGGAAAATCGTTCTCCATGAAGGAAATGAATAGTCCCGCCTGCCCGTCGTTGATGTCGAGAAAGTGTACGCTTTGCAGCCGACTGGTGTGCGGCATGATAAGGTTGAATACCTTGGGGAGGACGCTACGCCGATCGTGGGGGCTATCCTGGCTCGTCACCAAAGTCAACCCCGCGCTCTTGGAGCGCAGAAGGCCTGTACGCAGCATGGTGACGCTCGATTCAACGCAGAGTGTGCGCCAAAGCGTAGGCGCGTTGGACGCCACGTTGAACCAATGGCGGCAGACCTGAAGGATGCTAAGCCAAGGGACCTCCTTGATGCCGGGATAACAACGATAGCGGACAAGATAGTCCTCTACATCCTGGGTGTGTGCAAATATTTCAACAAGAAGCTCCTCGGGCAGCCTGTTGATGGGGACGCCGGCGTTAGCGATGGTGTACGACGCACGCAGCTCCCGCTCGAGTTCAGCGATCCTCCCAAGAATTTCCGCCCGGTTGGCCCGTTGCAGCGCCACGGCAGTCGGCCCGTGTTCGATTTGCGATAAGCCGTAGGACGGAGGACAGAGCGCCGCAGCGCTGAGAACGTCACGAAGTGACAACATATTGATAGGTGTGCTATGAAAAAATCAGTACGGCGACGGTTCAAGGATAGACGTGAAAGGGGTCGTACCTTCGTCGTATGGCACTTGCGCCCGCCAAGACCTCTGTGGAGATTCCGGTATCCATATTCACGGAGACGTGGTAGGATTGCAGGGGTTCGTCTTTTCAAAGAGTAATGAGAACCTCGGAGAAGGGCGAGGAAAGAAGCGCGGTGAGCTGGGGGGTAGAGCCTTAGTAGGTCAGACAGCGGCGAAGAGACGCAAACTGCACGCCGTTTATATACGCCCCTGCTCCAGTCATTACGCATTGCCTGGACCGACTAATATAGGCCTAGCTCGTGGAGACGAAGTCCAAGCGCGACAGTGGAGAAGAACCTTTTGCGGTATTCGACGAGTGCACGGCCCGAGCGGCTGTGAGACAAGGTGCCACGACAACAAAGCCGATGTGTACTCTTCACGGTCCCTGCCAAGCTGCAGTGTAGCCTCGTGCGAGTTGTGTGCGTCAAAAATATGCATCAGCTTGAACGGGCCCAGGCAACAATTACTTGCCTACGCATATGTGCCATTGATTGTGAGTTCGGATCTCTATGTCCAGCGGCGTCGCATCCTCCAACGGTAAAAGCCTATATATCGAAGATATTAGTGAAATGTAATTGCACGGGAAGGGTGCCCAACGGCAGCGGTTCGCGTCGCTTTGATTGGTAACTCGATCTAGGACCTCGCCGCGGCCGTTTGCCAATCTCGAAGAGAGCCGAGCACGCATTTGGCTCCTCCTACAAAAGTATGTATACAAAGCGCACTTGATAATATTCGTGCTTTCCGCCACAGACTCTAGGCCTGTAATCGAGTTTGAAACCCATGTCTCCTCGTGGTTGCGATCGTAATACTTCCTCGTCATTAGTACATTCCTGGTGCAGTTGCATAATACTTACGCACTTGGAGTACCTTACTTCATGCTATTTCGTCCATCCTTCTTGCGGACTCTATTTGGCGGAGGCAGAAGAGCCAGACGAGTGGAACCTGACACGGTCGCGCCGCTAGGCGGCTGGCCTGGGCGCTCGAACCCAGAAATAGACGCCCCGTGAGCTCCCCATCATGATTGGCTCTCGCCGCAGGGTCCATTGGCAGTGACGGGTAAAGGATCGATATATTAGTACAGCGGGAGCACAAAAATCGTCCAACATGTTGTTCATAGAATGTCGGGTATACCGTATCAACATCAAGAAAGGCTGGGCTAGGCGCATACTGGGGAACTTGGAGCTGCCAGTGACCGTCGGCACGGGACCAGTTGTATCGTAGTATCCAATGCCGGTTGCAACATGGCATCGTGACTTCTCCGTCTGAACACCACAAGATATTTACAGCCTCTTGGAAGCCTTAGGAGCATGCTTCCTTTCCGCCCACCATAGCTCCTCCTCAGGCCGCAGGGGACCAGGGAAGAACACGGGCAAAAGGGCGGCGCCAACGCCTCCCTCAGCTTCGTCGGCCTTCATCAACACATCCATCACCTTGTCCGAGTGGACGACCTTCTTCCTCTCCTCAGCAAACTTGAAGCCAACGGCAGCGCCGCTCCTCCAGGTCCTCGCAGCATAGGCGGTGTGCGTCGATCCCACGCCGATCAGAGCGAGCATGGACCACGCGTCGACACGATCCAGGGTCGTGAGCGTAAGAAGGAGCACGGCCCATAGAACAATGAGCACCCCAACACCAAGCGTAGCGAGGGGCCCGAGGGTGTTGGCACGGCCCGCGGCAAGGTCCTCGACGCGCGCACCGCCCCCTTCGTTGACGACCACGATGGCCTCCGCGCTGCCATTCCCGCTCGTAATGCATACGACATCGCGGCGATCGGGTGAAACCTCGCGGGCTGTGCGCATCTGGCGTTGTTGCTGCCCGCGGAGGAGGCGGCCTGCCATGGTGGAGAGAATGATGCCGATTGCGGTGATCCACACGGGCCGGATGGATGCTACACCGGAGAGAGCGAGAAGGCTCGCCACACCGACCTGAATCACGGCGGTGGCGGCCGCCACGTAAGAAACGGCATCGTTGGCGGGCCTCCCAGGGCGTTCGGATGTGTAGAGAAAGGTGAGGGTAAGGCCTCGACGGGACGGTTCACGAGTGTGGCTACGTAGGAGGTGCTCCAGAGGCGCTGAGCGGTTGGTCCTGGCGTATCCCGACTTGGTATTGATGACCGTGCACGGAGACTCGATGGGGAAAGTAGGACTACCGCGAGCAGCGAGGCTGACGAGGAACTCTGGCCATCCTATAGAAAGTGGCGCAAAACCGGGGATGGACTGAGCACGGCGGACCAGGTCAGACCCAAGGACGACGACGACAGGAAGAATGATACTCGGGTTCATCTCGAAAACCTGAGACAGCGAGTTGGTGCTGAGAACCTGAACCATTATGAAGGAAGATGTTTTCGTGAAGAAGTAGGCGCGTAAGCAGAGGAAGTTTCGTGAGGTGTGTTGGGGTCAGGCGACGTGCGTATCTCGTTTTATATGCCGCAAGAGTTCTGGATGTGCTCGAAAGGCTGTGCGCGCTCTCGATTCAAACCGTGGTCAAGGTGGGGTAAATTGAAGTCGCTTGTCTCTTGCCCTTTCATCAGCCTATGCTATTATCCTTTTTTGTCTGGCAGAGGACGGAACAAACAGTACTTGGGATAGTGGGATGCGTGACAGCCAGATGAAAGACACGCTGGGTGCATGACGGCGCATCCCTGGCACGCATGGACAAGGTTAAGCGCGGGGCAGTGTGTCCGGCCAAACTGGGAAGTTTCTGAGGAACGTCCGAAATATAGGCATGGCCCGAGGCAATACAGTCCGTAAGACATGCACTTGAAAGCCATGTTGATTTCATGTGCCATGGTGTGCCGGTCCCGGAAATATCTGCCGGATAGACAGACACGACGTAGGGAGCACGGCCATTCCTATCTACAAGTTTCGATCTCCAGCATAAGTACACAGTGGTAAGTCCGCTCACGATTCCCATGTATCATTTATCTTAATCTGGGAAATCGATCTTTGCGGAGTGCGAGACATAGATATCGCAAACAACATAGCACACAGCTTTATTTAGGGTCCGTGCCGCCGTGCCGGAACCTAGCTACGGTGTGATGGAACGCCCCAGCCAGACAAATATGTATCATACTCACACTGCACTTCCAAATGTACGTTTCTCAAGGAGTGACGACAGCCCTCGAGTCTTCGAAAAACTTTCGGACCTGCCAATCTGTATGAGATCCCATGCGAGTCGCGAAGTCCCCATTCAGGTGCTTCTTTCAGCATCCCGATCTCACTTACCTGGTACGCAAATTCCGCGTCCGCGAGGACCCTTACACCGGTTGCGGCTAAGCCGGTAGCCACCTTTAACGTGATAGCATGGGCCTCTGGGGTAGCAGCCGCTTTAGTGAACTGTGGCGTGTGGTTGCCACCATTCAGTTCACCGGGGATGGTGTACGCGGGATGGAGAGCCGGAAGCGCTGCAAAATAAAAGCGATGCATGATCGGTAGATTTTCCAACGCGGCCATGTTAGGGGTCTTACCGTACGTCACGTTCCCCTAGATAACAATGGATCACTGTTCATCAGCCATGATCTCGACAAAAGGCAATGACTTACGAAGTCGGTTGAGAACGCGACACTGCCGCCCGAGGTGACTGTCTTCATGCCGTACGCATTGCCCACAACGTTAGCATACTCCTGCCCTATGGTCCCACGTACACGTCAAAGGTCGACCATGCCGTAGCCTTGAGGGACGACGCGTACCGAGAACATCGTTGTTCCGGAGCTCGAAGTAACCCCCTCCAAGAGCGACTTCTATCTTACAGTCGGTTGCAAGAGCTGCGGCGCTGCACATCACATTGAGTCAAGGTCTCAGGCGGGAAGGTACAGACTACCCACTCGAAGCACTTCTTCACACGCTCCCGCAGAACATCCAGCTCCGCCCAAGTAGGAGCGCGTACGATATACCGTAGCTTCGCATAATCAGGGATCACTGCCTCGCTCTTGTGAGCCCCCGAGCCGGTACAAAGGCCGAGCAACGTATCAAGACGCACCATTCGGGGCCCAGTCCCGACCGAGGATGATACCCTGGACCCGGTGGTCTGGCTTAATTTGCTGCCGCAGGGCGGAGATACTTGCATAGGCGACGAACGCCGCATCCAGGGCGTTTTGGCCTTCCCAGGGGGCGCTGCCAGCGTGTGCACTGTGCAGACGCATACAGTGAGTAGGATCTTACGCGGTCTCAAACTGCCGCACAAACCCGTGTCCGAAGAACTCGACTTCAATGGGCTGGCATGCCACCCCAGGCCAGATGGCCGAGAAATTGTCCGGTCCGACGGTGGGGTGACTCCTGCAACCAGCGCACAAGTGTCAGGAGGCAACGATAATGCGCCACGCCCATTCGATCACTCCTGACGCACATGATGCACGCGTCCATATCATCGTACGCGCCACGCTCGAGCAGCTTGATCTTGCCGCCATCGCTCTCCTCTGCCGGTGTTCCGAGCAGCACGACCGTTCCAGGAATGTCGTGCTTTTGAAGCGCGGCCTTAATCGCGAGTGACACCGCCACCCCAGACATTGCGATTAAGTTGTGTCCGCACGCATGCCCGATGCCAGGGAGCGCATCCATCTCGGAGTTGACGCCAATTACACGACTATCCTTAGTGGATCGGCCGCTGGAAGATTTATGGGTGAATACGGCACGGAAGGCGGTATCAAGGCCCAGGTAATGGGGTGTCACTGTGAAGCCGTGCTCCGACAGGAAAGACGTCAACCTATCATGAGCGTATCTGGAAGACGAAGTCAACACCAGCAATGGTTTAAATAAAATCGGAAATTGTTCACTTCTCTTCCCACAGGATCTCAGGATGATCTGATGATGATACAAAATGCGGATGAGCTTCAGTGTGAACAATCGTGCTAGTTCGAAACAACATACTCCATATATCGAGACTGAGCTTGCGGAGCTCAGGAGAGAGCTCCTTCAACTTGTCCTCAATGGTAGTTACCACTTCCGGCAAGAAATGCCCGCTGTCGTATGCCGGTGGCTTATCCGAGTCGAGAGACGACGTGAAGTCGAAAAGCGGTGCGCCGTGGCCGCAACACCAGCCCTGTGAGAACTGAACATACGGCGGCTGAATATATCGCGTCAGAACAGCCTTTGTGGTAGAAGTAATGGAATGGAATAGACCACATACCAGATCGGACCCGGCTGTCTCGGGAGTGTACCTACTTTGCACAGGTGCCCCCTTGGTGTCAGCTTTGCAGTCGGCGCCCTTGGAGCGCCGCAACTTGAATAGCCCTGCAAAGCAACCCGCATGCGCCTCCAGATCCTCGAGGCCTTTGGAAAGGGACTTGGACGACATGGTACGCGTCGTTGATGTCGTCGTGGTGGCAATCGTGCAAGCGGTCCCGAATTTACGGTTTCCGTGAGTCGCACCGCCGTTCAACTATTGGATTACCAAATTGTCCGTGGTCACCGCAAGAAACTTGGTCTTCTGGCGCCTTCATCGAGACTGGTGAGGTCGTTCGACGAGCACTCACACATCTGGTCAGCTGGTTGAAGGCCCTCGTGGCAAGCCGTAATTCAAGAATTCGTAAAGGACTACGGAACGGAAGATTGCTGAAGGAGCATGTTCAGGAATCGAGATTGATCATGGTGAGGGATATAGGCGCTAGACATTCCTACTCTTGGCCGAAGGTTTTGACGCTCATCTCTCTCTCACAAACTTCCACTACCGCCGTAAATCGAGGCCACACTTTTCCAAACACGATGGCAGCCAAGAAAGTTTTGATGCTTCACGGGTAAGTTCAATGATTAACACAGGTGTAGCCTTCCAGTCACGCCGCAGGTACCAGGTTCGCGCAGAGCGCTTCCATCTTCAGCAAGCGTGTCAGTCTGTAATCCGTGAGGTTTGGCGTGGTACGAACACTCATCCCTCTCGGTCCATTAACCCAGGTCGGCGCCCTACGCAAAGCCGTAGGAAAGGACATAGAACTCGGTAAACCGGGTCGATCGGAATTACGCCATGGTCGTACGAACTGACCGATATCCCTATTAGTCTTTGTCGACGCACCCCACGTCCTAGCGCCCGCAGATCTCGCCGCGGCGTTCCAGTCAACGTCCGAGTCCTCTACGTTGGAGGACCTTGGCGCGGCGGAGGCTGGAACCGAGACTGATCCGGCTTTGGCCCCTAGAGGTTGGTGGTTCGCCGACGCCACCCGCACAAAGACGACGGGCTTGGAGGACTCGATCATGCATCTTCGCGAATACCTCCTCAAGGACCACTACGATGTATGCGATACTTCATGGTTCTGTTATCGGCCGGTTTACTGAAACTATCATCAGGGCATTTTCGGCTTCAGGTGAGGACGGCCAGGAAGTTTTCCACACCTTTCGAATACCTGTATTCGGCCTAACGTCCGTTTCTTTTTGCAGCCAGGGTGCTTGCATGGCTACCATTTTCGCTGCACTGGTAAGTTTTTAGTGACTGTCATTCCCAGAACCCACGCTAACGTTCCATGACGTCAAGCTCGAGAGGCCAGAGGCGTACCCACCTTTCCTCATAGATGGCAAGCCTCCCCACCCGCCATTGTATGTTGCTACAGTACTGTTAATACCGGCCTGTATTGACGCCTCACAGTAAGTTCTGCATAGCCGCAGCCGGCTTCAGGTCCACGAGCCCGCTCTGCGATGCGATCTTCCTCCCCTCCTACTCCACCCCGACCTTGATGATCCTCGGCAAGAACGACGTAATCGTCGTAGAAGAGCGCTCCAAGACGCTCCTCACCGTCGCCGCCAATGCGCGCGCGGAGTATCATGATGGAGGTTCGCTCTCATACTGAACGATCTTGTTCAATGCACAGTGCGCCGACTGACTTCGCCATACACAGGGCACTTCATTCCGTCCAAAGCGGTGTGGCGCAACTTCCTGAAAGCGTACATGAAGGATCCGACCGCGGACCTGCCGTCGCCCTCGGCTGCACCGTCCCAACCCGCGTCGGGTACTGCTACGCCGGTGACTGCCTCTGCTTAGTGCATGCTGGATAATGAGGAGCTCGCTGCCGTGTAGCTGATAGACGCCGTAACGCAGGAGGGAATGCCACCATAGAGTGTACAGTACTAGTACTAGAAGCGCCCGCGCACACTGTAGCACCAGCTTCGGTTCGATTCCAGAAGGGAACATTGAGGGATCCACACCCATAAATAGAGTTGTGGTGTCGATTCTTATGCTCCCGCCTTGGGTGTTGCCAGAAACGTCCTACGACTCGGACGCCCCCCGTAGTCATGGAGCCTTCATTGGGTTTCATCTCCGGACACTTCGTTTCGTCCGCGAAGTAAGTCACACTCAAAAGCCAATGTCACTCACCTATATGCACTCAATGCCTAATCGACAACTACAAGGAACCCATGAACGACATCTGGTAAGTACATACACGAACCTTGTAAATTACAGTATCCTGAATAATGCGATGATGTATACTAAGGAAACTTGGCGTACAGAGGTCGTTATACTTAAGGTCATACATACAACACGCATCGATCAAGAGCAGGTAAAGTCGTAAGTGGGGTACAGCACTTGGGGTATCTGGTCATCATGCGTAGGGTTTCGTAATTTCTGTAGGGGGCGATAGCAAGCTGGTTTGTGCGTCGTATGTAACCGCGGGTACTACGTCGGCCAAGTCGCCTTCGGGAGACGTTGTTCGTGGCGGGGGTAGTTTCTCGGAGAAGGGATCGCTCGGCTTTGCTGCGTGTTTCTGCTTCTTCATTTCCAGCATCCTCGCTATCTTCTCCTCTTTCTTCCGGTCCCAGTATTTCTGCTCATCCGGGCGCAGGTCCCCAGGGAAGAACAGTGGTAGCATGCACAGCCCAACTCCTGGTTCTTTCTCCTCGGCGGCCATGAGTGTCCCCATGACCTTGTCAAGGTGCACGGTGTCCTCTGGTTTGACCTCCTGGAAGTGAAACCCGAGCGCGGCCGCGCTGCGCTGTGCCCCCGCGGCAATGGCGTTCTGCACCATACCGAGGCCGCCGACAGCGAGTAAGTACCACGTGCCTCCCTCAAGACCCTCCACAGTGAGGAGTAAGACAATCCAGAGCACGCAAAGCAGCACGGACATGGCGGACGTCGTCGCCCTGCGCTTGTCGCGCCCACCCGCGAGGTCCTCGAGGCGGATGCTCGTGGGGTCGCTGATAACGACCATCGCGAACGTGCTCCCGTTCCCGCGCGTGATGCATACGACTTCATTCCCCTTGCGCCCGTCGACCTTGCGCGCCGCATACTTCTCCTCGCGCCATTGCGGTAGCCCGCTGGAGACGAGGGCGAGGAGCGTCCCGCCGACGGTGACGATGAGCACCATCCAGTTCCCGCTGAGCGCCCCGGGGAGCACGGCGATGACGAGCTGCGCGGCGATCGTGCACACCCCGCACCAGAACACCCAGTCGCGCGTGGGCACGCCTGCGCCTGCGCCGGGCGTGGTGCGGAAGAACCTGACGGTGAGCGAGGTGCCCTTGAACGTGCGCTTCTCGTGGTCGCGGAGGAGGCGGCCCAGGACCCAACTCGCGTTCTCGCGCACGTAGCCCGTGCGCGCGTTGATGACCTTGGTTGGGAAGTCGGGTTCGGGCAGAAGGCGGCCTTCGCCCACGGCGGAGGTGAGCGCGGACACCGAGTACGCGAGCCATCCGAACGAGAAGGCGACGGGGGCGAAGGGCGCGCTGCCTGCGAGCTGCGCGACGGCGCGCTGGACGATGTCCCCGCCGATTATCATGAGGATAGATAGGATGTCATCAGGGCTCTTCCACGACGCTGCCTGGGCCGCAAAATACGGTTGTGGGTCCGGCGTAGACCGCCCGCGAAGTGTCGCGAAGGACCCTATGAGGCGTCCGAGAGAGGGCATGGATGCAAGTCAGTAGGTTCCCGCAAGGTGTGTAGAACCAGGAGCATGAGGCTAAAAGGCTTTATATCTCCGCCGATGTGGTAAGACGCCCATCTCCTAGACTTTTGCTGTGCATCTTCACCGCGTTGCCGATGTCAGTCGACGGTGAGCAACGTTGAATAGGAAGGTGGTTGGGAGACATCCCGGATCATAGAATCCTCTCAAGAGCCTCAGCAGCGATGGTGCTTTACCACCCCGAATTCCACGGATGATAGCCAATACGTCCTATTATCCCTAGGCAAGGGAACGAATGATACAAAGCAGTCCAGGTATACATCAGCAATATGAACAGTGTCCGAGGGATCACGAAGGTATACAGGTAACGAGATGAGAAAGATAGCGTGCACGAATGTCCATACATAATGTCCGTAAAGCGTCAAGGGTTCGTCGTGTAGTCATGACGTCATACCAGCGTTGTCAGGTCCATGAAGAATCATTCACAGTCGGGATGATCACATGTTCTCCACCCCTTCCGCACACAGGCCGCAACCAATGCACTCCAGGCAGGCTATCGAAGCATGTGCACAGTCAGCGATGCAGGCAAGGAGCCATTACACTTGGGACGTACCGAGACCACCACAACAAGCGCAGAGGTAGCAAGGGCAGCACAATGGGTTCTCGAACGCGCCTGGCGGGGAATAATTAGTCCAGTAACAGTCCAGGGGAGCTGTATTTACCTCTGCAGCACCAAGCGCTAAGGCATATGGCGGCCAAGAACACGAGGAAAAGTCCAACGAACACAATGATCAAGTAGTCTGTAACAGCGGTATGAGCGTTGCTACTGGAGGATAAGTTGACGATATACATACACTTCTTGTCCACGAATGTTCCCTGTCCGCTTCCGTTGTCGGCCGCTCTCTTCACAAAGCCAGACATGGCGGTCCAGGCACTGCCGGAACCGTCTTCGGCTAGACCAAGGGAGCTCAACCACGACGCCTCGTTGAAGGCGACGTCCCAAAGGCACGAGATGAGAAGGAACAGAGCGAAGGAAAAGATCGCCAGAAGGAGTGCGGTGATCACACGACGCGACCGCGCACGCTCACAGCGACAGCTCCGTGCAACCGCGGGAGTGCCGTGATATTGGTGTGTGCATCCCTTCTCGTTGCTCTCGCAGTACTCCAGTACGGGTGCAGAGGTCGCGAAGGGTTGAGATGTGATGGTCATAGCGGATTATTCTGCGAAGACATCGAGTCAGTCCAACTGCGGAGCGTCAGGTAGAACGGTGCAACCAAAACATAACATAGCGAACGCTGCGAATAGGTGCTGATTTAAAGTCAAGTCGAAGATATGTAGATCTTCTTCAAGAATTGCAACTTAGGGTGATCGACGAAGCCATCCAGCGCAGAGGCGTCACATACAGCATACACGCGCCACCCATGCTATGACGCACTTCCATGATCTCAGAATCGACAGAACTCACCAGAAAGTTTGGGATTGGTGTGCTAAATTTGTGTGCAGTACCTGTGGGTCAAACAGCAAGTGCAAGGTGGGGGCACAAAGAAGGGAAAGGAAAGAAAGAAAGTCGTGGGTCGTGGCCGAGGTGAGGAGCGGACTTAAAGCGCAGACTGCAAGGCCGAGTGGCGGAGGCGCAGCGCAGGCTGTGTCTCTAGCCGGCCCGGCAAGGCCGGGACGCGGAGGTGGCCGGGCGGCCCAGAATCCGGGGAACGGCCGGAGTCCGGAGCCTGTGCGAGCCAATCACGGCCGGGAATGACGGCTAGGCCGACAAGCAAACCTCAACGACGCAAAGTCTGCGAAATGAGCCCGTCCTCGTTTTCTGCGCACAACGACCACGCAGAGAGCTCCAGCCATGCTGGCAGACCATCCTCGGGCCTCACCCTCGTCCTCCCACCACTCAGCGCAGTCAAGGCCCAGAAGACCAAGAAAAAGATCAGGCTCACCTACGAGGAGCCCGTGAAGAAGGCACCCAGACCCATCAAGCTTAAACCACTCAAGGAGGTCCTCACTAAACTCATCGCGCAGATCAAGAAGTGAGTTAGTGTGTGCGGCAAAGCGTCGTTGTAATTTTGCTCATATATGCGTGTAGGAAAGACGATTATGCTTTCTTTCTCCAACCCGTAGACCTTGCCCAGGTTCCTGGGTACTCAGATGTGATACCTCGGCCAATGGACCTGGGGACGATGACCACGAAAGTAGAGAAGGGAAAATACAGGTCGCTAGAGGAGTTTGCAGTGAGTCACGTTTCCTTGCGTCTGAGCATCCTTTTGTTTTCTTCGCCCCCTCCGTCTATCGACATCTGTCAAGTCCCCCATTACTTCGCCTAGAGTCTCCTTTACTACTTTTCTCGCGACCCCCGTACCTTCAAAACTGTTTCCTCAGAGCGATCCTCCCTCAGCACAAGTTGGAAACTACTCGACGCTTGGGGGTGGTCACATCTGCTTTTTGCATCTTTTCGTGATCCATCCATCTGCATCTTCGAATATCAACCCTCGGACCAGAGTTATGGTATTCCCTCTCTTTGACATGTCCTCGTCCCCGTTCGGCGTAACCTTTTGGGGATCCTTTCGGCCTTTTTGAACAGTGTTTGGTCCTATGCCGCCTACACACCTGTATCGTGTTAAGTTCATACACTGACAAAACCCCCTCAGTCCGACATACGACTCGTCACTTCCAATGCGAAGACGTTCAACCCTCCTGGCACCATTTACCACATCGAAGCCGACCGCATCGAGAGTTTCGCGTTGGAGCATATCTCCAAAGCTGCTTCCACCGTCATCGAGTACGAGACGGACTGGAACATCGAGATCGAGAAGGACGAAGACCCCGTCGCGGTGGACGATGACGATCCTTCAGGGGCCCTCGGTACACCAGTGGACAAGGTTGCGGGAACGCCCATGGACGTTGATGAGAGCCGCGCAGGCTCGCCGCTGCCCGGATCTGCTCTGGCGGGTGGCGGCAAGCGTACTAAGGGCAAAAAAGCTCCTGGGATGTCGGAAACGCTTGAAGCAGACGGAGGGTTGCCTGGGGCAAAGGATGGTCTTGCGGCGTTTCCCCCAGGTTCGGACTGGGCCGAGCTCATGCTGGCTTTGAAGCTCAAAGGTGCGTTATATCTGCATGACACCGCCGTACGTCATCATGACCGTGTTGGCGTCAGGCAAGCGTTACCGTACGAAGAAGGAACGCATGCGGATTGAGAAGGATGGGCCCCCACGTACGGCGGAAGGGAGTCTGGACTACTGGGAGGGTGCGTACGCTTTGATCTGTCGTCATTCGCATCCCCTAAAACATCGCTGCCATAGTGGAAGACCCCTTCACTGTGTTATCTGCCGTCGTCCCCGACCCTCCCTCACGACCTCTTCTGAACCCTCTCTACCCGCTGTTGGAGTCTTCGGACTCGTCTCCACCATCACTACCTGCCCCCGTCAACATCATCCCGATAGACGATGTACCAGAACCTCCAACGCTATCTGCTCCCGCACCAACACCCAAACAGGCCGGCCGTACAAAAGGGCCTAAACGGCGACATTGGACGATTTCGCGGAACGTCCCTACCCGAGGTCGGGCGAGGGACATGGCCGAGGAGGAGTCTGTGCCACCTTGGAAAGCCCCGCGGGAGCCCGTGGCGGCGGACTTCGGGACCTTCGCCATACTTCCCACCCTCCTGGCGGAAGAACAGAGACTGAGCGACATGACTGCGCAGCTGGGGTCGCACGACAAGCTGTTCGATGCTGTGCGACAGAGCTTTGAGCCCCACGCGGCCGGTCCAAGCCAGCCCAAGCCCTACGAGGATGTCAAGATGGAGACAGGCACGGAAGAGGAAGGCTACTGGGACGGGAAGGCTGCGCAGGCGGAGACGTACATCCGCGACGTCGTGTATGGCGGTGTGGACGGCTTTGCGTACGTGCGTAGTCTTGCGGAGTTCCTCACGCCTTCAGAACCGATCGTGCGTACATCTCTGCATTAC
This sequence comes from Trametes hirsuta, assembly GCA_001302255.2. Taxonomy (NCBI): domain Eukaryota; kingdom Fungi; phylum Basidiomycota; class Agaricomycetes; order Polyporales; family Polyporaceae; genus Trametes; species Trametes hirsuta. Next base: position 1,959,710 of record CP019370.1, on the reverse strand, counting down.
GTTCCCATCCGTTCTGACCAACTTTGCAGCAGAGGGATGGCGAGCCGCCCACGTATGACGACCTTGGCATGCCGGTCGCTAAATGGGTAGAAGAGAACATTGTCAATCCTCTCACCGACGGTCGCCACTCCATGCTCTGTGAAGCGGCGCGCATCTTGCACGAGCTCCCCCCAACACCTCCACCGGAACCCTCTCTTACAGCTTCATCCCTTCCTATTCCGTCCGTCTCGTTCTCCGAGGACCCCATCCGCCACCAAATCGAACTTTCGCTCCGCACCTACCCCGCTGCAGCGCGGGCGCTCGACACTCTCCAGAGCATCGCACGCTCGCAAATCGACCTCCCCGCACTCATCCACGCACCCGACGAGCTCTTCCGTGCCGAGGACGTGTGGGCGGGCCGCACGTACAAAGAGCGCAAGCGACGCGAAATGGACGAGGCACTCACGCGCGACCCGAGCAAGAACGCGGCAGCGTACCTTCAGTGGGCCATCGAAGAGCACCGCGAGGCCGAGGCGGGTACGGGTGCGAGCGCCGGCGCTGTTGCTGGGGCTACGAACGGTGCCGCCACGGAGGACGCTGAAATGCTGGCGTTTGCTCTCGAGTTCGCCGCGGATGAGATCGTGCGGCTCGCCGCCGGGCCCAGTACGAACGGTGATGACGGTGCGGGACCCGAGAGGGCCGGGGCCGCCGGCGTCGACATTGACGATGACGTCGTCATGAAGACGGAGGACGACGTTCCTGCCACGCAGGCTGCCGATGCGTCTGACCTCCCGGCACAGGCACCCGCGGACGACGGAGCCGTAAGCGAGGGCAAGGGCGAAGGTCAGGGTCACGGTGAGGGCGAGGGTGAGGGGGACCGTAAGGTCAAGGTCGGGGGCACCAGGGACGAGCCCGCGGACGAGGACCCGGTGCTGAAGAAGCTCAGGCTGAACCTGCTCGCTCTCGCGAAACGCGCGCCGCTGGACCAGATTATGAAGCTCCCGCCCGAGCTTGTCCCCGCGCACCTGCGGCACATCGTGCCGACGGCAAGTTCGTGACCTCCCTTTTCACGTCTAAACTTGCACGCCCCGTTGTTAAACCGTTGTAGAACTTAGAGGAGTGTACACGCTGTAGCCTTAATTAATGTGTGATTTGTACCGCGTGCGTCCGGGGTTTGGGGGTGGGCTTTAATGACGAGATTAATCATCCAGCGACGCTACGCCTTTATTAAATCCCGCCACAAGCAGCGCTGTGTACTCAACGCCGGGCCGTGATAGGACGTCGCGGACGTCGAGTTGGGGTGTCCCCGCCCCGTCGCGGCGCCGACCGTCCACAGCGGTCCGTTCGCGCATGGAAATCGTTCAGGCCCGGGCGCCGGGCGTCGAGCGAGGATGATCCGATATTTTTGGCGGCAGGGAGCACGTTGCGCTGGGATCTGCGTGCACCGGGTGATCTTGCACTCGCGAGTGGGTTGTCCCTGTTCCATCAGGAACCTCTGCACTTGGCTTGCACGGTCCGAGTCCTCGGCTGCCCTGCGAGGCTATAGGCCACAACTACGAGCCATGACGCTTGGTCTGCTCTCGCTCGCCTCTCTGTGTGTGCATTCGTCCGGCACGGTATCGTACGTGTGCGTTTCTTCGACGCCCGGGAAGGGACACTCACGCCAGGCCGTCTGGTTTCTCGCAGAGTTGGAAGAAGGATGATGTGGGCCGCAACCACGCTGCTCGTGCACGCCGTGCTCGGGCTCGCCTGCGCATCAGCGGCGGAAGCTAGCATGAGTGACGTACTGCTCGGGCGCGCCCAGCTGCGGGCGAACGACGTGGGCGGGAGGGCCGCGGGTTCGAAGATCGCGCCGAAGGTGTTCATCATTGGCATGGTGAGTGCGTCTCGTACATGATACGCAGCAGTCCAGGGGCCAGCTAGAAGCACCTTGAGGCGGGAAGGAGCAGGCGATACCGCTACCCGCCTCATGGCGCTATTGAACGCCGTCGGGTCGTGGGCGTTGGCGCAACCCCGCGAACGCGCCGTTCATGGGCATTATATTGGGGTCGAGAGCGGTGGTTACACGAAGGGTTTAGTTGGAGCCCGTAGCCCGACCTTATCCTCCGCCACTAACTACGTTGGCGCTCAATTACGGGACCGTGAGGTAATAAGGCGGCCTACTGGAATGCTGAGCAGTCCAAAGACCTTTCGCTGTGTACGGGCTTAGCACGAAAGCCATAAATCCCTCTACGTCGAGGAGACGACAGTGCAAGATACTTCGTATGGCTACCAAGTAATCATTGGTTTCGTTCGCCTGAGTCTTCCAAAATGTGCGCGTCCGCTACATCTTCGTCGTCGCCAATACGACAAAGCTGCGCAGCCCTTGCTCACAATGCCCCGGCGGATTGCGGCCTACTGTTTCCGTCCTGGAGCCTACAACCCACGAGTATCCCCTTACTGACACTCTACTACCAGTTCGGCAGGGAAGGGAACACTTGGGCCGATGTCAAAGAATTCAACGTCTTCGAGACCAACGTCACCGTCCCAGGTTTCTCCCCCCGTTTCCCCGATGCCCACTGCACCAAGGACGGCTCGATCTGCCAGCTTGTCGCCGACGAAGGCGAGATCAATGCCGCGGCAACCATCTCTGCTCTCACGTTCTCTCCCCTCTTCAACCTCACGAAGACGTACTTCCTCATCGCCGGCATTGGTGGCATCAGCCCCAAGGTCGGCACCCTCGGTAGCGTGACCTTCGCCCGCTACGCCGTTCAGGTCGCTCTCCAGTATGAGATCGACGCACGTGAGAAGCCGAGCCACTTCAACACTGGGTATGTTCCGCAGGGCTCAAAATCCCCCAGCCAGTACCCGCAGACGCTTTACGGCACCGAGGTCTTCGAAGTCAACGACGCCCTCCGCCAGTACGCCCTGGAGGTCGCAAAGAAGGTGACTCTCACCGACGATACGACGTGCAAGAAGTACCGCGCAAAGTACGCCTCGGACCCCTCGTTCGCGCACGGCGCCGCCGCGCCCTCGGTTATCGCATGCGACACCGCCACGTCGGACAACTTCTGGACGGGCAGCCTGCTCGCGGAGGCGTTCGCGAACACGACGGCGCTGCTCACGAACGGCACGGGCATCTACTGCACGACGCAGCAGGAGGACAACGCGGTGCTCGGCGCGCTGCTGCGCGGGGCGCTCGCGGCGCGCGTCGACTTTGCGCGCATCGTCGTCATGCGCACCGCGTCCAACTTTGAGCGGCCGTACCCCGGGCAGACCGCCGCGGAGCACCTGTTCAACAGCGGCCAGGGCTTCGCGATCGCGATCGCGAACATCCGTGTCGCGGGCGTGCCCATCGTGAAGGGCATCGTGGAGGAGTGGAAGGAGAGGTTCGAGAAGGGCATCACGCCCACGAACTACATTGGGGATATCTGGGGGTCGTTGGGTGGGACGCCTGATTTTGGCCCGCATGGCTCTTCGTAGTGGATGGATGGATGCGACGTAATTTATGCTTCACATTTTATGAATCGTGTCGTACTTCCCCGGACAACTCCCGTCTTGGATAACCCGCCGTCGTGCGGTTTGGCGGTGTAACATCGCAAAGGCTCTCGAAGCCCAAGAAACGGTCTCTTAGACCACGCACACACCGGCTGGTGCACAACAACAGTCGACTCGTATATCCGTACAGTAAGTTAGAACATAAGGTCCTAGTCTAATCCACATACAGTACACCTACACTCAAATGGCCTCAACCTCCACAGACCGTCGTATCCGCACCTCCAGTCCCCCACCGCCCTTGACCTCCGTCACCCGCGCCTTCCCGCTGCCCGCGCTCGACACCCGCGACATCTCGTAGAGATCCACGGTGGTTGCGTGCGGGGCACGCGTCGCGCGTGTCGTCGAGGTGGACGCGCTCGCGACCTCCGTGCGTCGCGTGGACTTGAAGACGATCCCGCTGTATGGCGTGTGGTCTTCCGCTTCTGCCTCGGTGTGCAGGATCGAGTGTTTGGAGTGCGCGAGGATGACGATGAGTGTGGGGTACATCCCCTACAGCCCGGAGTTAGTCAGTCGGGCTGCCATTGGCACATGAGTGCGGATAGGGCGACATACGACGATGACGCTGGTGTTGAAATCCCAGATGGTGAGTCCGAATCCGACGTTTGGATGTTTCGCAACACTGGCGTGTACGGGTTTGACGGTCAAGATGACTTGCACGAGCTACACAATTCGAGGGTTATCAGAGGCGCGGACGTGGCTCCAAAAAGAGTGTAACTTACGAAGAAGAGGAAGTACAGGATCCCAGACTCGATGAGCAGCAGCATGACCTTCTGACTGCGCGTCTGCTGTGTGTACTTGCCGAAGGCCTCCTTATGGAGGCGACGGTATTCCCTGCAAACCGATACCGACAAAGACGGTGAGCATCCTCTCTTCCGGGGCGTGCAAGTTCAACACACCATGTTTTGTACGCAATCAAGGCAGTCGCGACCGCGGTGGTGACTAACGTCATGGCATACGACGCCGTCTGGACATTGCGGCAAAACGGAGGGTCGCGGAACGCGCCTTGCTCGATATTTGCTCCCACGCCCGCCGCACAGTAAGTCACCAAGACCGACGTTGCTACGCGCGGCGCGCGAGAAGCCCGTAAGTATCACGATCGGTGGCAGTGATAGTACGGGGATCGAGATACATACTGAGCGAACCGAGGAGGCAGGCGAGCGGGAGGATCAGAACCCACTTGCCCTGGCTGGTGGACCAGAATGCGTAGACCCGCCAGATGATGATGCTGTCGCCGACATTGGTCTGAGACATCGCGGTCAGGACATGGCTTGCTAAGTGTGCGGGGACAGACGAAACGGGGACGCACGAGGAAGGCGTAGAGGATGTCCTCGGCGTAGGCGAGGTGGGTGAGTTGGTGCTTGGCGGCGGCGTAGATAGCGGCGGGCGAGTCGGTGGAGTCGGAAAGGAGTGTGAGCTGCACCTCTGCGATGACGTTGTGGATGTCGATGATCCACAGCGACAGCACCATGGCGAACATGACGAGGACCGCGCTCGCGGTCCAATAGGACATCTTCGAGCGGTGCTTGTGCCTGCGAAGGTGGAGAGGGCGCGTCGGTTAGTAGCGATCGGGACGCGAGGTGCTTCTGGGACCCACAGCAGTAAGCGACCGGTCATGTATATTAACACAGAGTAGAGCCCTGGGGTACGGAGATCAGTGCAAAGTGCGGTATTATGGCGAGTCGAAGGCTTACCGATGACGAACGTCTTGACGGTGACCGCGACGAAGGAGCGTATAGTGTCGCGGCCGACGCGCTGCCAGGCGGCATCGACGCTCGAAGACATGCTCGGGGGCGGCGCAGGAGCAAGGATCCGGGGGAAGGCGTGCGCGGGATGAAGAGGACGGCCGGGAGATTCATATACGCTTTGCTCCGGAGCCTAATCCTGGGCGAAAAAGGGGTCGCGCAGCCGCGTGCGGTCGAGAGGAGGTCCCGGGGCCTCCTTTCGGGATGGAAAGCTAAGAAGTCTATTCCTCGAACGCAGGATCAGCGGGATGGGGTCAGAGTTGCCATAAGATCAGTGACGACGGGGCGCATCAGAAGAGAGCGGTAACGGGCCAACGGTACTAAGACTGTCAGACGAGCGCCCAAGTGGATCTCCCTAGCCGCGGCCGTGGCGGGCCCCTGAATGTGCACGCGGCTATCTTGTCATTCGGACGGTAAGATAAAGTAAGAGCGGTGATTGGAATGGAATACGTACGTAGGCAGGATACAAGATGAGTGGCGGCGGAGGTCAGTGGCTGCTCTTAGCTGGCTCAGCAGCAGCGGTAGTGCGACCGTCGCACCTCCGAGGGAATTGACTTCAAATTGTAAACCGAACATCCGACACAATCGAAATGACGCAATGGGGGATGATATCTACCGCCAAAGGGGTGCAGGGCGAGCATCTTCCAACGTCACAGCGTTCAGCCCTTGCCAAGGAACGCGAGCAGTGTGCATCGTGCAGCAGTGGAGGGAGGCTTCCGCATGGAAGGGCCAGTGGCTTGCTTGGCAGCGTGAACTACGCCGGAAGAATAAGTCTACATCGTGTACGTCAGGTCATGATCTTTGGGGAAAAAAGTATCTAGGGCGGAACAATGAGAAAGTCCATGTCGCTGTCGCAGTGTAGCGTCAAGGCGATCGCCTAGGTAACTCTCTCTCAACGCAGTCCGAGCATACCACCAAGTTGTTCTTGAAGTGGCAGACATACAGTTGGACTAATGTCCGAGTCGGCAAATGGAAATCATGGTCCAGACAAAGTTTGGATACATTCAAGCCACTAGTTCTAAGAACACTCTAATTTCGATTACTAGTAGACAGGTTCATTTGGTTCGGGTAGTAGTCCTGACATCGATCGTATCATGCGTCAATACGCGTACGCGTAGTACTTACATGTCACGTACGAACACATCCACCGCACATATACTAGAACTTGCTCACAACGTCCAGCTGGAGGTCGCTTACGAGCGAATACAACGCTTCCGTATACACCTCGACGCGCGGCGCATCGCTCTCCTCCACTTCGTGTGCCACTCCCTTCGGCCGTGTAAGATGCCCCAGGGTCAGGTGAACGTGCTCGATTGGGACCCCGGCCTCCTTCCGGCTCCTCAGGCAGGCCGCAAGCGTGTCTGCAAAGGCCTCGTCTTCGTTATGTTCGGCCGCGGAAGTGAACGCGAGAGTGTTGAGGTGCCGAGCGAGGATCGCATGTTCATCGCTATCCCCCAGGGTGTCCTCCCAATGCTCCCGAGTCCGCGGCTGTAGCGCTTCGATTAGAGAAATACGCGGATCGTACTCGTTCAACGAATTGGTCTCCGCGACTCTGATCTCTTCCAGGAGGGGAAACGTCCGCAGGGCGTCCTGCCAATGAGCCTTGCTGACCTTGATGCTGTAGCTGCCTCTGAGCTTCAGCCGCACGACGGGTGCATCGCGGAAGGTGTCGACGAGATCCGAGAAGCAGTGATAGGTGCGGGTGCAGTATATTGGGTATTCGGGGACAAAGCCTATCAAACTGATGGAGTGCCCGGATGGAGTGCGTCCGGTGAGGGAGTAGCTCTCCATTTCGCGGTGTTCGGCTTCGATCGAGTCTACGAGAGATAGGATAGGGAGCACCTCGTTGCGGTTGGTCGGGAGGGCGTGCTGGACGTTGATCGCATGCTCGTGGTCTCGGTCCATATCCCGCACGTCTCCAAAATGTCCATAATCGAGAGCCCGCACGATGTTGACGTCTACGTGGACCGGAAAGCGGAACAACGACAGAAAGGGTGCTGTGTAGTATGCGTTGTCGTTGATGATGAACTTGCGGAGGGTCGCGGGCAGTCGTAGGCGTTTCGCGTCATCAGGGATGGTAGGCCGATACCTGGATATGTAGAGCTCTTCGAGATGTGGATGTGCAGTTAGGAAGTGGACAAACTCGGCAATCGTCGAAAGGTCTCCCGTGAAACAATTGGAGAGAGCGAGTCCCCTCAGGTTTGAGAAGACGGGAAAACTGCCCGACAAGGAGACATCATCTCCTATAAACAAACGAGAGAGAGCTGGGAACTGTGTACGGTCGAGGTTCCACAGGAAAGCACCTATGTCTCTGCGAGATGGGGTATGATGAGGACCGCATGGCCTCATCCTCGTCTTGAAATGCACTCCTAGATCCTGTAGCACAGGCATCTTCTGGTCCAATAGAATCCTCAGAGCCAGATCTTTTGTTTTCTCCATTTCCGAGATGTCCAGACCACGGATGCGCGAGACGTGCGGGAGGAGAAGGTCGCAGATCTCGGCGTTCTGCTCCGTGCTCGTCTCGGAGATGGCGATATAGATGGGTATGCTTCTAGAGAGAGCGAGTCCGACAGATAATACGTACTTATTCCAAGTGCGGTGCCTCTGCCCAGTAATCGAGAGGGATCGCCAGAACACAGTAGAACCACGGGCAATGTCCGCCCAAAGTCGGCAGACCCAAAGAAGTTTGTACCACTTGTTATCGGCGAGCTCGTATACTCGAACATAGCTGAAGACCTCGAGCAGCAACTCATTGAATAGTTTGTGGATGAGCGGCGAAGCAGGGTCGGAACCAATGCCTGCTGGGGCCACGTCCATGGGGTTCTAGAAGGCAAGCGTCAGACATTTTCTAACCCATAGGATAGCCGGATGTGCCACAGACCTGATGCATGTTGATCAGGTGCTAACAAAAGGATAAACCTCCTTTTCAAATATAAGTGTCGACTTCGAACTTGAAGGGCTACGCTTCTAAAGGACACGATTGATATTGAGGCCATACTTCAAGATTAAGTAGGTTTAGTTCCGCGAGCGCTTACTCACCGTGAAGCTTTGAGCCACTTGGGATACACAGAGTAATAGTGGTATCGCGGGGTGTTGTGAATGGAGGATCCAAGTCCGCGTCGGTGTGCCTCGCACGGAGTTTTACTGGACTGGTGAGGGGTTACAGGCACCACGAAGGGAGAGATTTCGCGGACGAGAAATGAGTGAGCCACTGGCCCGCCGCCGCAAACCCTTTGTTGACCTTCGCCAGAGATCTGGAAGTGCCAGAACTCGCCCGTACCGCAGGAAGAGAACAATGGGACACTGGTAGACGTAGAGGCCGATTCCTGCTGAGCGAGCACACAGATTGTCAAGAAACTGGATAGGGAGCAGCAGGGTCTGGGTGGGTATCAGCCTGAGGCCGAAGCTGAGGTCACGCAGGCGTAGACCCCTGCACGTGTAAGGGCATTCCCTCCGTGTCATGGCCGCTGCAGCCTGTTCATAGCATTGCATATGGTTTCCAGCCATGCGGCGTCCAGGACTGCCGGATGCGGCCGAAGATATCCTTTTTAGGAACATAGCAGCACAGCCATCCCGACGCCATGTGCCGGCACCCGCGCTCTCGCCTCTCACCTCTCGCCTCTTGCCACGAACTACTCTCCGGGTCTTACTCGATCTCGTTTCGTTCGTTCATGGTAATGCTGGTTGATACGAGTATCCTCCTACCCCAAAGGTGTCTTGCTCTGCGGGTTTGTTTTAAATTTGTTTTCACTTGGACACCCACTTGTAACTCTTGGGTGTTCCGTCAGTCAATCGGATCCCAGATCCGTCAGGGCGGTTCTTGCGATTTTTTTCCCTCGGGAAGTGGGTTTCGACGAAATTCACAAGTAACGTCTAGGCAGATTCGGGACACTGTGACGTCGAAGTAGGGGTATACCCGCAGCACACCATAAAGGGCCAAGTCACCGCAGGAGCTGACTTCTCTTCATTTAGTTGCCACATACGTGCGTCCACCCGTTCAGCCTCCCATCTTCAGCGGCACTTGTATCTTCCATTGCTCAGTGGTGTCGGGCGCTGCGCTCATGCGGCGTCGAGATGCGCAAGTCGCATAAAAGGCGTTCCCGCGGTGAGTGCTGAGGCTATATTCGTACCCCACTGCCAGCGCTCTGGCTGGAAGCTCATGACCCTGTTTGCAAGCAGTACAAAGCTCTATCTGGCGGGTGGTATACGCTGTTTGACTTGCGTGCAGCTTCTCTTTGCAACCCGCGGGCAGCCTACCCGGTGATGGCAGCCCTGGTATCTGGCTGGGGGTTCACGAGTTCGGCGATCAGTTTGCTACCCTTTCAAATAGCCGCTTTAGAACCCCTGAGCATGCGCACTAGGGAGTCTACTCGGCTTCGTCTACCCTTGATCCATTCTTCGGCGGCTGCAGAGCCTTCTCCAGTCTGATAAAATTCAATATAAATAGGCCGTAACGTCAAACCTACATGGGGCGCAGGCTTGAGCTCCGGTATCAACGCCCTCCGCCCCAACCTGTGCCTTGGGTATATTGGACGTTCAACGGTAGGCCGACCGTACGTGGTTCCCCTCAGCCGTCTTCTAGCATCCTGTCCCGCTCACTCCGTCGACGTAATCTGCTTGCTCGCTGCACCTCTTCTTACAGCTTCTACCTAATGCGGAATCTCTCTCTACTCCTAGGATCCTTACTCTTCTATTCAGTCGTTAACAGACCAGGGGTTTCTGCTACCAGCAATTCACGAGATGGGGAGTCGAAGCTCGAACCGAAAGTGTTCATCATTGGAATGGTATGTGTCCACCCGATGCTTATGGCAAGGCGCTAACAAATGAATCGTAGTTCGCAGACGAAGGCAGTGCGTGGTATGGCATTCCCGAATTCGACGTCCTCGAACATAACATAACAATTCCGGGGTTCTCCCCACGCTATCCTCAAGCTCACTGCACGGCTGATGGCTCAATTTGCCAGCTTGTCGCTGGCGAGGGCGAGATCAACGCCGCGGCCACGATCACCTCCCTCGTCTCCTCACCCGCCTTCGACCTTACACACACCTATTTCTTCATTGCTGGGATTGCTGGCATCAGTCCGAAAATGGGTACCCTTGGAAGCGTTACGTTCGCTCGATTCGCTGTCCAGGCGGCCCTCCAGTACGAACTCGACGCCCGCGAAAAGCCCGCCAACTTCCCAACGGGTTACATTCCTCAGGGCTCTAATGCGCCTGGCGAGTACCCGAAGACGCTCTACGGCACAGAGGTGTTTGAAGTCAATGATGACCTCCGCCAGCTCGCGATCGCGATGGCCCAGACCGCTACCCTCTCCGACGACACCACTTCTCAGCATTACCGCGCAAGCTACGCCTTCGCTCACGGCGCCGCCCCGCCTTCCATTGTTGGCTGCGACACCGCGACGTCGGAAGCGTTCTGGTCAGGGGGCCTCCTCGCCGGCGCCTTCGAGAACGCCACGGCGCTCTTCACGAACGGCAGCGCGATCTACTGCACATCACAGCAAGAGGACAACGCCGTCCTCGCGGCGCTCCTGCGCGGCGCGCTCGCGGGGCGCGTCGACTTCACCCGCATCATCGTCATGCGCACCGCGTCCGACTTCGATAGGCCGTTCCCCGGGCAGACCGCAGTGGCGAACCTGTTCTCGTCCTTCCCCGGGTTCGCGGTCGCGATCGCCAACATCGCCGTGGCGGGCGTGCCCGTCGTGACCGGCATCGTGGCGCAGTGGGACGCGCGCTTCGCTGCGGGCGTGAAGCCGCGCAACTATGTGGGGGACATCTTCGGCTCGCTGGGCGGCACTCCGGACTTTGGGCCCGGAAGCGTCTTTGGTGGTCAGCCGGCTTCGGTGGCTCGGCAGCCGCTACAGGGAATGTGGAGCTTGAGTGTCCTGAGCCAGCTTTTGGGTGAGTGAGGCGGTTGTGGTATAGACTTAGCCCAGGCCGAGGACTGCGGCGGTAGACGCTTTTTCGGATCTTCGTGTCTTCTTTCTATGTCTGTTTCTTTTGGGCTGCGATTTAATTATGATAGGCTAGAATAGGCTTCTGTGACTATATTGCTAGTGGTATTGAGTATTTCAACTCGAGTGCGTGGGCTTTCCCTCTGTTTTTGAACTCGAAGATGCGTGAATCACGAATTTCAAATGTACTTCAATCGAGTACAACGTCCGACTATATATCTACCATTTAAAGGGAATCGCTGGGTAGGCCGCTGGTAGCATGTATAGGGCGATTCAGACTCGAAAGTACATGGAGACGAAGTTCCTGTATAAAGAACCTCCGCGACTGGGGCCTCCACAAGACGTTACAGTCTCTTCTGAAATAGTCCCTGGTACTCCTGTGATGTCCTCCTATGGCTCATTTTCGGTGAAATTGCTTTCATTTGCGGACATTTCGGCGATTTGTATACAAGACGGGGGTATCATGACCACCTATGTCACCCAGCTTCATTTCCTCACCAAGCACTTAGAACTCAACCTCGAGCATGGAAGACAATCTCCGGCGTACTCACACCTCGCGACCTCCCAAACCCGTCCGAACTCCAATTTTGTAAACGCCACCTTTGTTCTCCGCAATCTCCACGCCGTGTCCAGTCTCAGCGAGGGATGCCATCTCGCCCGAGCTGACCGCATTCGGAGGACCGCGCGTCGGCAGAGATTCGCACGTCATGCTCAATGCGCTGTTGAGGTACGTCCCGCTGCTCCCAGAAGTCCCACCACCGCGTCGCACAGTCGTGGTCCTGAACATTGCGAGATCGCCGAGTGTTGTGTCACCAAGAGAGCGGTCTTCGAGGATGGAACACTTCGAGTGCACGAGGATGACGATGATGGTAGGGTACATCCCCTAGGATCAATAATTTTTGGATCAGTTCATATAGACGGAGGCCGCAGGGAAAGAGCCTACCACAATGATGCTGGTCATGTAGTCGTAGATCATGAAGCCAAAAGAAATGGCCGGGTGTTTGTCAATACTGTCGTTCACAGATCGAAGACTGCCGATGACCTGTACAAGCTGAAGTGAAGATGTTAGCTAAGGAAACACGGAAGAACTGGGGAGTTAGGGACGAACGAAAAACAGCATGTATAACACCCCAGTTTCGACAAGCATCAACATAACTCTCTGGGCCCTCGTAGCCCGCGAGAGTTTCCCAAACGCTTCCGTATGGATGCGACTATATTCCCTAGGAGAATGATTCGCCGTCAGTGCATCTATCCGTGCTGACGCCACACGGAAACACTCACCGAGCCTTATAAGCAATCAAAGCGGTTGCGACTGCTGTGGTCGCAAGCGTCATGGAGTACGATGCAGTCTGGATATTGCGACAAAAGGGTGGATGAGTGAACGCCCCCAGGTCGATCTCGGCGTTCTGCTGCGTCGCGCAGTATGTGACCGAAAGCGACATTGCTATATGACGAGGTGATCAACACCACGCAGGTAGTAAGATGTCAGGGTACATACAGAGAGATCCGAGAAAGAAAATTGCTGGGAGAAGGAGGATACGTCTCTCCCCTTCTCTATGCCAAAAAGCGCGGACACGCCAAATAACTATGGCATCTCCAACGTTGCACTGGAAACGGAAATACTAAGTGATAATTGTCTTACGAAGGCCGGAAGCGACGCACCAAGTATGCATACAGGATGTCTTCGACCATGGCTAGCCCAGCGCTCTTGACTGAGGCTTTGGAGTAGCCTTCTTCGAGCGTGTCAGTCGGTGTCGACAAGAGCGTCTTCTGAATCTCCAAGACGACGGTATGGATATCGATCATCCATAATGCCAGCGCCGTGCCATACATCAGGAACACCGCGAGGGTGGTGCCGATTACCGCTCTGGTACGGCTTTTGCGGCGCCTTTAGCCTCATTGAGGGTGGGTAAGTGGTCGAGCGAGTCGAAGCAGGATGCCTGCTTACATTAGGAAGCAAGTGGTCATGAAGACCAAGACGGAGTATATGGCTGCGTGTTGCATTACTAGGTCATAGATGATTGTGCTAGACGTCGCCGGAGCTTACCAATGAGAAAGGTCTCGACGGTGACGGATATGAAGGAACGTAATGTATCAGTGCCGACGTTGTGCCGTACCGTAGCCTCGTCGCTTGAGGACATGATCGAAAATGAGCCCGAAGATGGAGGATACTGGCGGTCGAGCATACACGAGGCTTGCATGAGTAGGCTCATATACTAGATTCGTTCCAACTCTAAACCACCGAAGGCCCTCACCTGTCGCATGCGGCCAAAGAACATCATCATGAGCGTGAACTCTACAATGGGGAATGCAGAGCTGGTGACCGCGAGGTGGCTGACGTTCAGGGGGATCAGCAGTATGAACCGTATAGGGCGGATGGTATTAGTCGTTGTTGAGGAATCATGCATCATTGCGGCCGAAGGGCAAGGAGTTCAACGCCTCAGCGAATGGGAGGCTTGGGAATATACGGTGTGCTAGAACGTTGGGACGGATATTTTTGTTAGAGTAACACAACTACCAAAGGGCTCATAAAATACTCACCTGCGCCTGCAAGAATACCTAGTGTCGTCCACCACCATGTGCTCCCATTCTGGTCGGGATGGGTTAATGACAAAAGACTGCAGATGATTTTGATCTTAATGTGGTAGTCCGTGCACTCTTTCTGTCAGCGAAGAACGGAGGAACGCGGTCTAGTGTGATGAACTCTGAACCTGAAGGCAGGGAGCACAACTGTAAGCCGCACAAGGATTCCTCAGTCAGTGTGAGCAAAAGACTAGATTGCATATACAAGTACCTGTAAGCCGCACAAGGATCTACAAGTACTTGGTAAGTAACCATAAGTAAGCATAGGTAAGAGAGACGACTTACTCCTCAGTCAGTGTGAGCAAAAGACTGAGGAGTAGGGGCAGAGACTGTCCTCCTTATATACAAGTCCAGAGGACGCATGAGTAAGCAAAGAAAGGAGGGCAGGTGACCCAGCATACGATGAGTAAGTAGATGGTGCGAGAGTGGTGTAAGGATCGCACCATCGTCCAGAACTATCCAGAACTATCTAGAGGTGTCTGGAGATGTCCATAGGAATCCGGAACAGCGTAGAACGCAACGGAAGAATCCAGAAGTGTCCGGATGGGAAACTACAGTAGAGATGCAGAGAAAACTAAATAAGGAAGGTAAGTAGGAAAGTCCATGCTGTACAACACAGCCACTGTTGACCACCGGACCGTGTATGGCCAGTACACAACCCGGAAGTTCAACACTCCCACTCGTTCAAGCTGTGGGATCCACCAAGCCAACACCGTCCCGGAAACGCTCCACTATAGAGAGAGGAACGTTCTTGGTCAGGGCATCAGCCAGTTGATCCGCCGTAGCTACATAGTACAGATCAACGCTCCCTCGCTCAACTTGTTCGCGAATATAATGGTAGCGGATCTCTATGTGCTTTGTTCGGCGATCGACCACGGGGTTGACAGACAAGAAGATAGACCCTTGGTTGTCCAAGCACATGGGCGTAGGACGGGTCATGTCATCCCCGAGTTCTTCACCAAAGGTGCGAAGCCAAGCCAACTGACGAGAGGTATCCGAGGCAGCCTTGTACTCCGCTTCAGTCGAGGAAAGCGAAATGGTTGGCTGACGCCTCGACGCCCACGATATAGCGCCGCCTGCCATCAAGAAGGTATAGCCCGCAGTTGAGTGCCGGTCATCACGGTCCTCAGCCCAGTCAGAGTCCGAGTAGGACAGCAGACCGTCAGAGGATGCCCCACGGTAGCGCAAGCGAAGGTGCTTAGTCCCTTGTAGGTAGCGAAGGACATACTTGGCATAGTGCCAGTGCGCATCCGATGGATTGGCATTGTATTTGGACAACCGCGTAACAGCGAAGTCAATGTCAGGGCGCGTCCCAAGAGTTGCGTAGAGAAGACTGCCGATCAAACTCTGGTAGCGCTGACGAAAGGAGTCGGAAGCGGGCTGCTCAGAGGCTTCTAAGACAGCACCAGCAGGGAGGGGAGTGCGAGCCGGCTTGCAGTCAGCCATATCGAAGCGCTCGAGGACAGACTGGATGTATTCTTCCTGGTCGATGTCGATCGTTCTGGTGGTACGATCACGAGTGACTCGAAGACCAAGGAAGCGCTTTACAGCGCCCAAGTCCGTCATCTTGTACTGCTTCTTCAAGGCATCTTTGACTTCCTTGATGTGCTTCCGGTTATCGCCAAGGAGTAGTAGATCGTCGACATAGAGAACTATAGTCGTGACCGAACCCCCCCCTTGTCGCCGATATACGTAGACCCCGGCGTCGGAGTACGTCCGTTTGAATCCCAGGTCAAGGAGAGACTGGTGGATCTTAGCGTTCCATTGACGAGACGCCTGCTTCAGACCGTAGATGGCCTTCTTCAGAAGACAGACGTAGTCCTCCTTGCCCTTTACAACCCATCCCTCAGGTTGTTCCATGTAGATCTCCTCCTCCAAGTCGCCGTTCAGGAACGCAGTCTTAACATCCATCGACTCGATGTCCCAGTCCTCAAGCGCAGCATGCGCGAGGAGGTAACGAATCGACTCAAACCGCGCCACAGGCGAGAAGGTTTCATGGTAGTCCTCTCCCCAGACCTGAGTAAAACCCTTGGCCACTAGACGAGCCTTGTAACGCCCATCATGTTTAACGTCATAGACCCAACGGTTGGCTACAACTTGACGGTTTTTAGGCCGCGGCACAAGGACCCAAGTCTTGTTCTCCATAAGGGAGTCGTACTCCGCTTTCTCCGCTGCTCGCCACTTGCCTGCATCAGGAGACTTCATGGCATCCCTGTGACTATTAGGGAGCCCAGTCTTGTACTGAGACGCAGCAAGGAACGACAGAATTGCCTGAGCTTCACGAATAGCATGATGCTCTTCAGCGTCTACCTGAGCTGGAGGTTGTTCACCATAGACATTCCCATCTCGATAACGTGCAGGACGAGGCACATTCTCTCGTCGAGGACGATCCCGAGCAATGCTAGGACCTCCCACTGGCTCATGACGGTTACGCTGGTGGACGGGCCTAGGTGGTGGTACGGGAGGAATAGGTGGGTGTTCAGGAGGTAGCTCAGCTTCAGCTTGAGGCGGTTCTGGAGGAGCAGGGGAAGGAGCAGGAACAGGAGCAGGAGGTGGAGGTGGAGGCTCATCCCGAAGAAGATCAGGGATAGGCTCTGGAAGAGGGAATGGAATGGGGAGGTTATCACCCGAGTCCGAATTGGAGACGTCGTCAGAGTGATCCTCAGATTCAGGAAACGGATTATCGTCAGGGGTAACAGGACGATTGCCGGGAAGAGAGCGTGCAGGGAAAGACTCCTCATCAAATATCACATCGCGAGATATGACGATGGAGCGGGTGGCCGGGTTCCAAAATCTGTACCCCTTAGTACCTGGCTCATACCCCACAAAGGTCATCTCGACAGCCTTCTTGTCGAGTTTCCCCTCGCGCTTGGATTTCTGCACGTGAACATAGGCTTTACAGCCAAAGACACGGAAATAGGACACGTCCGGTACGGTCCCATCCCAAGCCGTGATAGGACAACGCCATTTAAGACGTCGCATAGGCTGACGGTTGTAGATATGAACGGCTGTTTCAACGGCGAGTTGCCAGAAACCGTGGCTAAGTCCAGCGTGGTGAAGCATGGACATGGCCTTGTCAACGACAGTACGGTTCCAGCGCTCAGCACGTCCATTCTGTTGGGGTGACTCTGGCGTAGTCTTGTGGTGCTCGATCCCATGGCGCTTCAGATGATCTGTGAATTCGGTGGAGAGATATTCCCCCCCTCGATCAGAGCGTACTCGCTTGATCTTCTTCCCGGTCTGCGTCTCAGCCCAAGCCTTGAAGTTGTCAAAGGCCTTAAAGGCATCAGACTTGTGCTTGAGATAGTAGGCAACGCCCAGACCAGAGAAGTCGTCAATGAAGCTCGCGAAGTACAGATAGCCACTCCCAACCGACGCTGTGCGCATCGGTCCATCGAGGTCAGTGTGAACGAGCTCAAGAAGCTCAGTTGCACGCTTCTGGGATGGTGGGAAGGGGAGACGATGGGATTTGCCAAAGGCGCATCCCTCACAAGGTTCATCGTCTGCAGGATCGACATGGTCAGCACCCTTGACTTTCTTGGGAAGTTGGCGAAGTGCCTCCTTGCCCGCATGACCAAAGCGACGGTGCCAAGTTTTGTAGTTTGACTTGGGTGCCGCAGCTGCTACTGGGTCAGGGTGGACCTTTCCGCCAGATACAATCTCCAAGGTGAGGTGGTAGAGATTGTTGATGGGAAGGTATTGCCCCTCAAGGATCTTACGGCCCTTGATAACGACCGTCGAGCTGTGTTCAATAGCGCCTTTGGGCGACTGATTGAAGATGCTCATTTTCCCTCCTCCCTGGAAGAGAGAGTAACCATTCTTCTCAATGGTGCCAGTGGAGAATAGTCGAGACGACGCCGCTGGGACATAGCAGACGTTGTTCAGATCGACCGTCACTTCAACACCATCAATGAAGGTTCTGCCGCGAACTGTGCCCTCACCCAGACCCTGGACAATACTGCCTTGGCCAGACGAGGCCGTCTTAAAGACTGTAGGCGTGTTGTAGGGTGTGTAGTCCACAAAGTCCTGGAGGTCGTAGGTGATGTGCTGAGAGGCACCAGAATCCATGAGCCAGTGAGTGTGATGCACACCAGCGGCATCAGCCGCACCATAGAAAGAAGCGTGCATTTTAGCTGGATCCTGGGCTACAAGTACATTTACAGCAGGGGCAGCGACGTGAGCATGGTTATTAGAATTGTCCTTTTCCTTTCCCTTGTTCTTCTCCTTGTTCTTGCCTTTGCCACCCAAGTTCTTAGGGCGCTTCTCCGGGTGCTTCTTCCAGCAGGTCGACTCGTGATGAGTCTCACTACCGCAGTGAGTGCACGGACCAGAGGGCTTAGGCTTGGTCTTGGAGATCCTGGACGCAGACGCAGATGCCGACTTGCGCATGGATTCCTCTGCAAGGGCCTTCGACTGGATGGTGTCAATGGTCAACTTGTCGAGGTCCGTAGTAGCCATGAGCGCAGAGATCATCGACTGGTAGTTGTCCGGGATCTTGGAGAGGAGGATGAGGGCCTGGATAGTCTCCGAGAGTTCAATGCCGTTGGTGGAGATTTCCCTCAGACGAGTGATGAAGCCACTCATCTGGTCCTGGAGGGGACGAGACTCTGACATGCGACTGTCACTAATGAGGGACTCAAAGAGCCCCCACACGTGAGCGCTATTCGGTTTCCCGAACTTGTTCTTGAGCGCGTCCCACATCTCTTTGGCTGAAAGAGAGGCCGCAGAGGTAGTGGTCCCAGTTGCCGTGATGGTAGTCTTTGTCTCAAGGAGGTAGTGGAAGGTAGGGGCAGTCCGCATGTAGATCAGACCACGGGCCTGAGCGTTCTGCTTGTCCCAGTCCTTCTGATCATCGGCATCTGCAGGGCGAGTGAGTGTGCCATCGACTACACCCCAGCAGTTCATGAACATCATGTAGCCCTTCATCTTGGCGGCCCAGCCGTTGTACTGGCTAGCCGAGGAGAGGGAAGGAACAGAATCCGGTTTGACGTCTCCCATGGCAAGTAGATAGAATTGGGGAGAGTCGTCGGAGTCGTTGTGGAAGTCTAGGGAGAAAGGGAGAGTTGGAGGAGATGGTGGGAGCGGAACCGAAGTCCAAGCCTCTGGTGAAAGAGGGAGAGGGACTGCTGCTTCAACAGGGAGTGCCCAGGATTTGAGAGGAAGAGGATTAGGAACTGTGGTGTAGCGATTGGGACAGAATTCTTCCTCGCAAGGGACCCAACTATCTTTCTCTTCAGAGAAGTGGCGATCAAAGCCGTCTTCTAGGTCGAAGCAGTGTTGAAGACCAGTACAGTCTTCGTAAGAGGATGAGCCCGAGGTGGATGTTTCTGAGACTAGGCCGAGGTTAGCGTCGACTTCGTCTTCAGAGTCCGAGAGGGCAAGTGGTTCCGCTGTAGTTTGCTCCAAAGTGGTTCAGGGAAGCGCGATGGTTAACGTTGGTTGTGCACCAAAAGGATAGCGAGTAGGAGCACCTGTTCAGGTGAACCAGAAACCCAGGCAGTCGAAGTAACCCGAGAGTCTGGGTAGAAGTCGCCAACTGTGCCAAGAAATGCTAGGTACGAGGTATACGACACAAAAACTATCGTAAGGAGGGTCCGAACGGTTGTCCTCCGGTCCAAAGCTCTGAAAGAGCCCGGCTACGACGACTGGCAGCTGCAAGTGCAGGGCCTGGCCGAAGTATAGAAGAAGATAGTAAGGCCTGAGTACAAAAGGCCTGTGTACGTATGACGCTAGTACGAGTGCTATATAAAAGCGCTCAGGGCTGCGACACGAGCGCAGAAAAGTCCCCCTGGCAGCAGTGTCAGCGGCACAGTCAAGAGGTTAGGAATAGGAAGGTGGGAGGTGCACGAACCGAGGTCGACGAGGGAAGGGTGCGCGCAAGGTGTCGACGAAGAGGAGCAACCGGTTAGAGCGCAGGGCTCATAACCTGATGAACTCTGAACCTGAAGGAAGGGAGCACAACTGTAAGCCGCACAAGGATTCCTCAGTCAGTGTGAGCAAAAGACTAGATTGCATATACAAGTACCTGTAAGCCGCACAAGGATCTACAAGTACTTGGTAAGTAACCATAAGTAAGCATAGGTAAGAGAGACGACTTACTCCTCAGTCAGTGTGAGCAAAAGACTGAGGAGTAGGGGCAGAGACTGTCCTCCTTATATACAAGTCCAGAGGACGCATGAGTAAGCGAAGAAAGGAGGGCAGGTGACCCAGCATACGATGAGTAAGTAGATGGTGCGAGAGTGGTGTAAGGATCGCACCATCGTCCAGAACTATCCAGAACTATCTAGAGGTGTCTGGAGATGTCCATAGGAATCCGGAACAGCGTAGAACGCAACGGAAGAATCCAGAAGTGTCCGGATGGGAAACTACAGTAGAGATGCAGAGAAAACTAAA
The DNA here is from genome assembly GCA_001302255.2 of Trametes hirsuta. Taxonomy (NCBI): domain Eukaryota; kingdom Fungi; phylum Basidiomycota; class Agaricomycetes; order Polyporales; family Polyporaceae; genus Trametes; species Trametes hirsuta. The sequence continues at coordinate 1,939,523 of CP019370.1, read as the reverse complement.
TAAGGAAGGTAAGTAGGAAAGTCCATGCTGTACAACACAGCCACTGTTGACCACCGGACCGTGTATGGCCAGTACACAACCCGGAAGTTCAACAGATCGCTCGTGGGAAAATGGCCTAAGAGACCTCCCCCCCGCCAACAGGTTTTCCCCTGTCATCCCGATTGGGAATAAAGTTTGTCTGCATGCTCGTCGGCGGCGTGCCGCCGCGCAGCGCGCGGGGCTTAATCCCCACCATTAACCAGAAAAATCAGTAGAATATTCCACTACAAAGCCCTTCATTTAGTATCAAATCTATGACTATTAAAGACCCATTGTAGTTGTTTTCAGGCTTGTTTCAGAGGAGAAACTGCCCCCAATGGTGCGGCCATTCTTGGAAACATTTGCACAGATTTCTATTTGAATGTTTACTTGAACGTCCGCGCAAACCTCCGGACGAAGGTTTGAGCAAATGTTTGCACAAACGTTTGACGCGGGCGCTTCGCCTTAATGCGGCGACACCGGCGCCTGGGTGACGGACCGCGGGCCGGCAGGTGGCCGGCCTGAATTCGAAACAGCGGAAAACATAAATGTGACATTCTTGGTTTGTGCGCGGGCCAGGAGGTCTCATATTTGCTCCATCAAATATATTTACATTGGTGGCAGCATCCATGACATTTAAGAGCCACAAGGTGCTCTGCAAGGGTAGACGTATACCGAAGTGTGCATTGGTGCACTGGTACTTTGTACTCATCTAGCATTCTACAGTGCATCTGTAGAAATATATCATACTGTCCTGCTAGAGAATGCACATATACCTCTATTCTGATTTCATTTTCTGTTACTGGTAGCACAGTAGTATCACGTAATGTATGCAGCTCATCTCCCCTCGGGCCCTATGTGACGGTATAGCGTGCGAGTACACAATTTACGCAAGTGCGCATCGAGTTTCATGAAGCTCAACGCGACTTTGAGTGCATTCTGGCACTCCCAATGACAAGTCTCTTTTTAGGCAATTTCACAGCTCCAAAAGCTCATAGAATTTGCATTGTATATGATATAATTGATTATCAAAATCTCAGGTCTTCAATCCCTCTGTGTGCCGCGGTATGTCACATTTATGTTTTCTGCCGTTTCGAATTCAGGCCGGCCAACTGCCGGCCCGCGGTCCGTTGTCCAGGCGCCGGTATCGCCGCATTAAGGCGAAGCGCCCGCGTCAAACATTTGCGCAAACGTTTGCTCAAACCTTCGTCCGGAGGTTTGCGCGGACATTTAAGCGGAAGTTGAAGTAAATGTTTGAGCAAACATTCATGCTAATGTTTCCAAGGATAGTCACACCATTTGGGGGCGGTTTCTCCCTCTGTAACACACCTTAAAACAACTACAACGGGTCTTTGATACTCATTGACTTCATACTAACTGAAAGGCTTTGTCGTGTAATATTCTGCTGATTTTTGCTGGTATAATGGTGGGGATTGAGCCCCGCGCGCCGTGCGGCTGCACGCTGCCGACGAGCGCGTAGATGAACCTTATTCCCGATTGGGATGACGGGGGGAAACCTGTTGGCGGGGGGAGGTCTCTTAGGCCATTTTCCCACGAGCGATCAACCCGTCTAAGAGACACTTCGGCCCCCTGCCCGAGGTGCTATTCGTAGCGCAAGTTCAGTCCAGACAAGCGAGCATTACTAGTGCCCCGTTTCGACAAGCCCTTGCGGCAATTTCCGAGAAAATCGGAGTGCGGACCGAAGCGCCCGTCCTCCGCAAGCGCGTCCAAATTGCCTTCGACCATTCAACTTGAACTTCGATTCGGACTCCTCCTGCCACGCACAACGCCCAGTGTAGCTACCGCGGCATCGCAAAGTCCGTGTAAGTACGGTAATTACTCTGCAATTCGGCCAACATGAAATCTTATTCGTCCGATCTGAGTAGTAGGTTGCAGTGTGCATCGGGTCAAGGTCGTGATTTGGTCCCGGCCGGCGGTTCGCAGCACTTTTGCTCTCCTCAACATGTCAGCATCTCTGCACTAACTTTGTGCGGTAAAACCATGTGGATATATGTGAAAGTACGCATCCTGCTCATCCTGATTTCACTCCATGACCAACGCGAGCTTGACGGCGCTGACCAGCCGCCTGTAGATAGATACCGTCTGATTTCCGCGCGAACGTTGCAATCACTCGTCTTACGCGCATCCCATTCACGTTCAAGTTTGCGTCATTTCCAAACATGCGTGTACGCTCGTCAATTGCCATAGGGTTTCGAATATTACCTCAGCGCAAAGCAGTCAACGACGCCCCGTAGGTACTATTGGCATGATCCGTTATCGTCTTTGCTATAAGGATTAAAGTTTCAAGCATCAGCGCGGAACGAAGTACGCCGATGAAGTGGCGGGGGCCGGCGGTTAGGAATTACAAAGGCAACACAAAGTGCCTGCTGGAACCTGTTTGACTGTGAACGGTAAAACCACGCAGATTGTGCGCCTTACTCCCGTGGGCCTGTGTCGCACGGCTAATGCGTTCAGTCATTCAGGCGTACAGCGTAGAACAAGGATCCCCAAGGTACCAGACGACCTTCTCCGATAACGATGTGGGTTATTCCACCGCGGCACTTGCGGCCCGCCACCGTACCTCTCTGTCAGAAACTTGAGACACTGGGGGTAAGCACCGTGATGTCCATTATTCCGAGCGGCATCGCTCATTTTCGCCAGGTCGGTTTTGATGGTCGCCGTGACGTAACCCGACTCAGAGACCGACATGATGCGGCGTGAATCTTGATAGGCTTCCCCCTCATCGCCACCCCTGGCTTTAGTAAAAAAGATAGCGCACATGGTGACCCCGGATCGCCGCCTTTAAATCGAGGAATATCGGCAAGGGGAAGATGCGCTCCCTCTCCTTCCCCAACGGCTTTCGCATCCTCCTCGACTTTCGCTCAGAAAGCGGGACCGAAGTTGTAGAGGCGCACGCCATTTCCCATCGACAATCTCACAAACTAAACCATGTTACGGTTCTTCACTCTCCTTCTCTTCTCTTTCTCCTTGTGGTTGGCCTCCGGGCCTACTGCTGTCGGTGCCGCCCCGACTTCGCTTGAGCTTCGTGGTGACAAGATCCATCCCAAGGTCTTTATCATTGGCATGGTAAGTATCTGCCTTCCATCATTTTCATTGTCTTTTGGGCTCTTCGTTGCGTCCCTCTCGTCTGCACCAACGTGCGACGTCATCAGGCTTGCAGCCGTGCCCTCTTAGTACGTCACCCACGTCCGGCTCTCGCTCACGAAATCCCCCCAGTTCGATCAAGAAGGGAGCGCCTGGCACGGTATCCCCGAGTTCAACATCCTCGAGCGCAACATCACCGTCCCCGGCTTCTCTCCCCGTTTCCCCGATGCCCACTGCACCAAGGACGGCTCGATCTGCCAGGTTGTAGCCGATGAGGGCGAAGTCAACGCTGCGGCGACCATCACCGCGCTCGCGTTCTCCTCCCACTTCAACCTCTCGAAGACGTACTTCCTCCTCGCCGGTATCGCAGGCATCAGCCCCAAGGTCGGCACGCTCGGCAGCGTCACCTTCGCCCGTTACGCCGTCCAGGTTTCTCTCCAGTACGAAATCGACGCGCGCGAGAAGCCTGCCGAATTTCCCACCGGCTACTTACCCCAGGGCTCGAAGACCCCCGAGCAGTACCCGCAGACGTTGTACGGCACGGAGGTGTTCGAGGTCAACGACGACCTCCGCCAGCTCGCGATGGACCTCGCCAAGACTGGCAAGCTCACCGACGGCTCCGCCGTGCAGACGTACCGCGCGCAGTACGCCGCGCACCCCGAGTACGCGGCGGGCGCCGCCGCCCCGTCCGTCATCGGCTGCGACACCGCGACGTCGGACACATTCTGGACGGGCGCGCTCCTCGCGGACGCGTTCGCGAACACGACCGCGCTCTTCACGAACGGCACGGGCAAGTACTGCACGTCGCAGCAGGAGGATAACGCCGTGCTCGGCTCGCTCCTCCGCGCCGCGCTCGCGGGGCGCGCCGACTTCTCGCGCGTGCTCGTCATGCGCGTCGGCTCCGACTTTGACCGCCCGTTCCCCGGCCAGAACGTGACGACGAACCTGTTCAACCTCTCCACCGGCTTCGGCACCGCGATCAGCAACCTCCGCGCCGCGGGCGTCCCCGTCGTGACCGGCATCGTCGACCAGTGGAAGGCGAAGTACAAGAAGGGCGTCGCGCCCTCGAACTACATCGGCGACATTTGGGGCTCGCTCGGTGGGAAGCCCGACTTCGGGCCGGGCACCGCGAGTGCGTAGTGCGTCGATCCCTGACCCCACCCAGGCTTCAGCAGTACCAGTAATCCGGCGTGGGCGGTGTGGCTGCGTCGCGCGTTTTCCCAGACTCCTCTTTCTTAATAGTGTTCCGATCGTTATTAGTACTAATGAGTTACGTCGTTCGCGCGCATTACAAGCGCACTTAATGCAGAGTTCGCCCCGGACGCGTTTTAGCGGACGGGGGTCTGAAACCGTGGTATTACAGCATGTGGGTATGGCGCTCCCAAGGTACAACAACAAACGCGGGCCCCCGGAACGTGATTAGCAAGCATCTAGTAGACAAGCGACCAAAACCCAAAACCCAAGAAACCTCCCACCCCCGTGTGTACGCGTGCGTGCATTGTGGGCGCACGGACACGCGCGTGCGCGCTCGGCAATCTACAAAGTCTCCTTGTTGCCGTCGGGCAGCTCCGCGCTCGAGAGATTCGACATCTCGTAGAGGTTGACGGTCGTGACCGGGGTGCGCCGCGCGACGCCGCCGCCGCCCCCGATGGGGGACGACGGGCCGTCGAGCTCCCCGCGGTTCGTCGAGCGGTGGACGTGCACGTTCTTGAAGACGATGACCTCGTGCCCGGTGCTCCGGGTGGAGTCCTTGCCCGACCAGAGCATGGAGTGCTTGGAGTGCGCGAGAATGACGATGATCGTGGGGTAGATTCCCTGGAGCGCCGCAGAGGGTCAGTAGGGGTCGAGACGGAGCGCGCGGGGGGCGCGAGGGGAGACGTACAACGATGAGACTTGTGCAGAAGTTGTAGACCGTGAGCCCGAACGAGACGCTGGGGTTGTTGTTCAGGCTCGGCTTGAGGCTCGAGATGACTTGCCAAAGCTACACGGGCCGGCTCAGCACGGCGCATGCAGGATAAGATGGAACGCAACGCACGAAGAAGAGCATGTACAGGACGCCCGACTCGATAATCATAAGCATCACCTTCTGTGTCCGCGTCTGCGTCGAGAGCTGGCCGAAAGCTTCTTTATGGCGGCGTTGGTGCTCCCTGCACATCCACGCTGTCAGCACCGCATGCGCTAGTAGATACAGACGGTATGGGGACGCACCAGGCCTTGTACGCAATTAGCGCAGTCGCGACGGCGGTGGTGACCAACGTCATGATGTATGACGCGGTCTGGATGCGACGACAGAACGGGGGGTTGCGGAAGGCACCGATCTCGATGTCCGCCCCTACGTGCGTAGCGCAGTAGGTCACCAGGAAAGACGTAGCTAGCAAAGGAAAAAAGGGGTAAGAGTATTAGTTCCACGACGTTGGCGTATGTGAACATGACAGCTTACTTATTGAACCGAGGAGACAAGCCAGCGGGAGGAGGACGATGGCTTTCATCCGGCTCATCGACCAGAACACGTAGACGCGCCATACGATGACGCTGTCTCCGACGTTTGTCTATAACAAAACGGTCAGAATGCGTCCGCGAAGGGTCCGAGAGGCGCCGCAGGCTCGAAAGGGTTTATCGAATCGCAGATGGGGGTTTATCTGCCAGCGTCCCGCCGGTTCGTGAGACTTATCTCTACACCCGCATGATATCCTGTCCAGCGGCGTGAGGGGTGGCTGGCGGCCCATCTGCTGCAAACAGATCGCCTTTGACCCCGCTATATAGACCGCCCCACATCGCACCTAGAAGATGCCCGCAGAAAGGAGATCCCAGATGTCCGGCTAGAGACGCACACCGGCCGGTATTTCATGTCCGCCCGCACTGACGGGAGTGCCCCACACTCCGTCGGGATGGTGGCGGATTTGACAATTCCACGAGCGGCCCCTCCAAATCGCGACATTTAAAGCGCAAGACTCACCAGGAACGCGTAGAGGATGTCTATCGCATACGCCATGGGACGCATCTCGTCGACCGCCCGAGCATACCGGTCCTCGAGCGATTCGGTAGGGTTTCGAAGGAGCGTCGTCTGCACCTCGAGGACCACGTTGTGGATGTCGATGATCCACAACGTGAACGCCATGGAGAACATCAGGACCACCGCGCCGAGGGTCCAGTACGACACCTTCGCCCGGCGCTTCTCCCTGTGCATAGGTCACAAGTCAGCACTCGGCTCGCAGCCGCCGGCAGCGACGGTATGTGGCTGTGAGACGTACAGGAGCAGGCGGCCGCTAATGTAGACGAGCACCGCGTAGATGCCTGCAGGTGAGACATGAGTGACGTCGCCGCCGGCGCGGGGCGTGGATAAGGACGCACCGAGGACGAACGTCTGCACAGTGATCGCGACGAAGGAGCGGATGAAGTCGTGCCCGACGGTCTTCAGAACGGCGGCGTCCTCGGTCGACGACATGGTTGTAGACGGGCGCAGGGGAGGGAGCACCTGCCATAAAGAGGGGCTCAGTGCCGCACGGAGGCTCGCAGACGGAGAGGGACTCGCTTCTTATCGTCCCGAACGGCGGTACTATCCTGGTGTGCTCCGGCGGGCCATATACGAGCTTCGCGACGACCGCCGCTGGGCAGAGGAGCTGGACCCACCCTGGGGTCGTCCACAGGGACCGAAATATAGTCGGAAAGTGGGAAGATCGATAGTGTCTCCACAGGAACGGCAGCGGTGGCGATCAGGGAGGAAACGGTCTAACGAGCGGGCTCTGCCTCGACGGTTGGCGGGTAGTTCGTCTCGGGGTTCGTGCAGGCTCGCCCCCGCGTGGGTGTCGTGCAAGTTGGGGAAAGAAGAAAGCGTCGAGGGCGTGAACGCGGACAGCAGCGGCCTCTGGGCATATTTTGGAGTGGATAGGAGGCAGCACCGCACAGGCCGTCGACCCGCACTGCTTGTCGACCCGCGCCGCCGGTCCGAGATGCGCATATGTTTAATTCGGGACCGACCGATCGGAACACACATGGCGGTGGCCCGTTTCGGAGTGCAGGACGGTGCGGAAAAGGCGATGGAGGACCCGGAACGGTGGCGGCGGCGCGGGGGGGACTTGGGCGGGAGCAGGAGGAAGACGTCCGAGCCGCCGGTGCGAGATCCCAGGCACTCGGCTCAATGTTCAAGTCCGAGCTCCTCGGAGGCGATCCTCCTCGGCCTGCTTGGACTCGACGTAACCGTAGCGCAACTGAAGGTAAAGGCCACCCAATTTATACAATCTATACGAAGAAAAGGCGCATTTTGAGGTGACCTTGGCGAATGATGTGGAGCTATCTTAGATTCGTGGGCTCTGAAAAATACTGGGGTGAGCGACGCACCTCGGAGTAAGCGTTTACGACTTGGCAGGCAGAACCGATCGGGGCTGGACGATTGGTCAGGCACGATTGAAAGCTGCACTCGGTTCGGCCGCGATTCCAGTTGAGATCGAGACCGCCGACCGCCGATCTTCGTCCATGTCGCTGTGCTAGACCATGGAGCTGGGATCGTACACACAGGCCTTGTCTGTAGTCCACGATATAATCATACACACGAACCAGCTGTTCGTTTGAGACTGCGAAAGGACACTGACAGGTCCTCGAAAATGGCAACCCCCCGCACACGAATCGATGGAACGAGAATTCGCCGGGTGACGGTGACTGTATGAGTTGCGCCCACCATCCCGGATGAGCCTGGCAAGGGATCTGAAAGGATCACGACCGCCGACGGATTAAGGTACGCAGCATCAAAAAACACCGGAGGCCGATAGCGTACATGCGCCACCCGATGACTGCGCGCCCAGCCTGGCGTTTGCTCGCCCAGTCGCGTGCCGACGCGGCCATAAGCCACAGAAATTACAACGCCAACTATTCAAGAGTGATACCATGCGGAGATGCGGCATGGGGACGGAAGCGCATTATTAATGCCCAGAAACCGCGCAGCTTCAAGCACAAACACAGAGCCTGAGACTCGGAGGACGTCCAGCCGCAGAGCACCAGCAGGTACGACTGTAGATCTCGACGTTCTCGCATCTACATGTCGAGAAGGCACAAGCGATCGCTAGCTGGTACCGAAGAACGGAAGGACGTACCTGGATGCTAGTGGATCTGGCTGCTGATGTCACGAGCCTGCACGGTCTAGTATCGCATGCCACCTGCATATAGCGCCCCATTGGACAATATAAACCCAATTACTGGCTCGTAGGATGCCTGTGATTCTCAGCACGTAGGATTCGAGGAAGACGCGGTGTGGAGGCCCAGGACAAGATACCAGCCGGCAGTGTGCCCAGCCATACGGAGATACTCGCACGCTGGTCGGGGGCCGACACTGTAGGCCACATGTTCGTTGTCATTGGGCCCTGGTGACCACCATTAAACACCACAGCACATTGCGGGATATGTAACTGGTGGGCCGAACGAGCGAGCGCTTTGAGTTGAAGTAGTGGTAACGCCAGTGTGGAACCAAATGGCGCAGGAGGGAGTCGGCGTTTGGTAGGTGAGAGATAAATGGGCGTCTACGTAAACAAAGCGGACGAGCGCTACGATAATTTGCCACACTTGATTCTGATTCTGAACTGAGTTCCTCGAGCTCAACGCACAGCGTGCCGTACTCGACGTTCCCCTTGAGGCGGCGCTTGCGATTTACTGGTGGCTCCCCAAAGATGAAAGATGAAGTTTGGCGCAGATGTTTGCAAACTGCAACGGCACGGCCCAACAGCCACATACGGAGTCCGAGTCTCGACTGAGGGTCACTCATCCTCGTCGTCGACATTTACTAGTATCTAAATGCATCATCACAGCCTCACCGCTATGAAATACATATACAAGCACGGGATAGTTCCAAGAAGGGAGTTATACGCACTCGCCGCTGACTTTTCCCAGAAACCAGAAGCCAGATCCCCCAACGGTTCGTAACATGGACTGGACTACAACCAGGGCACATCTCCGAGCTCGAACCCGCGTTCGTGCTGGTCCTCCGGATGGTATGGAACGGCGCCGTCGAACCCTATTAGCCTCAGACCTATTACCCAGTCGATCTAGCATACAATACAAATACAACCCCCCTGGACCCCTCTCGCAAGACCACAACACCACAAATTAAAGCATCACTTTTCCGACTCGGACGCCCGCTCCGGATCCCCCTCCTCTCCCTCCCCTCGGAGTCCTTTCAAAGACTTCCCCACCGCCATCTCGTACCAGTGCGCCTCCGGGTCAGCCGCGGGCGCGCCGCCGCCGCGGCCCTCGGCACTGCTCCTCCCGAGATGCACTGGCACGGTCGAGACGACCTGGTCCCCGCCGCTGGTGTGCTTGAACGCGATGCCCGTGCTCGCGCCCGTGCCGCGCGCGGTGCCGTCGGTGTCGCTCCGGAGCACGGAGTGCTTGGAGTGCACGAGGAGGACGACGATGGTGGGGTACATGCCCTGAAGGGGGAGAGGGGGGGGTTCGTCCATGGTCAGGGTGGGCGAGGGGAACAGGGGAGGGGGAAGACGACTCGGACGCACCACGATGAGGCTGGACATGTAGTCGTACACCGTGAAGCCGAACGCGATGCTCGGGTGCCTGTCGATGCTCTCGTTGATCGAGCCCAGGCTGCCGACGACTTGCACGAGCTGCCGCAGTATACATATCAGCCGTCCGCGTCAGCCGCAGAACCCGCGCTTGAGGGTCCGGACATGGACATGGGGCAGAGTGGCAGCGAGGGAACGGAAGACGCACGAAAAAGAGCATGTACAGCACCCCGGACTCGACGAGCATCGCCATGACCTTCTGCGCGCGCGTCTGGCGCGACAGCGTCCCGAACGCCTCAAAGTGGATGCGCCGGTACTCCCTGCCAAACGCATCTCGCAGTGAGCAAGCCGCCCCCTCCACACACACACACAAACACACCCGCGCGCGCGTGTGTGCGTGTGCGTGTCATAGGCCGTGGAGAGAGAGGGACGTACCACGCCTTGTACGCGATGAGGAGCGTGGCGACGCCCGTCGTCGCGAGCGTCATCGAGTACGACGCCGTCTGGATGTTGCGGCAGAACGGCGGGTGGCTGAACGCGCCGAGCGTGATGTCCGCGCCGCGCGTCGCGCAGTAGGTGATCGAGATCGACATCGCTGCCCACACGCGCGTGTCAGAGGGAGCGGACTCGAAGAACGCGCTCGCACGGTCGTAAAGTGGAAGTGGGTTTGAGGAGGGAGGGGGAAGGGGGCAGGGGGCAGGGGGCAGGGGGCAGGGGGCAGGGGGGAAGACGGTGTGGAAATGGCGCGCTTACCGACGGATCCGAGGAAGAAGAGGAGCGGGACGCAGAGGACGAGGCGCGCGGGGCTTTGCGCCCACAACGCGAACGCGCGCCATATGATGATCGCGTCCCCGATGTTTGTCTGTCAAGTAGGACCGAGCGAGCGATTAAACTTGGATAAGAAGGCGGCAGGCGGCAGGCGGCAGGACGCACCAAATACGCGTACAGGATGTCCTCGACGGCGGCCAACAGGTGGCTGTGCGACGAGTGGGCGTCGTACGCGTCCTGGAGCGAGGCGGCGGGGCCCGGGCGCAGCGTCGCGTCCATCTCGGAGATGACGCCGTGGATGTCGATCATCCACAGCGCGAGCGCCATGCCGAACATGACGAACACCGCGAGGGTGGTGCATATCGACGCCGTGGAGCGGCGTTTGGCTCTGTGCAATGGGGAATCGAGCCGGGGCGCGGTGTTAGCGATGGTGGCTCTGCGGGATGGGCGATTGTGGAGAGCAGTACGTGAATAAACGGCCGGCCATGATCACGAGGACCGTATAGATCGCTGTGGGTGGGACATGATGAGCGGTTACTACAATGACAGACACGGACACTGCTAGAGCGAGACGAAGAGATCTCACCGATGATGAACGTCTTCACGGTCACCGCTACGAAGGACTGCCTAAGGTCATCGTCGATATTCCGAAGCACGGCCGCGTCGTCGCTTGAAATCGCAAGCATAGCCGGATGGGAGATCGGGGAACGCGAAGGGGGTTACGAAATAGGCTGAAGCTCGAGCCGCGCATACATATACAGAGCCTGGGACGCGAAGCCACCAACAGCCCCCGAGCGACGTGGGGCCGGCTGCATTTGAGCAGCGCGCGATGTACCTGGCACACAGGACCGACACCGGGGCACACGCTTTGAGTTCGTCGTGCATCTAGGGGCAGCAAACACCGGCCGGGGTCGTTGCAGCCAGCACCGCGGGCCCGGGATCGGCGGCGTGCTTACTTGAATGTACATGCACACGGCGGTACAGGAAGGGGCAGCCTCGCTGAGGAGGGAATGGAAGGCGCGCGGCCGCGACACTTGCACGCCGGGCGAAGGCGGGAGTCGATCTTCGAAGCTGCGGATGGCGGATGCAGGTTAATTCGGACCACATGCTGTGGTCGTACAGTACGTTGGCCCGCAACGACCCTCGCGCGGTGCTCGCGCAGCTGAGTACGTAGATCTCGCACAGCTGGGAGAAAACGTTCGCGGGAGGCAGACTGGGTTCAGCTGCAGCACACCTAAGTACAGCGGCGACGCCCTCGGATTCACGGTCTAGCAGGACAAGCTGTCAAGTCACTGGCGAGGATTGAGTACTGACTCAAGCCATCCGATAACACACCTCACTCACCGGCGTTTCCCACACCAGGCGGGGAAGGCTATTGAGTGGGACGCGACTCGGGGAACTGGCGTCATGGATCGCGTGCACCAATACAGTCGCGGTGAGGCATATATCAGCAAGGAACGCTGTGCGCCGGTGTCGAACACGGGTCATAGAAGTCGAAGTGCTGGCACTGGTCCCGAGCTCATGCTAGTGCCATCGCCGGACGTTGGCGACGATAGTGCGTAGCGCTTAGTATCGTTGGGAATTATATCTGTAGAGGACGTAGCGCTCTCTGCTTGCGAACGCCCGTTCATACCACTTGTGCGTTGGGTGAGTACTGACGGTGCTTATTGGGCTCAGCCGTCGGCGCCGCGGACAGCTGCATCAACAGCATCTACTTGATTGTTCCTGGGAAGATTGGTGCTGAGAACCTGGAGCCGCGATGCCGTTGAAGAAGTAAGGTTAGAGTTTGCTCTAAATCGAATTCTAGAGGACGACGTACGTTATCCATACCACTTGAAGCTCCGCAGCAGCTGAATGTATATGCTCGACGGCTTCGCGACCACCACGCCGCACTCTCGTGGGGCTCAAGGTCGTGTCGAACCAGTTGTATGTCGGCTGTCCACTGGGATACTGGGATTAGGTAGCGTCAAGAGCGGCGTGTCCTAGGCAGTACTACGGACGAAACCCGGGCGGTGGCGGGCACAGAAGGCAAGGCGCAGCCCGCGCAGTTACGCAAGCGGGTTGCTACCAGAACCCCCCCTTCAACCTTGGCACCGCGCCCCAGGCGTCGGTGGCCAAATGCACAGTTTGCTTCCCCGTGAATGCGAGCGTCGGAGGGGGGTATTCGAGGCAGGACACGGTGATTTGAGCGGTCGTAGTTGCGACCACGCTCGAGACCCAGAATCAGCGGCAGCTCGAGAAGTTGACAGTGGTAGTTGGCCGCGGTGAGAGGCCCGGGATAGTCTCTAGAACGGCATGTGCGTTCGTACTACGTACGTCGAGTGGCCTGCAGAAGAGAAAACTCTGAACACACTCGGCAAAGAGGACCTATACTGTTACCAGACGCAGCGGGTTCTCAAGTCAAACTTTCTCACCAGGTTTGAATCATGCATAATCCTCCCGGGGAGGAGGTGCACGGCTGCCGGAGTCCTATAGGCTAGAACGATGTGTGAAGGTGGGGTGCAGGAGGCCCCCGTGCGAACGTCGGAGTCCAAACTTCCAGAGGTGAAACCGCCGCCGTCCAGCTGAGGTCGAAGTCCTCGAGCTCTGCCCGCCTCTCTGAGACGACGACTTTTCAGATGCCCTGCGTATTACTTGCACATGAAAACAAGAACAAACGGATTGAAAGGGGATACGCTGACAACTTCTGACTCTTTGGTATCCTTCTGCGTTTTATGGGTGTCTGTATCATCGCAGAGAAGTGCCTCTCAAGGTTATTCAAACTCCGATAAACCTAAATTTACAGGCTGTGCCAGGGTCATGCCTTCTTTCCCAAGCGCCACCGCCCGGGAAGCGCCGTTTTAGACTTCCGGATTTAGAAATTACCTTTATTGGAACCTCCTATAACCAGGCAATAACCACTGATTTACATGACACGCCACACCATGAGGCTCGCACTCGTCCAACGTCGACGCCAAATCCTTCAAGTGATGCTCGACGCACTCGTCCAGTGCCTCCCTGTGGCCCCGGGCCCGCCCTCTCATCAAATGTGGAAAGCTGTGAACCCTTACGGGATACCCAGGGCCATCACGTAGAACTCGGAACCACCTCGACGTCGTGATGATGTTACGAATATTCGGGAGATTTACGTGCTTACTCATTTTCCATTCATTGCTGACTCATTTCTCTTGTTTACTTACTCATCCGCTTACTCATCCCCATGGGATCCTTAGTAAGACTGTCATTACTCATCACGTTGCTACGGTAATATATAAGCCGAGTGATGCTGCAGGTCGAACCTCAGTCTTCACTTGGTACGTTATACCTGGAAGCCTCAGATCGCATCCGATCTTGTGCCACCTTCCGTATCATTAAGTGAAGACTACCTCTCCCCTCGACCTACTCGTTTACAGTCTCCAGTATCACGAGTACGCGTCCCTCGACATCCTCCTTTCCTAATCCGCTCACCCCCACCCAGTGTTTGACAACCTCCGATTCCGCCGTTACCGCAACCCCTCCGAGTTCGGCGAGAACTCCTCCCCCTACGACCCGACCTCCGACCGCGAAGGAGACTTCTCCGACTACGAGGAACCCCCGGTCATCCCTCCCCGCAACATCTCTCCATCTCCACCTCCCCTTCCGATTCTCTCGCCCGAGGACCGTGAGAACCTCCCCCCGGACCGGCGAGCAGTCCTAGACGACATCACCCGCGACATCCTCGAGCAAGAAACCAACCGATACCAGGCCATCCTCAGCATCTTCGGTCACATTCAGCGTATCGAACCATTCCTCGCCGGAAACGACCACGCCGACGACACTCCCGACCCCGACAAGCCCCTCGAGCACAACCTCAACGTCCTCGACAAGCGCCTCTACCACGCCTGGGTAAAACACCAGGAATTCGAGTACGAAACCGTCGACGCCAACTACGCCTTCGAGCTCCCGGACCCTGCCCATCACGTCACACGTATCGCCGGCGGCAGACGTTACAGACAACTTTGCGCCATTAACCCGGCCTGGGGTATCTTGTACAGACGCCACCCCCAGTTCCTTTTCACCCTAGTCGAGCAGCAGCGTCTTCACGAGCTCGCTGAGTGGTCGTTTCCGCAACGCGCCGTCGAGTACCCCCTGTACTACGCTCACCCCGCAGCCACGGCTAACGTAGTACGCGAAGCGGACGAGCACGTCGTCGACCCGTTCCAGTACTACTTCCTACCCCCCAATGACCCCTTCCGCGTCGAATACCCGCTTTCCCTGCGACTGGAATTCACCTCGTTGAACAACAACTGGACAGGTAACAAAACCGTCACGTTCCCCATCCTCACCCTCCTCAGGAACGAAGAACAGCTCGCGCGCTTCACCCTCGACGGAAAAGCGAACGCCGCGGAGTTCGAACGTTTACCTCCCGAGATTCGCCTCTGTCTCTGCCTCTACCTCTTCGATACGCGCGACTGGCACGCGTACCGCGCAACCGGAGAATTGGACATTTTCGAGCACAACGGATATTACTACTACGCCCCCAACCCCATAGTCGAAGTCGACCTCTAGATAGTTTTCCATTCCGCGCGTCAGTCAGTCCCCACGAGGACAGGCGTGCCCGAGAGACCCCGGAGTCGCCACTCTGCGGTAAAATCGGATTTTAGCTAGTTACGTACCTATATGCAGACCACGTTCTCGGACTCAGATTACGATTGGCTCCTTTCTACATACGAAACTTCTTCTCCAGGAGCTGCGTCAACCGCGGCCCCTGACGAACTGCGATCACCACGAGTGACTGTTACGGTACCCCTCACGCTCGAACTCGTGACGACGAGCTCATACACTACGACGCTCGAGCAAACCAATTCTGGCCCTGCCGATCCGATCCCTGCCCAAACGAGTTCCTCGAAGAATATTCTTCCATTCCCCTCGCCCTTCGAAACGAGCTTAGGCTCAAGAAACCCAGACCCCGCCTCACACCACGTCACGCCCCAGCAGGAAAAGCGGCAGAACCCGAAGAACTTCCATTCGCACACGAAAGTCTCGAGGACATCATCGCCCCGCTCGAACGAGTCCCTGCAGTCGTCGCAGCCGCTCCTCCTTCCCCCCCAGCTCCCAAGCCGCCCCGCCGACAGACACCCGCTCCCGCGAAAGCCCCATCACCTCCCCCCAACCCCAGTACCAGTATGTCATCCCAACCTGGTCCTAGTTCAGGAGCAGCTCCGCCGGCAGCGGATAATCTTGCGGCGCAAATGGAAGCGCTCATCCGCGCACTCACCACAGCCATGCAGCGACCCCCCTCCTGCCCCAAAGTTCAAAGACCCCCACACCTTCGACGGAAACCGTAGCCGATACGGGCCATGGAAGCACGTCCTCCAGCAGTACGTGGCCGGCATGGAAAAGGATCGAGCAATATCTTTGATCCTTTCATACGTCCAAGGTGAAAGCGTCGAGGACTACAAGGAGGCGTTGTCCACTGCCCACTACGACGGAGATGAATGGAGCTACGACACCTTAGACGCGTTCTGGACTGAGATGGACGGTCGCTTTAAGGACAGCAATGAGGCGTCCCGAGCACAGAGTAAACTGCCCCACCTAAAGATGCGTGGAGGAATGACGGCCCAGGACTTCTTCACGCAGTGGGAACAGCTGTGCACCAAAGCCGGATACACCAACCGCGACGACCCGTTCCTCCTCCACCTCCTACAACAGGCAATCCGTCCCGACATCGTGGAGCGACTCTACGTTAGCGGCAATGCCCCAGGAACAGGTACCGGTGATCACGCCATTCCCAACCGGTACGAGAACTGGAAAACGCGAGTCTTCGACATCACGCGCTTCGAGGACATGTACAAAGCCGTGCAACGAACCGCACCCACGTTCGTCCCACGCGTACCAGTTCCCACAGTTCCAAAGCCACCGGCCGCACCTGCTCCAGTTCCCACTCGACGCGACGGAACAGGCATCCTGTACGGGGGCAAGGGCCAACCCATGGACTTGGATCGCGTTTGCTACAAATGCAAAATGAAAAAGCGCGAACCAGGGTCATGTGGAGACGCCTGGCACGTCCCCAATCGGAAGCAGCCGCCAACACAATTCCGTAGACGGTGGGAAGAGGAGGAATCCCACCAGGAATTCTTCGACGAGGTGTCCAACTTCGTACGCGAGGACCCGGAGCTATTTCTGTCACTCGTCAACCCGGATTCAACTCCGGTCGAATCGCAGTTTTTTCCCGACGACTCGACGTAATCGCACACACGTCGAGTCCAAACTTTGTACCGTTACGATCGTATTTGGATAGCCTCGCTTACGTCATTTATTCACCGGCCAATACCCCTATGCGTCCCTCCCCTATGCCTTCCAATCGATTCTCTGTTCTCCCCGTCGAAGAAGCCAATGATTCTGTACTATCTAGGGTTCCCCATGTAACCAATGCACTTACCGAAGAGGCGTCTCCTCTGGAGCGCGGCCGGCGTGAACCGGTGCTTAATTCCTCTTCAAAAAATACAAAAAAAATTAAAAAATCTCCGAGTGCGACGGAACCCAAACAGAATATCTTCTCTGTGACTACTATAGGTCCAAAGTACTTCAAAGTCGTCCGAGGTTCTGGCAACCGACGACAGCTTGATGTACCTTTAATAATGACCAATCCAGAGACTGGCATCTCAGTAGACGTAAAAGGACTTCTTGACACCGGTTGCACCGGGTCGTGTATTCATAGAGACCTCGTCAGACGAGCCGGACTTACTATGGTACCTTTCGAGCGAGAAGTAGCAGTGTACAACACCGACGGATCCCCAAATGTCGGTGGAGGTATCACTCACTACACGCTCGTTGACATACAGATTGGAAACCACCTGGAAAGGTTGCAGCTCCTCGTAACCGATCTAGGAAAATCTGATCTCTTCCTAGGACACGAGTGGATTGAACATCACAATCCCTCCATCGATTGGCAAAAGAAACTCATTGAGTTCAATCGATGTCCATCCTCATGTCAACATGTGATCGGACCAGGAGAACGGCTGTTCATGCTGAACATTCCTTCGTACCTTAAGGAACGATCAGTACGTCTGAACCGGGCCTCTGTAGCCATGGACATAGCCATCGAGCAAAGTAAAAAGCGTGAAGTCAAGTCTTTCGAGGAATTAGTTCCGGATAGGTACCACGAATTTCGCGACATCTTTGACGAAGCGACCTTCACCACCCTGCCAGAACGACGTCCTTGGGACCACGCGATTGAATTGCTCCCTGACGCTAAGCCCTACTGCGGAAAAATCTACCCTATGACGTTAGATGAGCAAGACGCTCTAGACGCCTTCTTAGAAGAAAACCTTCGTACCGGACGAATCCGTCCGTCGAAATCGCCCTGGGGAGCACCATTCTTCTTTGTCAAAAAGAAAGACGGGAAGCTGCGGCCAGTCCAAGACTACCGCAAGCTGAACGACATGACAAAGAAGAATAAGTACCCTTTACCTCTAATGTCGGAGCTCATCGACCGACTCAAAGGGGCGAAGTACTTTTCTAAGCTGGATATCCGCTGGGGTTACAACAATGTCCGTATGAAGGAAGGAGACGAAGAAAAAGCTGCATTCATCACAAACCGAGGACTTTACGAGCCCCTGGTCATGTTCTTCGGACTCACCAACTCCCCCTCCACTTTCCAGATGATGATGGACGATGCGTTCCGAGATCTGATACTTGCTGGAAAAGTCATGATCTACTTAGACGACATCATCATCTTCACCGAGACACTGGAAGAGCACCGCGAAATCGTGAAACAAGTCCTAGCAACCCTACGTAAACACCGTCTTACCTGTAAACCCGAAAAATGCGAATTCGAAACACAAGAAACCGAGTTCCTCGGTCACATCATCTCGCCGGGACAAGTCCGCATGGACCCGGCGAAAGTCAACGGTGTGACTGAATGGCCGGTCCCCACAAATAAGAAGGAACTCCAATCCTTCTTGGGGTTCGCAAATTTCTATAAACGGTTCATCAAGGACTTCGCGAAAATCGCTACGCTGCTCAACCGTCTCACTGGTCTCGTAGACTGGGCCTGGACTGAGGAAACGCAGACTGCCTTCGAAGGGATCAAACAAGCCATAACATCGTCATCCGTACTTGCCATCCCGAATGACGATGATCCCTTCAAAGTAGAATGCGATGCTTCCAAGTTTGCAATTGGCGCCGAACTCGCTCAACGACAAGAAGGAGTTTGGAAGCCGGTAGCCTTCCTGTCCAAATCGCTCTCTCCAGCGGAACGAAACTACGAGATCTACGATCGCGAGATGCTCGCTGTCATGACCGCCTTGGACGAATGGAGACACTTCCTCATGGGCGCGAGACACCCGTTCGAGATTCACACCGATCACAAGAATCTCGAATATTTCAGGAAACCTCAGCGCCTTAACCATAGACAGGCACGCTGGACCCTGGAACTCGCGAACTATGACTTCAAACTTGTCCACAAGCCCGGCCGAAGCATGACAAAGCCAGATGCGTTATCACGCCGCCCAGATCACACTGGCGACGACTCCCAAAACGATGACGTCACCATGCTAAAATCACACCTATTTGCCAACGTCTCCGTGGACGGTAGTGACCGAATCAAGGAAGAATGCCTGAAACTGGCTGACTTCCTAGATCGGTCGGTCCTCGATAAAATAGGTGTTGATGGCCAATTCGAACAAGCCGAGGACGGACTTGTCTACAGACGGGGGAAGCTAGTTGTGCCGAACAATTTTGCGCTTCGAGGAAAGGTCATTTCCGCACACCACGACTCGATTCTTGCCGGACACCCCGGTGCAGCCAAAACACAAGATCTGGTCATGAGATCTTACTGGTGGCCCGCAATCAGAAAAGACGTACGCAAGTACGTCAAGGGCTGTCACACGTGCCAAGCTGCAAAGATCGATCGGCAAAAGCGCGCGGCACCATTACATCCTAATCCCGTTCCTACGCGAAACTGGCAGTACATCTCCGCGGATATGATCACGCACCTCCCACCCGCACTCGGACATAACGCTATCCTCATGATCGTGGACATGAAATCGAAAGACTATATTGCGATCCCGTGTTCGGACGAACTTTCATCGGAAGGATGGGCTACACTTCTCCTGAACCACATGGTCACAGTACATGGGCTACCGGAACGAATCTGGTCAGATCGAGGGTCGATCTTCGTGTCGTCGTTCATAC
Source organism: Trametes hirsuta (assembly GCA_001302255.2). Lineage (NCBI taxonomy): Eukaryota > Fungi > Basidiomycota > Agaricomycetes > Polyporales > Polyporaceae > Trametes > Trametes hirsuta. The sequence continues at coordinate 1,919,973 of CP019370.1, read as the reverse complement.
GGGATCTGTACCGAAAGTTAGGGATTAAAGGCAATCCCAGTACAGCCTACCACCCCCAAACTGACGGACAGACTGAACGAATGAACCAAGAAATCGAAACCTACCTACGCATCTTCGTCAATCACCGACAAGATGACTGGCCGACCTGGCTTCCGCTAGCAGCCTTCGCATATCGAAACCGCGTACACTCCGCCACTGGCTACACTCCTTTCTTCATGACCCATGGACATCATCCGTACACGGGAGTAGAGCATGCGTCGACCGTTCCCAATGAATCGGCTGAGCAGTTCGCATCTAGACTCAAAGCTATTCAGGAACGAGCCGCTGAATCGCTAACCAAAGCCAAGGAAGCGATGAAGCGCAAGTACGATCGACACAAACAACCCGCTCGCACCTATCAGATCGGCGATTATGTTTACGTAGACGCTCTCCACATTCGCACTGATCGACCCACAAAGAAGTTGGAAGACAAGCGATACGGGCCATTCCAGATCGTAAAGAAAATCGGGTCTTCGGCATACCAGCTGAAGCTGCCCCGCAAATGGAAAGCGATCCACCCCATGTTCAACGAGTCACAACTCCTGCCAGCCAATCCTCCCGAGTTCCCCAATCAAAAACGACCACCCGTCATCGTACCAGAAGTCCTGGACAAACTTCCCGAGCCGGAAGAAGTACTAGACTCCAAGGTTGTGCGAGGAGGATTGCAGTACCTGATCAAGTGGAAAGATCTACCACGCTCCGAAAACACATGGAAGAAACGTGCCGATCTCCTACCTACGTACAAGTCGTTGATGGCCCAGTTCCATAGAGATAATCCCACCGCACCACGAGTACCTACCATTGTAATCCCTCCACGAATTAGCCGTCTTACACACAAGAACGAGTTCGGACACCCTTATGACACAGATTCTTGGGACTATTGGGCACGAGTTTGGAATTCTTGGAAAAATCACGAAACACCTACACAACGATACGTACATAGTCTGGCATCTTCGAGGACTTGATGCTAGAGAGGGGGGTAATGTTACGAATATTCGGGAGATTTACGTGCTTACTCATTTTCCATTCATTGCTGACTCATTTCTCTTGTTTACTTACTCATCCGCTTACTCATCCCCATGGGATCCTTAGTAAGACTGTCATTACTCATCACGTTGCTACGGTAATATATAAGCCGAGTGATGCTGCAGGTCGAACCTCAGTCTTCACTTGGTACGTTATACCTGGAAGCCTCAGATCGCATCCGATCTTGTGCCACCTTCCGTATCAGATGACATCGATGTTAACGTTCGATCGTGCACCGGCGACCGGTGACACTGTCGGCAAGACGCATCCGGATCCTTGTAAGCACCACCGCTGCCATCTGTACACGGCGAAACCAACACTTTCTCTGACCTGTCACTCGCCGCCCCATACTATATAGCTATCTGATCGGACAATACGGAAGGACACACGACATCTGTGCTGGCGACACCGAAGTCCCCGTTGACACTGTTTCGACGGGTGGAGGGCCTGCGTACGAATTTAGCACAGGCCCCAGATGCTAGGGGGCATCTAGTCGAGTCCTCTCAAAGTGCACACACACTTATCCAGCCCAACCCACACAGGCTCCGGCCGCCTGTTCAAGAAGCCCGGTGGAAACGCCCGGTAGGGAAAATCATGCAGCTTGGAGAATCGTCGCATTCCGGCGCTGTGGACGTCTGGACGTGTATACTTCAGGGTCGCACCCAGCTACCAGCGTATATCGCCGCCCCCGGATCCTCCGGGATGACCAGCTTTGGCTGACAGCGACGTACGTGCAGTCGACGCCCTCCGTTGCATCTTCACAGCTTCACATGCCACTGCCCTGGGCAACCCTAGATAATCGCTCCTGACTGCGACGGACACCCTCTCCCTCGCGACGAGGACGATCGACCAGCCCGAGCTCCAGCACAACTGACGGGTTTGCCTTGCTCGCTCGCCAACCTGGAAGGTCAGTCTCGCCTCTTATGTATCCGACGCGCGCCGTGGACGCTTATCCCGACGCCCATCCACAGCTACACCATGTCCTGGACACTCGCCTTCGTCCTGCTGGTCTCCCTCGTGCAGCTTGGCTACAATGACGGTCGGGCCGGGACAGCCGCTGCCCTTCCCGTGCGTCACTGGGGAGACGGCAAGGACACCAAGATCGCGCCCAAGGTGTTCATCCTCGGCATGGTGAGTCCTGCTGTCGCCCTCACGCGCACTTTGCCCCCGACCAGTCAACGTTGCTTTCCGCGCGCGACTGCAGTTCGAGGACGAAGGCAGCGCGTGGCACAACATCCCCGAATTCGACGTCCTCGCGCGCAACATCACCGTCCCAGGGCTCTCCCCCCGCTTCCCGTCCGTGCACTGCACCCTCGCCGGCGACATCTGCCAGCTCGTCGCGGGCGAGGGCGAGATCAACGCCGCCGCCTCCCTCACCGCCCTCGCCCTCTCCCCGCTCTTCTCCCTCACCAAGACCTACTTCCTCATCGCCGGCATCGCCGGCGTCAGCCCGCGCGCCGCCACGCTCGGCAGCGCGACCTTTGCGCGCTTCGCCGTCCAGGTCGCGCTCCAGTACGAGTTCGACGCGCGCGAGCGCCCGCCGGGCTTCCCGACCGGCTACGTCCCGCAGGGCGCGTCCGCCCCGGGCGAGTACCCGCGCACGCTGTACGGCACGGAGGTGTTCGAGCTCAACGACGCGCTGCGCCAGCGCGCGCTCGGCATGGCGCGCACCGCCGTCCTCGCGGACGACGCGCCCTCCCAGGCGTACCGCGCGCGCTACGCCGCGCGCCCCGAGTTCGCCGCCGCGGCGGGGCCCCCCGGGGTCGTCGCGTGCGACACGGCGACGGCGGACACGTTCTGGACGGGCGCGCTCCTCGCGGCGGCGTTCGAGAACGCGACGCGGCTGTTCACGAACGGGAGCGCGGCGTACTGCAGCGCGCAGCAGGAGGACAACGCGGTGCTCGGCGCGCTCCTGCGCGGGGCGCTCGCGGGGCGCGTCGACTTTGCGCGCGTGGTGGTGATGCGCACCGCGTCGGACTTTGACCGGCCGTTTCCCGGGCAGAGCGCGGCGGCGAACCTGTTCGGGGACACCCCCGGGTTCGGGATCGCGGTGGAGAACATTAGGGCGGCGGGGGTGCCGGTCGTGACGGGCATCGTGGAGCATTGGGAGGATACGTTCGAGGCGGGGGTGGAGCCGAGCAATTATGTGGGGGATATATATGGGTCGCTGGGGGGCACGCCGGATTACGGCCCGGGCAGTCTGTTTGGAGGGAAGAAGGCGTTGGTGGAGCAGAGGGAGCAGCGCCCGCCGACCCGCGCAGGCGGTGCCGACTGAGTGTATGCGCGGAGCTGGTAGGTGAGTATGTTCGGTGGCTCTAGTTACGATTAGAACGGGTTGACTTTGACGACTTTCGACTACGACCTCTTATTATACGTGTGACGTACGACTATACGAATTCTTCCCTAACAATAAAAATCATACATATACTCAAGCTCGGGTCCCCATCGCGTCATAGTAGACAGCTTACATCTCCAGCATCGACACCTCTCCCCCGGTCTTCCGCCCACCTCCACTTCCCCCGACGGAGTCCAACACCCCCGGCTTCCCCCGCCCGCCCACACTCAAACTCCCCTCACTCCCCCTCCTCGCCATCTCATACAGATCGACATCCACCACTGCCCCATCGGGGCGCGCCTCGCCCGCGCTGCCGAGATACGTCCCCGACCCCGACCCCGTGCGGCTTGCCCCGTTCTTGAACACAATCCCAATCCCATCCCCGGCCCCGGCTCCGGGGGCGCTGCCGCCGAGGTCGCGGTGCCACGCGGTGTCGCCCGTGAAGGAGCTGAGACCCTGCGTGGAGCCGGGCTTGAGGAACGCGTGCTTGGAGTGCACGAGGATCACGACGGCGGTCGGGTACATGCCCTGATACACACCCGGCCGCGCGTCTCAATGAGCGTGTGCGGACCATGCACGGACGCGAGGGAAGGGGAAGGGGAGGGGATGCGCACCACGATGAGGCTCGTCATGAAGTCGTACACCGTGAACCCGAACGAGACCGCGGGGTGCCGGTCGATGCGCGCGTTCACGGACCCGATGCTGCCGATCACCTGCACGAGCTGTGTGGGGGACATGCGCGTGAGACGCGCGCCCCAGCCTCGCGGCGGGGGCGCGAGGTGGACGAGCAAACGGAGGCGCGGGGGGGAGGTGCGTACGAAGAAGAGCATGTAGAGCACCCCGGACTCGATGAGCATCGCCATGACGCGCTGCGCGCGCGTGGGACGGGAGAGCCGCCCGAACGCCTCGAAGTGGATGCGGCGGTACTCCCTGCCACCTATCAGCCCGAGAGTCCTCTCTCTAGTACAGAGGGAGCGCACCAGGCCTTGTACGAGATGAGGAGCGTGGCGACGCCGGTCGTCGCGAGCGTCATCGAGTACGACGCCGTTTGGATGTTGCGGCAGAACGCGGGGTGGGTGAACGCGCCGAGCACGATGTCTGCGCCGAGGCGCGTCGCGCAGTAGGTGATCGACATGGACATCGCTGCGCCGGTACGGGGGGGAGGCGAAGTCAGCCATCGCGGATTGGTGCTCAAGAGAATGGGGTGGCCGAACGCCGCGCGGTGCGAAGGGCTCGGAGGGGGGGTGGGGGCATGAGGCCTGTAGGACGCACCGAGTGAACCGAGGAGGAACGCGAGCGGGATGATGAGGATCAGCCGTTCTTGGGGTTGCGACCAGAACGCGTACACGCGCCAGATGATGATGCCGTCCCCGATGTTCGTCTGCGAAAGGAACGTCAGAACGTGGGTGCCTGCGCCACCGAAGAAACCGGCGGGGAAAGCGCGCACCATGTATGCGTACATGATGTCCTCCACGGAGGCGAGAAAGAGCACTTGTGACGTCGCGGCCGAGTAGCGGTCCTCCAGGGAGGAGGCGGACGTCGAGAGCAGCGTCGTCTCCAGCTCGGACACCACGTTGTGGATGTCGATCATCCACAGCGACAGCGCCATGCCGAACATGACGAACACGGCCAGCGTGGTGCACATGGACGCCCGCGTGCGGTGCTTTCCTCTGCAGAAGGACGGCAGCAGCGTGAGCGGAAGTCACGGAGACGCTTGGAGCGCTCGAAGGGTGTGTACATTAATAGACGGCCGGTCTTGTACACGAGGACGGAGTAGATCGCTGAGAGGGAAGGGCAAGACGGCGTGAGCGCGGCGGTAGCGGGGATGAACACAAGCGAGAGAGACACACCAACGAGGAACGTCTCGACGGTGACCGCGACGAACGACTGCTTGATGTCGCCGCCGATACTCTGCAGGACGTCCGAGTCGTCGCTTGAAGACATGTTCGGTAATTAAGCCAGGATGAAAGGATTTGGCGGGACGAGATGGTAGGGATGCGGACGGTACATATACGTATAGTGCCAACTCTAATCCGTCGAAGCCCGTGCTAAGCGGCCGCCGACGGCCGTCGTCGCGAGCGACTCTCGCACTGGGCGCCGGTCCGGGACGAGGAAACCGCTCTCGAGCGGGGAGATCAGGGTGTGGTTGACATCTTGAGGCATTGAGGGGCCGAGAGCGACTCAAGAAGGAGATGTGGAGCGGGTCTGGTGGTCAGCGGCCAGCGTGCGGCAGGTGTTGGTGGTGGCAGGTGAAGCGCGGTGTGGGCTGTAATTGACAATCTTCTGTCTGTAGATGCAGATGCAGCTGAAGATTATGTTATGCCGGCTGCGCCGGGTACAGATCACTCACTTGGGTCGCTCAAAGGCCGCATCTTCCCTGATAGATCTATACTAGGTGAGTTTGAGTTTAAAGCAGAGAAGGCTGTCCACGACGTAGAGAGCAAGAGGTATCATGGTAGTGATCGCGTGTTGACCAGCCTTGTGCCAACGTAGGGGCGGTGAGCTCGCGTTATGAAGCTTAGCTGTAGCTAGGCAGCCTAGGCTGGCGCCGACTTACTGGGAGTCTCAGTGTGCATTAGTGTCATCCACGGAACGCTCGCTGGGTTACAAAGAATGCCGTACCTTGAGACTTCCTCCGCTTCCCGAAGACCGTTCTCAGTCTCTCGTTGGTCTTGGCGGCAGGGTGATAGATAACAGCCACAACAGCTTCGCATTGAGAGATCCTGGGATTTTGGCAGGAGAAAGATCAACTTTGAATGCTGGTTGGTCACCTCTTCTACGATCGCCGCTGCTTGAGAGGAGCGTTCAGTCACTTTCCAACGTTCAGGTCAAGATGTGGGAAGCCTCAACACGTTGGCCCATGATCTCCGCGACGAGGCGATGTGCTGCGTCATAGCTTAGTAGTCTGGATGGGCAACATTAGTAACGTCGTTGCCCCCCTCGGCGACTGCGTGGGTGATCCTCCACCGCCCGCACGCCACAAAGGCGTAGAGTTCAGTTTGAATGACGGGCCATGCACGGGGGCCGTGCGGGGGACAGGGAAGTCGATAGGACAATATAGAGTTTGCGGTCGGCTTTGCCGGCTCCCTCAGGAAGCCTGTTCCGATTCCCTTCAACTGCAACGCGTATCACAGTCCTGAGGCCTGAGGCCTGAGGTGCCGATGTGGCTGCGGCCAGTACGTACACCAGACTTCCCCGTAGTAAAGGGTCATCTATCAGGGAACCCGCATCGTCGCTGACCGTGGTCGTCGGAGCCGGAGGGGAGCGTAATCCATCCGAGGGACGCCGCCGGATCGCCGTGACGTCAAGTGCTAGTGGCATGCGCAGCAGGTACCATTCGGGAGCTCGTACTGAACCGTTACTGGCTATCCTGTTGCGCTCGTCACCCGAACCCGAGTGTTGTAGTACCATTGAGTCTTCACCAAGGCCTGCAGGTGATAAATTGATCGAGCGTGTCACCTAGAAACCTGGTCAATACCGCTCTGGACACAACTTCTGATGTCGAAGAGAGGGGACGAACTCTACGTACGCATACAGCCCGGGAAACGGCGTGTTAGATTGATCTCTTCTAGGCAGGCCTTGTACCTGTTAAGTCACTCCCGAATATTGAAGCTAAGATACGGAATACTTCACTAGTCAAACCATCTCCGTGACAAGGTGTCGTGTCAGAACTGAGCACTCTTGATGGGCGATGTTGGATGGTCCCGTTAACGTTGACAATTACACAGGACTACACGTACTGCCTTACATACGCTCACGGAAAATGCGAGCAACCGTTTGTTTGACTGACCCATTTGGGGGCCTACGGAGCATTCCGGCGTAACGAGGAGATGTCCTACTAATATCCAAGAGCTGGCGAAGACAGGCGAGGGCAGAAAGCGACCAACGTTGATGACGTCCCCGATTTGGGAGAACCGTGCCAGCTGTTCTGCAAGAAACGCGCTATGTGCTTGCGGGACCCCTGGCACCCCGACTGACGCTGGCGGTCGCTCAGATGTTCTATAAAACCCATGGTACATACTACATATACTCATTCCACGTTTCAACCCACATCGAGTCACCATCGTGCAGTCATACACAACATAAATACTTACGCCTCAAGCACCAACACCTCTTCACCACCTAGTCGGATCTTCTCCCCATCTCCTTCAACGTCTGACATCCGCGGCTTTCCATGTCCACCCGCGCTGCCCGCACTCAAACTCCCCGCGCTCCCCCTATGCGCCATCTCGTACAGATCTACTACCGCCGTAGGGCGAGTCGGACGCGCGTGTGTGCTGTTGAGATACGTCCGACACGCACCAGCCACCATGGCCGACCCCGTGCCGTGGCTACTGCTTCCGCTTCCGACACCCTTGGACACGAACCCACTCCCGACCCCCCGCGTACTGCTGTCCAGGTCGCGGTGCCACGTGGTATCGCCCGTGTACGAGGTCGCACCGTGTGTGGTGCCGGGCCGTAGGAATGCGTGCTTGGAGTGCATAAGGATCACGATGACGGTGGGATACATGCCCTATACGGCGGCGGCACGCCGCGCGGCGCGCGTCTGATTCAGTGGTCACAATCGTGGCATAGTGTATCGAACCCGCGCGGGAGGGGCAGCCACGCACCACGATGAGACTCGTCATAAATTGGTACACCGTAAAGCCGAACGAGATGGCGGGATACCGGTCGATGCTCGCGTTGACGGATGCTATGCTGCTGACCACCTGCACCAGCTGTACGACGTACGTCGCCCCCCTTGTGTAAGACACCCCGGCCTACATTGTAGGCCGGGGTTTGCTTCGCCGATAAGTAGAGGAAAGTGCGTACAAAAAAGAGCATGTACAGCACTCCGGACTCGATGAGCATCACCATGATGCGCTGCACGCGCGTCGGGCGGGACAGCTTCCCGAATGCTTGAAAGTGGATGCGGCGGTACTCCCTACCCCCATGCGGCCCTATCAGTTCACCTAATTTCTCGCAAAGGGGGGACGTGGAGCGACTTACCAAGCCTTGTACGAGATGAGGAGTGTGGCGACGCCGGTTGTGGCGAGCGTCATCGAGTACGACGCGGTCTGGATGTTGCGGCAGAACGCGGGGTGGGTGAACGTGCCGAGCACGATGTCTGCGCCGAGACGTGTCGCGCAGTAAGTGATTGACATGGACATTGCTGCGCCAGCGCGAGGGAGAGGAGGTTAACGATCACGGCCTGGTGTTCACAGGTCGGGATAGCCGAGCGCAAATGCTGCATCGACACGAAGGGGAACGTGTAGGACGCACCCAGTGAACCGAGGAGGAATGCGAACGGGATGATGAGGATGAGGCGTTCTCGGCCTTGTGACCAGAAAGCGTACACGCGCCAAATGATGATGCCGTCTCCGATGTTTGCCTACAAAGAGAAGTTAAAAAGTGGCCATGAATGGCGAGGTCGGTGGAGACGCGCACCATATACGCATACAGAATATCCTCCACTGAGGCGAGAAAGAGAACTTGTGACGTCGCGGCCGAGTAGCGGTTCTCCAGGGAGTCGGCGGACGTCGAGAGCAGCGTCACCTCGAGCTCGGACACTACGTTGTGGATGTCGATCATCCACAGCGATAGTGCCATGCAGAACATAACGAACACAGCCAGCGTGGTACACACGGATACCATCGTTCGATTCTTCCTGCTAAAGAAGGGCAGCGGAATCAGGGTAAGCGGGAGTTGCACTGCGTTGAGCACTCGAAGGTGTACATTACTAGACGGCCAGTCTTTAACACGAGGACGGAGTATATCGCTGAGAGAAAGACAATGTGAGCGTGAACCCAGAGGAGACAACTTTAAACGGAGACACACCGACGAGGAACGTCTCGACGATGACCGCAACGAACGAGCGCTTGATGTCGCCGCCAATACTCTGCAGGATGTCCGAGTCGTCGCTCGAAGACATGATTTGAGAGCAGGCCGAATGAAAGTATTTTGCGGGATGAGGTGGCATGGACGCGGGCGGTACATATACGTGTAGTGCCAGCTCTATTTTGGCGAGGCTCCTCAGTGGTCGCCTATGATCACACGAGCGATTCTTGCACCGGCTGCTAGCTCGATGCGAAAAACACGGCGTCGAATGGGGAGATCGGGAGCGGTTGACGTTTTCATCAACGGACCAAGGGCGACTCATGGAGATGCGGAGCGGGTGGCTCGTGGGTGGCGGTGGCGGGTGAAGAGTGGAAGTTGGAGGTTGAACTCGTGTAATTGGCAATCTCTAGCCTATAGACGTGAATACGGCAGGCTGAAATAGGTACGGAACACTCACTTGCGCCGCTGACATAGTGAAGACCGCGTGTTTCCTGAGGCATGACATGACAAGTATCATGGTGGTGGTTTCGTGCCGACTGGCCATGCTCGCCGCCTCGAGGTTTAGCCCTAGGTACCTGTAAAGGGTGCATTAGTGTGAGTGGAAGGTTCGGTGGTCATAGGGTCATAGGGGATGCTGTGCCTTGCGAGAACCACACCGTACAGAAGAATTCTCGTCTGGCGGGCGGTAAGATCGAGTTCGACTTGTGCTAGCCATGGCGAGAGGATTATTAGTCCACAGCCACAACGAGTTCGCAGTGACTAGGAGGACTTCGGGTACAAGGATATCGAATGGGGGGGTCGTTCATCTCTTCCACTGTCCACAGTCGTCGTACGACGCTCGAGAGGACAATGTTCAGTCATCCCAAAATGCCCAAGTCGAAACCTAGTGGTTTTCACATGTTAGCCCACCTTTGTGACCGACCTTAAACTAGGGGTCTTGAAGAGCAATACTGGACTACACTGAGTATGATCCTAGCTAGCGACTGCGTGGGTGATGCTCTGGCGCTCACGCCACAGAGGAGTAGGTCCCGAGTGTAGTTTAACAGACTCGCCGTCCTAGAATGGCGATTACACGGTAGGCGAGCAAGTTATTATAGCGAGGGGCCAACACGAAGTTTGAGTTCGGCTTCCGAGCAGCCCGCTAGGAAGTCGGATTCCATTCCCGTCTACTCTGACACACATCACAGCTCCGAGATGGTCGTGAGACTGCGGGCTGTACGTGTGCAAGGCTGCCTCATAGGCAGCCATGTACCGTGGAAACCGTATCGCCGCCGCCGACCGTGTCCGCTAGAGAAATAGTGGAAGGGCGTGCTCCTCGAGGTCTCGACGCCAGACCGCCGTAACATCAAGCACAGTGTGCAGCACGTGCCATTGGCGTACTTGGGTTGAATCATCGTTGTGCGCATCGTTAGAATCTTGCATTGCCATCAAATTTGAACGCGGGTCTGTGCGGCGATAAATGTAGCAAAGCTGTCACCTAGGAACCTAGTCAATACCACTATGAACACAAACCGACAGCTCTTGAGGAGTCAAAATTGGGGGACAAACTCTACGCGCACAGCCCAGGGAACTACAAGCTTGCGGTTGCACGAAGAGTGGTGTCATGGGTGCTTGCGAGGTATTCCAGCTTGAAACTCGGGGCACCGAGTAGTGCCCATCCCATTACATCCACCCAACACAGTCACGTAACAGTGCGATCGACGCATCTACATCTCGGTATACCTTCCCGCACAAGTTCCATTAACAAGTTTCTAATGCGTAATGCGTGAACGTCATGAGAGTACTCGGCTCACCTTACAGGTTTCACGTAGAGATGCGGCGCTATGATTTCCCCTCGTCTTGCGCTACAGATCCTCCTCCTTGAAGTCAGGCCTCGAACCCGACAAGTTCGTCATCTCGTACAGGCTGACCGCGGCGACGGGTGCACGGGCGGCATTCTCGGAGGTGGTCCCCGAGTTCGCAAAGTTCATGGAGTGGCCAGTGTACCTGCTGCTCTTGCATGTATTGTCGCCCCCGACTGTTTCCAGCCCTTCACCGTCGTTGGAGCGGAGCATGGAGTATCTCGAGTGTGCGATGATGACGATGATCGTGGGGTACATTCCCTAAGCGGAGGGTTCAGTGGTGCTTATACTGCGATAAAACAAAGGCTTCCGACGTACCACAATTACGCTAGTGCAAAAATTGTATATGGTCAGCGCGAACGAGAGGGCGGGATGTTTGCCCGTTCCGGGTTCAACACTCGAAATGACTTGAATGGCCTACAAGAACGAGATTAGATCGGGGGTCAACGAACAAGTACTCGATAAAACTAGGGAAACCCACTGGGATACGCACAAAGAAAAGCATATACAAAACGCCTGACTCTATCAGCATTACCATGACCCTTTGGGTCTGAGTCTTCGGCGAGAGTTTCCCGAACGCCGCTCTGTAGAAACAACGGTATTTGCTAACGTACTAAGTTAGATACCCCCCGCGCTTGTCGGACCAAGCGCGAACACGTGTGAAAAGAAACGCACCATGTCTTATAAGCAATAAGCACGGTGGCGACTCCAGTGGTCGCGAGGGCCATCGAGTAAGACGCGGTCTGGACCCTTTGGCAGAATGGCGGGTGGCGGAATGCGCCGAGTTCGATGTCTGTCCCTGCGCGGGTAGCGCAATATGTCACCAGAATCGACATGACTATGCCTCCGAATGAGAACTGTCGCGGCATATATGCAGCGCTCCCGACTTGTACCACATACCTATTGAACCCAGAAGACAGGCCATGGGAAGGAGGATAATCCAGGTCTCCCGTCCTGTAGACCAAAAGGCTCGGACGCGCCAGATGATGATACCGTCTCCCACATTTGTCTGCGGTGTTCGGATAAGAGCATTTCCACGTGAGAAAGCGGAACAAACGTACTAGATAAGCGTAAAGGATATCTTGTATGTTAGCCAGGCGGCGAATACTAGACGTGGTTGCGGAGTAAAACCCATCTCGGTTGACAGAGGAGTCATGAGGGAGCACCAGCTGAACATTCAGAACAAGACTGCGGATGTCGAGGATCCACATGGCGAGCGTTATAGCGAACATGACCAGAGCTATAACAGAGAGACTGCATGAGATCCTAGTGCGATGTTCCCGCCTGCATTTGCGAAGCCCGTGTGCATGCTGACTTCAGTAGGGGCAACCTAGGCAAGGGGGCTAGTGACTTGCGAACGTACAGCAGTAGGTGGCACGTCGCGTACACGAACACGGTGTAGATCCCTGACAGAACGGATTTTGAGTACGTCGACACTCACAGATTAACAGCTTCCGATGTCATACCTACAAAGAATGTTTCTACCGTGACAGCGACTAGCGACCGTACAATGTCCCGCCCGTCGCTCGGGAAGACGCTCCCTTCGTCGCGAGGGGGCATGGCGAAAAGGGCAGATGCTGATCGTGCTCAATGATAACTCAGCGAGCTCATATGAGAAGGCTGTCTAACCCCCGGATGCCAAAGCAGGTCCACATTCCGGCGCTATGCGCTAGGCAGGGAGGCCGCACATAGCACCGAAATGGAAGCTCAGAATTGATCTTCGCTCACCGGTGTCCGATAAGATTGTGACAAGAGCGCCCGAAACCCCCGACGAAAAGGTGGTCAATGTTTGGACGTTCGTTCGAGGCTTGGGCGTTGTTAAAGCGTAGACGGCTTATAGTGTGTAAACATTGAAATACCTTCATGTATAAACTCACCCGGGACTAGCATACCGCTCAATCGCACACCTCTATTGCAGACCTAGACAAGAAAGCACTAGGTCGCAATATTCGCAATATTGTCCGCCGCATGTGCGGGCTAAATGAGACCACTATCCAAACATTGAAGACAGTTTTAGCCCTGCTGAGCGCCGAACCGAAGTCCTTATAAGGGGCTCACCTTGGTCATCTGTCCAGTCCATACATTCGCCCCTTCAGAACCCCGTCCACATGTGTTGATAGTGGATCCTCAACCTTGACTAATTAGCAGACAATGCAGTCGACCTCCGGCCATACCGGACACGAAACGACCGCATTGAAGGCTCAACAGCGAAAAGTTGACGGGTTGAACGAGGGAAACGTGGTTCGTATTATGCAATGAAAAAGCTAGGAGGTTGAGTTCTGGGGAATGTCGATAGCTCTCCTCAGCCCTTTTAGTTTTTGTACATTGTACTTGGTAGGATGACATTTGGGGCTGTTGAAACCAGCTGGGGGAGGGAAGGAGAGATTGATCATGACGCTCGGCCCGTGCTACCTTGTTGAGCAATCCTATCTGATAAGATAAGCTTCTAAATCGGGCGCCCGAGCTTCCGACTCGTTGCCCACGGCCAGCCGCGGCCGCCGCTTCCTCTCGTCTACGGTCTCCTAGTTTGGTTCATACACCTCTGACAGTCGTCGTCTCCCATGGCTAGAACGACGTGCTTGGTCAAAAACCACAAGACATCAGATTGTGGTACCACTTTGCTCGCCTCATGGGTACGACATGCCATTTTTCTGTCAGATTTTGAAAGCCACCTCGCATTTTCTGCGACGGTTGCTCTGACATACAGGAAACGATCACTACGCACGTCCACCGAACCTGCGGACACATCATTCAAACACACAAACTTTGTTCCTGCGATAAAGATTCCCTCTTGAAAGCGTGCTATCACATGAGCGGCAGGGATGGGAACGTCACATGTAGGACGCTTCAAGCACAGACACAGCGGCTCGAGCCTGGGGTTTTGCCCTCGTATTTATGCTTCTAGTGCGTTATCGCTAATTTTATGTAGTCCTCAATACCAGAATCACGGTTTCATCGAAGATTCATAATTTGGGTCGTCTGTGAGACTCTAGGTGGATCTGGCGTTCAGCGTTCATCCACAACTATGATAATCAAAACGGCAATTGTTCCTCCCGAATGTGTGCCACGCCGTCCCTCGGTGATAGTGTTTGGCGGTGCCCCGCGGAACTCTACATACTATTCACATTTCACTTCTGTTATTAGGTCAAGTCTCCGGCGATGTCTGGGTAGTTATGAACTCGTGGACGCTGTTCCGCACAGTCGCCTACCGCCAGTTATTTAAGGAGCACTTCAGGGGCACACTGCTGATGGACCTCAGTCGACCGCACCCGCACTTGTGAGTAAATTTTGCATTCTCGTCGGACCTGACGTTTATTCCATACGATTCCCTGCCAAGCCCGTTTTTCGGGCGCTGGTTTTCACTGGTTCTATAGTGCAACAATGCATGCCGCCGTCTGGTCACTGGTTGTACACACCCTAGTGTCGATTCTTCCAAAAGCGAATGCCGCCCTCTTCTCTTCATGGAGAGAGCCCGCCGAGCACGGGAGCCACAAAATATCCCCCAAGGTGTTTATCATCAGCATGGTGAGTGTTTATAGCATCAGTCGTGACCTGTTAATGATATTGTTCGCAACCAGTTCGATGACGAGGGCAGCGTGTGGTTCGGAATACCACAGTTCAATGTACTAGAACAGAACATCACCGTCCCTGGCTTTTCTCCCCTCTTTTCCCAAGCCCACTGTACGCAGGATGGTTCCATCTGCCAACTGGTCACTGGAGAAGCCGAAATTAACGCTGCGTCCACAATCTCGGCACTCGTCCACTCGCCCGCTTTTGACCTGACGCGCACGTATTTCCTCATCGCGGGCATTGCGGGTATCAGCCCAAAGCTTGGAACACTCGGGAGCGTAACCTTCGCCCGCTTCGGCGTCCAAGTCGCGCTTCAGTACGAATTCGACGCGCGCGAGAAACCCAAGAACTTCTCTACCGGCTATGTTCCACAGGGTTCGTACGCGCCCAGCCAGTTCCCACAGGAGTTATACGGCACGGAGGTTTTTGAAGTCAACGAAGACCTCCGTCAAGCTGCTATCAAGATGGCGAAGACAGTGAAACTCTTCGACGACGCGCCTTCGAAGCAATACCGCGCCAACTACGCCCGCTCTCCCGAATTCGCTCCTGGCAGCCAACCGCCGTCCGTCATCGCGTGTGACACCGCCACCTCGGACGTGTTCTGGACGGGCAACCTGCTCGCCGCGGCGTTCGAGAACACGACGCGGCTCTTCACGAACGGCAGCGCGACGTACTGCACGACTCAGCAGGAGGACAACGGCACGCTCGAGGCGCTCTTGCGCGGCGCGCTCGCGGGGCGCGTCGACTTTGCGCGCGTCATCATCATGCGCACCGCGTCCGACTTTGACCGGCCGTTCCCTGGGCAGAGTGCCGCGGCGAACCTGTTCGCCATGTCGCCCGGGTTCGACGTCTCAATCAAGAATATTGTCGCCGCGGGCGTGCCCGTCGTCACCGGCATCGTGGATGGGTGGGACGCGGTGTTCGAGAGGGGCGTGAAGCCGAGCAACTACGTGGGGGACATCTTTGGTTCGTTGGGTGGGGAGCCTGACTTCGGACCGGGTAGCATCTTTGGGAACAGGCGGGCGCGTATCGTGCCTCGGAAACGCTCGATGCGCCGTCGCTCGGGCTTCGTGCATAGCGACTGATGCATGCGGCGGTGGCGGCTAGAGTGGCAGATCCGTTCTACTCGTACTGTTCTGACGTCTTAGGCCATGGGTGTGGTTCAGTTCGTGTTTTCAGTTGGCATGCGGTGGACATCTGCATTCCATTTTCCACCACAAGGCAACCAATGTATGCATGTTTCGGTACGTACTAACGAAGAATCTATAAAATACACTTGTCATCGTCATTAGCCCGAGATTTCTCCACCGTGCCCGCGCTGGAAAGGCGGCGCATTTCATACAAATCTACAGTTGCGATAGGGGTGTGCCGAGCAGCGGTCGCCGCCCCAGCTGACTCGGAACTACGCTCCGGGTCGCTACACCCGCGCGAACGTCGTCCATTGTTGAAATGGAGGGTATCGTTGGTTGAACCCCCTTCTGTGTCCCTCTGGGACCAAAGCATGGAGTGCTTAGAGTGTGCGAGGATGACAATGATCGTTGGATAAATGCCCTTGATCGGCATCGTAGTACGTTCAACGCGGGGAAGAAACGTGTCGGAGGGCCCACAACGTACCACTATAAGGCTAGTGCAGAAATTGTACACCGTCAAACCAAACGACACTGTCGGGTTGTTGTTAAGACTTGGTTTGAGACTCGAAATTACTTGCCAAAGCTTTGGAAGGGTCGTTAGTCATTACTGATTATGTAGAGCATGGACGCGCGACGTACAAAAAAGAGCATATAGAGAACGCCAGACTCGATGATCATAAGCATGACCTTCTGAGTCCGGGTTTGCGGCGAGAGCTTTCCGAAAGCCTCCTTGTGGAGACGTTGATGTTGCCTACGGACCAAGATCGAAAACGAGTAGTGAATATGTTCGTCATTGGATGAGTGGATATCAGACGAAACACACCAAGCTTTATATCCAATCAGCGTCGTAGCGACAGCCGTAGTGACTAGAGTCATGCAATACGATGCAGTTTGAACGTGCCGGCAGAAAGGAGGGTTGCGGAACGCGCCGAGTTCGATGTCCGCTTCTATATGGGCGGCACAGTAGGTCACCAAGATCGACGTGGCTGCGCGTTCACGAGACATATCTTCAATACAGTGAATGATGTTCATCCACGAGAGACTTACCGACAGATCCAAGGAGGCATGAAAGAGGGAGCAAAACGATCAACCTCTTCTGTCCCGTCGACCAAAATGCATACACCCGCCACACGATGATGCTGTCTCCAATATTGGTCTATGAAGGAAGTGTCGGCACGGGCTCTCTGTGGGAAGTACTTTAGATACGTACGAGGTAAGCGTAGAGAACATCCTCAGCATAGGCCATGTGACGAAGTTTGGAGGACACTATGTTATACCGATCCTCAACGGAGTCGGGCGAAGTTAACAGTAGCGTCACTTGGACTTCAAGGATAGCATCATGAATGTCGATTATCCACAATGCGACTGCTATGCCGAACATCACGAGGACGGCACAGGCAGTCCAGTATGACACCTTCGCTCGACGTCTTTTCCTGTGTGAACGAGCGATCGGCTCGCGATCACATCCGATGTGGGAGTGAGAATACGTACATAAGTAGTCGGCCGCTCATGAGAACTAGAACCGAGTATATACCTGCATGATACAGTGTTAGAGACGTCCTTGCAGCAAGATAGACAAAACGAATGCGTACCCAGAACGAACGTCTTGACCGTCACCGCCACAAAAGAGCGGATGATATCATGGCCTACACGCGTCCACACATCCTCTTCCTCCTCCAAGGGCATGCGTAGAGGCAAATGTTGGTAAGGGGTCGCAGCTTCGGCAGTGGGCCGAACGTCGGACAGTCGGATGAAGGTTCACTTTTTATCTTCGTTGTTCCGTAGATCGACCTTCCACAGGCGCCACCTCGAGGTAAGACGAGTGGTAGAACAGGACACACCCCTGATTTGTCTATAAACTGGTTGAGGGGAGAGAAAAATCAATGGCGTCTTCAAGGAGGCGGCGGTCGGCGGAATTTAGCGCCAGTGTTCTGAGCCAGCAGTAAAGATCGCGTCGTGTATGTACAGGAGTGCCTCTCACGTAATAAGAAGGCTCCTTTTCCTACGTTCAGAGTCAGGTAAGGCACTGCTTTGGGGAGAGGGTTGTAGTCTATGGACTCACCTCTGTCTGAGGGCGACGACGCAGTACGAGGGAAGGACGGTCCCGCGGGCTTCTCCTCCGGGTCTCTACATTGCGGATAAAAGCGAGGACACTGGCGCCGTCTCTGCATACACGATGTCCGGAGACGGAGCCGGTGCGGGAATTAAGGCTTATCGCCTGACCAACCAACTCACCGAAGTCGGCGCCTACGAAGAAGTTCATCTCGTGGTTCTCGGAGTTCTGAAGGAAAGTATCGGCGCGCTGCCACCCTACGAGAACCCGGACGCTGGATGAGCCAGGTGAGTTGCTACGCATACATGAAAGGATTTGTCTTGTGGGCCCTGAGAAACGACGATACTCTCCACCCGATGTCAGTTCAGAGGACTACCAGTCCACATGCACAACCCACATTAACGTCAGTGATTCTGAAATTTGCCTGAACAGTAGCCTGGGTGGCGAGTGAAGAGAGCACCTGCCGCGCAATGTGCACTTGTGGACCGTCTAACATGATCGTGCGTAGCCTCGGAAGCTCTACACGCGCTCTCGGGGTGGGCGGCGGAAATGTTTTAGGTGAAGTCCTTCAACCATAGCCATTAAAGAGATATCTTACATGCTCCGCATTTGGCCGAGCGCCGTGATGAAGCTATCGGCACGAAGAGAGGGAGATGCAACGCCCACATAGGTTGTGTGGAAGACTCGTAGCTGGGTGAAGATGCGGCGATCGTCAAAGCACCCAAAGCCGAGAAAATTGAGTCTTTGCACGAGCGGGGAAGAGTGATGTCGAGGTCGAGTCGATGCCCGGGACGTCTCGCTGAACCGAATCGGGCGCATAAGTCAAGTAACGCAGGGAAACTGTTCTCCATGAAGGCAGGAAAGGCAGGAGCATGTTTTATGGGGATATGACTCAGATGGAGGTGTTGTAGCCAACTAGTGTGCAGCGGATGAAGTCGAGAACCTCCAGGCCAGGAGTCGATTCCAAGTATGTGAAAGCAAATTTCGTATTCTCGGAGCGAGTAAGACCGCCGAACAACATAGACATCCGGCATAAATAACTGCCTAGATTGTCCTCCCTTGCTTATGCCAAGGCAGGTTGATTAAGCGAATCTGGACGTCTCGGAACACGCGCTGGCGTTCGCATTGTTCTAGACTGAGCGTTTTAGAGAGCAGGGCAAGGGGATCAAGCGTACGCATTGGTCCATGCGAGAGGCAGGCCCATGCGTCGGGCCGGCTACAATACTGATAAAGAAGAATTAACATGACCACACGCACCGCACTGCACGAACTAGGAACGAACATACCAGGTGGCAGTCGCTCGTATTATCGTAACTTGTGCTTCGGTGGCCTTTCATCAAGAATTGGTGGCGCGCATTGTGCAACCAAGGAACTGGGCTCGGGAACTTACAACGAGGAGTCCGAGGAGGAGGTTAGTTGTAGGCAGCGTGGGAGTTTGAGAATCGTTACATGGGCGCCAAATCGGGCGACTTACTACCCCAGTTGCGTCACCGCTGCTCGTCATTAAGCAAGTACTACGACAGTCATCGTACATCCTTAGGCCACAGTTCTAAAGATTACAGCAATCGTCTTCAAGTATGACAAGTAGACTTCCAAAGCTTGTCGCTTTCGATCTCGAGTGCGTGTATTACACAGCCGAGGAAGCAACTGGTAACCCCTGATCGTTTTCCGACCAGCATAGTTACACCCTTTGGGATCTGTGGATAGACACGCACGTCGATCGTATGTGTTTTGCGTGCATTCCGAGTAGGATACTACTGATGCTATATGAACCTTAGCTCCCCTTCGACGTGTGGGTAATGCGGTCAACGACGTGCGCGATAGGTAAGACTCAGGGCTCGGGCCCGGCGGGCATTTTACTTGTGATTGGTTTCGCTGAATCCGCGACAAGACATGACCAGAGGATCGCATTCTACCGAGATGTTCCAGAGATTCTTCACCGCTTGAGGGAAGGCGGCGTCACTATCGCGGCGTGCTCTCGCACTTCGGCCCCGGATCTGTATGTGCCATCTTTCACGGATGATGAAGAGGCGAGACTGAACGCATATCACAGCGCGCGCAGAGCGCTGAGTTTGCTTCTGGTACCTCCACCGGCTGGTCACAAGGGCGAGGCGCCTTCACCTGCTTTAAGCTTCTTTGATGAGAAGGAGATCTACCCAGGTATGCTGTCGCCGTGTTCATGTGCTTGTAGAGCACCAGTGATGACTTGTGCCATTTACAGGGTCGAAGATGAAACACTTCAAGGAGCTACACAAGAAAACCGGTCTTCCCTACTCTGAGATGGTCAGTTTCATCGCGATCATTCCCGTCCTATGGCACTCCCATCTGTGACATCAGCTATTCTTCGATGACGAACATCGGAATAAAGAAGTCGAATCCTTAGGCACGCATCTCACCCACACTCTTCCGGCAATTCTCCCTGACGAACACGGGCTTTACAGGCGTCACGTTCTGTCTCGTCCGAAGCGGGGTGGATGATCGCTTGTTTGAGCGTGGTCTTGCGGAATGGCGCAAACGGCATCCCGTCGAGGTTACAGAAGATGCAGCCGGCAATGATGATGCGGTGAATACCGAAAGCGCCTGACGCAGCCGTACCTCACCGCACTTCGCGCAAGTATAGACAATTTCGCGATGTGTGGTTCTATCAGATCGGCATCGGCTTCTCGTTGCAGGCGTCATGAGAGATGGGGTGTGTGGGCGAGATGATGGGTATGCTCCCGCGCTTTCTTCCGCCACCACATATACTAAGGACGATGCAGTTTATTCTGGTGGCGCGAGAGCGAGGGGACCAGGATCCTAGCATCGGCGAATCAGCCAACATCGCCGCCATTGCGTATGTCGCCGACACTCAATGACATACCCATAGATCTGAGGATACTACCTTTAATCCACTGATCAATCGGTGGCGGGATGACGTGCACTGGGAGTCTATGCTCCCTGGTAAACGTAGCTATATCTCGATGACTCGGTGCCCTTGTGCTGCGCTGCTTCCTTCCGCACGAACATGGGAGGTGTGCCTTTCTCGAGTATTAGATAACGATCCCGCCCGGCGTGAGTCCGGATGACTTGGTAGAACTTCTCTTTTCGCATCCCTCGGTCAGAGACTCAGAGGCGCCTAGCCTTCCTGATCTGGTATAGGGCGTACCCGGGAAGCCACTTCGTAGGTACTGCGGTTTTCCTTTCATCGAGTTCGCCTTCACCTTCTTTCATTTGCGCCCAAGAACCGCTGCGGATCATGCTCACTGCGATTCAAACACGATGGCTAAGTGGTCCAAGACTTCCTGGGATCGGTGAGTCACTGTTCCATTACTGAACCTCGGGTTGTGCGGATGGGCTTAGGGTTCACGCCGTATAGAAGTCACCAAGTTTACTACTCTTCGCTTTCGCAGACGTTCCAAGGGTGCGCGCTCTCGAGTCAGCGGACAAGCAACGTGCTTCAGAATTAGGGTCCCAGTAGCCTCTCAAAGGACCCAAAACTACCAGCACGCCTTCTGTTCGATAGCCTCGTGGCGGCGCCGAAAACTCGTGGTAGGGAACGGGCGCGGCGGAGAAGTGCCTAGACAAGGAGCACCTTCTGAAGGCATATTAACACCTCTAATCGTCTAGTACCACGTTACTGGTCGCTTGCACGCCCTCGTGTTGCGCAGCG
The DNA here is from genome assembly GCA_001302255.2 of Trametes hirsuta. Taxonomy (NCBI): domain Eukaryota; kingdom Fungi; phylum Basidiomycota; class Agaricomycetes; order Polyporales; family Polyporaceae; genus Trametes; species Trametes hirsuta. The sequence goes on along the minus strand of CP019370.1, from coordinate 1,898,513 downwards.
GGGCTTCCGGAAGAGCCTGGTGTACCAGGGTGTGCCCGTCCTGCCGATTTCCTTCACCGCAAGGTGCCCTGCTGCGCCCCCAAGCTGTGATCGCTACACCTTCCGCGGCGACTATCCTCTGCCGTCCGGGCTCGCGTTGCTGTCCTCGGGATAGGAAACGTCGGCCCGCCGTCCTCGTGCATCAGTGCCACCGCACGAGCGGCAGGCCTCGTGTGCAGGTAGGGGCACCCACAATTCCTCTTCTCGAATTTCTGCCACTTGCGCGCTTTGGCGGGAGCCCGCTGACCTCCGTGCACGCTATACCATCGGTACTGAGGTATCGCCTGTCCCGTAGGTGTCATATGTGTGAAGCTTAACACCCGAGGGCGCCCCCGCCTTATTGTCGCGGAGCGCGCCACCACCACGCGGATAGGGCGATATACTGCTTCGGCGTGCGGAAAGTTTGGAAAAGTGAAAGGGACGTAATGGTGCCGCCCGTCAGTGGGTCAGGTCCTGCGCATGGCCGTACGATACGTGGGAGCGAGCAAACGTACTTCCCGGCATTGCGGCGAACAGGCTGGACTAGATACGCCGCTGTGGCACCCGCACTGACTGCTTGAACCGCTCTCGGGCGTAGGGGATGGGTTGGCCGAGGATGGAAATTGCGATGGGTAGACAATTCATCTGCGAGAACAGAATACGGTTGGATACTTGGCACAGGTATATCGGGTTCTGCACAGGCGCCGCCGCAAAGCGTCCGAGATCCAGCCTGTGCCCGTGCTATCGTCGGCGTCTGCGCTGACCGCTGACCGCTGATGGGAGCATAAGAATATTGATGGCTCCCGAACATGAGAAATGACGCCTACGAGTGCAAACAAAGCTTTTCAGCTCTTCTGCTCCCACCACCACCTTCACGCCTCTCGCCCCCGTACAAAAAGGCTTGAAGCCCTCGATACCCCTTTAATGTCCCCCGCCTTTGCTGAACGTTCCGATTCTCTTATTGTCTCCGTTGCCACCCATCCTGTCTCACTTTCGATACCGACATGGCCGCCGCACTTAGAGCATCTCCGCCCCTGCCAGACCGCAACGAAGTCCTACTCACCCGCGACACTCTCCTCGCGACCCTCCACTACCTCGCCTGCCGCCTCCAGACATACTTCAGCGATACCGTGCGCCTCGTCGTACACGGTGGTGCCGTCATGGTTCTCCACCCCCAGCTGGCATGCCGCGAATCGACGCGCGACGTCGATTACCTCCACCGCTCCTTCGAGGCGGAATGGATCGCCCGTGGGGTCACAGATGCCGGTGCGCGCCTCCGCAGATGCATCCGCGACACCGCGCGCATGTTCAACCTCGGCGCGGACTGGATGAACGCCTGCGCAGACGTTGCGCTGCCCATGTCGACTGACCCGTGAGTGTGCCCGCCGCCCTGCTCTGAAAACTTCTGTTGCTGCGCGCCCTCGCTTAAAGACAAGCGCCCATCTTACTATCAATCGAGACTGACTCATCGTGCTTTGCCCTTCAGGACAAGCGGACGGCCGTACGACCCAATCTACCACGACGCGCTCAGCGCGTCGAACATGCAGACAAACACGATCTTCACCGCGCCCGGACTTGTGCTCGTCGGCGTGAGCTGGTCGTGGGCGGTCGCGCTCAAGCTCGTGCGCTACCAGAAGCACGACCCGCACGACATCGCGAGCATCCTGCGGCTCGGACACCGCCAGCGCAACGTCCAGTGGAGCCGCACCATGCTTGAGAACTGGATCGCCTCGTTGTGCACGCCGATGACGTACACTCTCTACTCCCCGTGGCAGATCGAGGCTACGCGGCAAAAGATGAGGCATGCGATTCGCCTCGCGTTCCCCAACGAGGTCTTGCAGCAGCAGACCCGTGCGGCGTACGCTGGCGCACATGCTCATTCCCATGCTCATACGCATAACCATTCCCATCCCCATACACAGGCCCGTGGCTCGTCGTGGGTCTATTGACCCGGCGTGGCTGCAGTGGCCTTGGCATCTCAGTGGACGTTCTCGAGCTCGGGGTATGGTGTGTGTCGTCTCGGATATATTCCCGCCTGCTTTTTGTATCGTTATCTCTCTTCGCTGTTCTCGCGCTCGTGCTCTGCCTTCCCTGGGGGAATCCGGATTCCGCCTCTGTCCCGCACACTTACATTAGTATTACTCCGTTTACACCTTACGATCATGGACTGCTATTCCGTACACGTAGTTGCTCACGATGTTCACGACCCGCTCACGAAATGACGAGATCATTTACACCTCAGTTCGTGGCGTGATACATTGCGGAGGGGACGGCACCTCGACTGCGACTTAGCCCAGCATGCCGTACGCATTAGTTGAGGTGACACGGATAATGGCGTCGCCTTGTTTCGGAACACACTGCCGCGACACTGCGACCGCCCGGAATGACGCTCGAGTGGGAGTGATGCTCGTACTCCCGTGAGTCACAACCTCAATTGCACTTCCACGCAGGAGGCAGTAGTATGTACGTACATGGCGCTATACATATATCGTTGCAAGTCCGTGCCACTCGCGCGCCAAGCGGATGACGCCCGCGTCCGACTCCGGGTTTGAACCACATGAGTCCACACGAAGATCCTCAAGCTTCTACGTCGCGACCACAGTCACCCTCGCGGGTACTCGACATCCGTTCTCGGATACCGGGCCTCGCGCGACACGCCCACCCCGTTTGGATCACCCCGGGGCCCGCATCGTGTTCCGTTGGGCTCAGCGTCACAGCCCGTCGGAGCGCCCTCCTGAGCGCGGGAAGGCGACCACAACCACGCCAGCCCGCACCATCTCGTACACAGGGCCGCACCTCTGTCGCATACCACACGGGACGCACACTACCACACAACATAATGAGGGTGGTGGCGATCACGACCGGAGGACCTCCTCCCACTTCCGGAGACAGGAGTACGCGTTGTAATCTGCGCACGGGGTAGGGGTCAGCTTTGTACTGCGCTGGTAATCGATGCACGGCCGCCGTGCCCGATCATGCATCACGCCCGAGCTCGACAGCGGGGTGCTACGGTCTCGCTGTACCGCACCCGTGCGTGCCCGGCGCGCCCGGTCTCGGGACGGAGGCGTGATAGGGGAAAAAGAGAGAGAGAGAAAAAGAAAGGAGGCCGGGGGCTCACCGAATGTCTGGAAGGGCGAGCACGAGCAGTTCTTGGCGCGGCGTACGGCGGCGTTGCGCGGGCAGTGCTGGAAGGGATGGTGCTGGTACCCGATGTCGTCGAAGAAGTGGATCTGGTCTTTGCGCGCGAAGAGACCCGCGCCGATGCTGTGCACGGGGGCGTCTCCCCAGCGCTGTCGCGGTTCGGGTGAGGACACAGTAGCCGAAGATGGGGGGAGGAGGAGGAGGGAGGGGGGCGCACCTCGTAGTAGAATCCGCCTTTGGATTCAAGGTGCTCGAAGAACTTGCTGTACGCTTCGCCGCGCCAGAGCTCCATGTTTGCGATCTCGAAGTTGCTCCAAACTACGCGGGGGGGGGGGGTAAGACATCAGCACAGCGTCTCACGGGCGAGGGTATGAGAGAGGGAGGAGCGTACAGTGGCACATGTTATAGTTGGCGCCGCCGTCGCCGGAGAGGTATTTCATGGAGTTGTTGGGTGCGAGGTGTTGCGGGTTCTTCTCAGTGAACTCTGCATGGCCGTGGTGAGTGAATGAGGACGACATTGTCGTAGTGGTCGGTACCTTTCACCGCGTCCCAGAGTGTCGCAACGGTCTTCGGCCATTCGTAAAGGGTGATGGTGAATCCTGAGCGATTGTGGGTGAACATGGGTAGAGAATATCCCGTACTTGCGCGCTAACACGCACCGTATAGTTTATCGTTATCCTCCATATAAGCAAAAGGATCGTAGTCAACATCACATGAGAAGTGAACGTTTGGCCTATACCAGGATTGCGTCAGTCACGGGGAGCATTGCTGAGTGGAGCGAGGCGTACTCGACACGCCAGTACCACTTGTATGGCCGGACTAGTGCATGTCTGTAAAAGAACTGCGGTTCGTGAGCCTACTAGGAATAAGCGTATCGAGATTGTGTGGAGCGTACTTACTCCTGAGTTGAATCTGCACATGTTGCGATACCTACCAAGACAGGGTGTACGTCAAACCTAACGCAGCAGAAGAACGATGATATGTGGTACGCACGATACGCTGCCTGAATAGGATGAAGTACATGACATCGGCGAGGAACGTCCGAAGGCACAGATGAAACTTACCTCCGTAGATCACATTCTCCGCAACCATCTGTGCGCGATTCGCCGAGGCCTTCTCTTCGTCTATCCAGGACGGCTGGTACCAGTCCTCTGAGGGGATAAGACCAAAGGACACCGGTCCTGATATGAGGGCGCTGATCTTCCTATAGACGACAGTGTCAGCCAACACTTCATCGTAAAACCCTATAACATCTAGATGAGCGTACTCTTTAAACTCGTCTGTGAAAGGGACTTCGTTCAGGAAGACCCAGGGATAGCCGAAGCGTTTGTTGAAGCGTTCCTCGAGCTCCCCTACGCTGATCATTGCATCCGCGAGGTCCGAATTGCGCGCCAGCATCAGCATGACGGCGTTCGCCCGTCTCGTAGCATTCGAGGCGGGTTCGTGGTCCGGCATACTTTCCAAGGCGAGCGGCTCGGACGAGGTGTTATTGGAGGGGGTCGCCGCAGGCCATTGGAAGTGTGAAGAGATGTTCGATACGGAGGTTAAGTGAGCGTAGCCAGGTCGGGTGTAGCGGAGCAATGAATGTATGGAGATCTGCGCGGAATATTGTCAATCTCGAGTGACCGGAAAACGCGGCCACAGAGGTGCGCACAAGAGAGGTGACAGCAAGTGCTAGCCAGAGCACCGCGCGGTTCACCTTGCACACGCGGTGTCGCAACACGCGCGAGGGAGAATAGGAGTAGAACTTCTCTTTGGTGTGGATGGGGAGCCAGGAAGACATGTCGATGGCCTGTTGCAGGCCACGGAGGCAGAGAAAGAGGATCCTGGAGGCACCGCCACCGCTGCGTGCGGGAGGGAGCGGGAGGGAGCGGGGGTCGGGCGCAGTCTATCCCCGCAGTTCAATCATCCTTACGCAGCGGAGTGCGATATCTCGCGCGAGGGCGGATAGTGGGCGATGCTGGAATTAGTACGGCGCAGCGACGTTTGTACGTTGACGGGCCGCCCGACCATTCCCTCGAAGCTCGGACGGAAGGTCGGTTTATGAGTAATTAAGAAAACATCTCCAAAGATCGTATACGGGAGGTTCTGAGGGAACTACAGGTTCAGTTACTAGCTGCCATGAAGATATTGGAGTGACGTACGCATAGACACTCCATCGTATGGGTCAAAAGCCTCTGTAGCAAAGCCTTAAACATGCCGCTTCCAGACAATATATTACTCAACCTTCCCAATACTGAGTTTGAGAAGTCATCGGGATTCAAAGTGAGAAATATGTATGCTGCGGACCTGAACGCCGACCGTCGGGACCGACGATACTAGATCGACGGAAGTAAGCAAAACACGGAGTACTCGAGTGGGGATGATCGCTGCGGAGCCGCAGTCCACTGATCCGAAGCCCGAAAGACTATTTTTGGATCTATTCTGGGCCGTGGTGTATATCCAGGGCATCCTATGGTGTTGCTCGATACTCATGCTCCGAGCCAATGAAGAGAGCCTGAGTATGTTTGTCGGTCGACGCTTCGCCGGTAGTAGTTTCACTTCGGTGGCCTGGAGGCCGATTTACTCTGATATGCCGGTCGAAATATAATTCGAAAGCAAGAATTTGTTCTCGCAGGTGCGAGTTGGTCGCCAAGTCTCGAGAACAATTTCAAGCGCGAGCGGGGCTGACATGGGAGTCGGCACGGCGTGGCAGTCCGCCTCAACCAGGGTGACTGGGTACTAAGGGCAAACTGCTTCCGTCGCCTCGAAGATACAAGCTGGTAGTTCCATCGAGGGGCGTACCGTAACCAAACAACTAGTCTCTTTCATCCATGTGAGGCCTTCGGGCCAAGTTGGAACGGATTGCAAAGCGTCTTCAAGTTTGAGTCTAGTAGGTATTTCAGTCGGCGTTCTAATCCGAGAAGGGCTTCTTCGCGGATCGAGCGCCCGTCTAACCTCAGCGATCCAAGCCTCACGGCCACTCCCTACTTTATCTTTTGTAGCAACGAGAGCCTACATGCACCACAGAGTACCTTTATGCTCAGCTAGTGGCCGGTATCCAGCCGTTTGTGGCAGATAGAGAACCTATCCTTAAACGATCTACGCTCGATACCCTGTGGGTTCTCGTATCTAGATCTTGCTCGGGCCGTGCCTACCACCCAAGCAATTATCGTTGTAAGGTAGATCTTCGCTAATCTCAAGTTCTGGTATTGTGCGTCGGGCTATGTGCTGACATGATATGCAGGAATGCCTCTAGATGAAGGGCACGTATTGCGGGCCGACCGGCTGCAAGGTCCCTACTATGGCCTTCCGCCTGTCGATCCGAGCGACAGTCGTTCCCCCGTCGCTCCACCGGCATAGACGGACGAAGCCATGAGCTTACCCGAAGAAAAGAAACACAGACTTGAGCACGAACTCTTAGCAATCAATGCACTCCACAACACCTACGCTCCCATCAATAGGGAGAGATATACCACCCACCCATTTCGTTCGCGGACTTCTTGAGCTTCCTCAGGCAGTGTAAGGAGCTGAAGACCCTTTGTGGGAACTGCTTTCACTTCTCTAATCTGGCGTTGTGTAAGGCAGATCAGGAGGACGGCGCTCGCGTCGCACTTGACTCCAAGCTACAGGAACTGGTTCTGCGTGGCTCACCCGCCTACACGTCTACCCTGCTTCGCGCGATCTCCATCCCGGCTCCTGCCAACATTCGGATCAGCAGGCTGGCCGTCTGGAGCAACGACTTGGACAGTGACGATGAACAAGACGGTCCTAAGGCACCCTCCTCCACGATACACGATTGCCTCCCGGAAGATCGCACCGGTTTACCCTTGTTGGACGCCAACAGAGTCGACGTGGCGATGTTCGCAAGCATCAAGAAGGCCTGCGACTGGAAGATTACGGGATACGCCGGGAAGACCTCGTTTTCGATCGTGTTCGAGGCACACACGGACTTTCGGGACCTCCCTGGCGAGCTCGAAGCCGTCTTCGGACGCTCCTCGGAGCTGCGGATCCTCGGGGCCTTCAGAAACCGGACCATGCACACCGTCGCAGAGTGGGCGCGGGTGCTGCGCCTGTTCCCGCTAATAGAGCGCATCGAGTTCGTCAACGCCGCGCCGTGGAAGAGGAGGTTGTACGATGCGACCGACCCTTTCCTCCCGGCCCTGGCGCTCCCTTCCCGGGTCCCCTGAGCGCCGACGCCGACGGTGACTTGCCCATCTGCCCTACCTTGAAGGAGCTCGCGTTCGCCACGGGCAGGGACGATAAGCGCGAGCTGGTGCTGAGGCACTCACGCATACCCTTCGAACGCGCGCAGGGCCGGGGGCGGGGTCGGGACTGGGGTCCAGTCGGAAGTGCCACAAGTTGGCGAAGTTGCGCATCGGCGTCCTCAGCGGTGTCGAGCCACCGCCATTCCAGGATACGGTGCGCCAGCATTTCCCGGAGAAGGAGGGCTGGTACGGCGCCCAGCAGATCCGCGCATCCGCAGGGGATGCCGTCGAGACGGTGGTGTGCAGCAACGGCTGCAACTGGTTGAACTAGACGCCTTCAGAGTACCGGCCGCGAGGTCAGGGTGACTCGTTCCGAAGGTAAGCTTGCTTTTCGTGGTCCTTTTTTTTCTTTCGTGGCGCCGTGGCTCACATGTTTGTATGTCGTGCAGTTTAATGTCTTCGAGGACCGAAGCGAAGATTAGGGAGAACACACCTAACGTCTATCCGCATCTTCGGGCTGGGTGTCGACGCCCTCAGGCTCATTTTTCCGGCCGGTGTCTAGACATGGACCCAACTGGGCTAGACTTCTCTCGTGATTTCTATCCATTGAAACTAGATTGTGTTATCCCACGTATAAACAATGTGATCCAATTCCTCGTACCCAGCTCAGGCTGCGACGCTCGGCGCCCTTTGGCCGTCGCTCTATTTTGCTGGAAACCCCTCGCATTCACCCTTTGACGTACTTCAGGACGCGGTATGAAGCTTGAAGGTCCGCTAATCAACTTCGACTGCTAGAAAAAAGCCCAAGTACGGATAGAGCGACGGGTCCAAATCGAGTCGAGTCGAAGAAAGGCAATAAATTACGCAAAGCTGTGTGTCAACGAGGCGGGCATCGGCACTCTACTAGTACTGTACGTATACGATATACTCGCGGTTGGCACGCGCGGGAGTGTCCGAAGCTTTAGGTGCGCGCGTATACATGCTCTACAGATTAAAAGACATATGCGTGCGTGTGCATGTCACGGGAGGAGCGGACCGCGCCGTCGACAAAGGCCAGGGAGGAAACGGGAAAGGGGGGGGGGCGCGGTCGGCGGGCGCTGCAGATAACGTAGGTATACATCGTGGCGGGTGGTAGTGGGATAATGTTAGTGATACATCGTGGACGGGGGCGCGGCCCTGGCGGAAAGCATTTTGGAGCGGTCGTGAGAGGTGGATTGGAAAGTCGGGGGGGTGGGCGGGCGTCGGATTTGGTAGGGGCGGAGAGGTGAGATGCACAAGCCGTCACTGTATGCGGTCCCACTGCTTCATGCACGAGTACCCGTTATAATCTGCACATCGCGCGGGGGCGTGGACAAGGACACGTCAGCGCTCCGCACGACATGACAACAAACCGGACCCGGACGCACCGAAACTCTGCTCGGCAGTGCACGCGCACTTCCCGCGCGCCCACGCGCCGTCGCCGCGCGGGCAGTGCACATAGGGGTTGTGCTCGTACCCGATCTCGTCAAAGAAGTGGATCTGGTCCTTGCGCGCGAGGAGGCCGACGCCGATGCTGTGCACGGGCGCGTCGCCCCATCGCTCGTAGTAGAACCCGCCCGCGCGGTCGAGATGCTCGAAGAAGGCCGAGTACGCCGGCGACCGCCAGAAGTCCATGTCTGCGATCTCAAAGTTGCTCCAGACTGCCGCGTGGGAGGCACGCGTGAGCGATAGAAAATGGGGAGGGGAGGGAGGACGCACAGTGGCAGAGGTTGTAAGAGGCGCCGTTGTCTTCGGACATGTAGCCCATCGCGTTGTTGGGTGCGATATATTGAGGGTTCTCTTTGATGAACTCTGGAGGGTGAGGACGGTCAACGATATTATACATGATAATGATGTTCGTATCGCAAGACGTACCTTTGACGGTATCCCAAAGAGTCGGTATCGTGGCGAGGTATTCGTACATCGTAATCGTAAACGCTATGCCACTCGTTAGCCCCACGCGTCCGCACTCAGTGCCTGCAGTATAGCGCACCGTAAGTCTTGTTGTGGTCCTCCATGTAGAGGAACGGGTCAAAGTCGATGTCGCAGTGGAAGTGCACGTCCGGTCTACCGGCCCGGTCAGCGTTTAGTGTTCATCCGGACTTCCCGCCGACAATGACGTCAGGGTCCGTTTCGAAAAGAAGCGACTCACTCTACGCGCCAGTACCACTTGTACTGCTGCAGAAGCGGATGCCTGTAGAAGAACTGCGCGCAGCGGAAAACGTCAGCTGTCGCGCCTAAGCAACTAGATGCGCGGGCGCGGGCGCAAGAGATGGAGATGGCAAAAAAAAGATGAAGATGGAGGAAAAAACGCACCCCAGAGTTGAACCGGCACATATTCCGATACGACAGGCTGCCGCCGTAGATGATGTTGTCCTGGACCATCTTTTCGCGCCCCGCCTTCGCCTTCTCCTCGTCAATCCAGTCGGGCTGGTACCAGTGCTCGCGCGGGATCTGGCCGAACGTCACCTCGCCGTTGATAACGTTGCTGATGCGCCTGCGGGTAAGAGAGGGAGGAGCGTCAGCTCTCACTGGCGTTCACGGCCGCGACTAGAAATTGTCTGTTTGTGGGTGGGCGAACGAGCGCGGCGCAACTCGAACACGTCCTCCCACCTTTGATCTCTTACAAGAAGGATGTGGGCTTGGTGACACACAAGGTCATCGCAGCCGCGGACATCTCGATCTGGTGCTTGGGGGGAGAGTGCGGGCGCTCTCTTTCTCTATGGGTAGCTCGCGACTCAAGTGGGCAAATGTTAGAGACCGGTGGGGCAGGAAACGACGTAGCACGAACGAATGATCATCGTTTGAGACCGCCCACCGCCCCTCGTCAGCGCCACGAAGCCCGTGTGCAGCCCGGCGGTGTTCCAACATCGTTGTATGCGGCGTAAATTCAGACCTCGTCTTCTCGAGTCCCCAAGCCTGAGAGAACACACACTCCGCCCCCGACAGACCGGAAGCGCCCCGTGCCTAATGCAGAGGACTCTCCTGAAATCTGCCCGATCTCAGACCCCAGTGCATTCTCGGCCTCTGCGCAGACGGATGGTGCCTGAACGGACGCCTGTCGCCGGTCAATGCGCGCGGGCTGTGGACGAGATAGCGGTTGTATGACGGTCCGGACACGGGGACCGAGGGTTTTCTGCATCACACATCGGGGCCGCGAGTGCATTGGCAAGACGCGGCCCAGGTACGCCTTCGGGGGGCATACGCCGTTCATGGGTCCGAGCATGCGAACCGAGCCCCAGCCGGATCCGCGCAGGGCGACAGTACGACTGGGACAAGCCCGAGACAAGCGCACCGACAATGCAACGGGGAGAGAAAGCGAGGCGCGAGAGGAAGGAAGGACTCACGTTTTGAACTCGTCCGAGAACGGCTCCTCGTTGAGGAACACCCACGGATACCTGAACTTCTTGTTGAAGCGGTCCTCGAGGCGGCGCACGCTCTTGACCGCGTCGCCGACGTCGCTATTGCGCGCGAGCATGAGGATCGTCGCGTTCGCGCGGCGCGTCAGGAGCGTATCGGGGCGGCTCGACGTCTTGGGCTCCTCCGGGGGCACGAAGTATTCGGCGGGGACGGGGTCGACATTCGCGGACCCTCCGCCGGTCAGTTGGGACGCGATGTTGCGGAGGGAGGTCGCGCGGCCATAGTCTTCGTGGGTAAAGCTCAGGATGGAGTGCAGCCCGATCTGCGACCACGTCAGCGGACGTTGGGCGGGGTGAGCGAACGGGCACGCACGATAACGAACACAACGAGGAGGATGTAGCGCGCGTTGGTGGTGAGCTTGAGCACCATTCTGGGCGGGTCGCCGTCGTCGTCGTCGTCTCCGTCAGCGAAGTCGTTGGCGCGAGGTGGAAGGAAGGAAAGCAAGAGGGAGGGTGCGCAGCGCGCGGGGATGGGGCTGGGCTGGAGGCATTTGAGACTGGAAGAGACGATCACCGAATTGACTGCGGACTCGGACAGGCCGCTCCACCAACTGAAGCAGGGTCCTTACCGCTTACGGCATGCACGCCCCGCAGGCGGCGCTGGGCTCGCCGTCTGCCACCCTCGTTCACCTCGCGACTGCGCCCATCCGACGTCAGCCTGTGCGTGCGGTTCGTCTTCTACCTCCATTCGTGCATGCTTTTCTGCGCTACGCTCAACGCGCCGCTGATGGATGATGGCAGCGCGGGGAGCACTGCGCCATCTCGACAAACCGCTCAGTCCGGTCCGGATGCAGGGCGATCGGCTCGTCTGCGTTGATCGCCGGAGCGGTTCTCGTTTAGGAAGGCCTCAAGTTTATTTCTCGGAACCGATTCTTTTAGATTCTTTTCTACCGGTGTGCTCCCCAACAGCAGGGACGCCGTACGGAGCGTGGAGTGGATAGAAAGGGTGTCGGGGACGGCCCAGTGCTATTTCCAATAATGGACTCCATAACCATCTCTTGAGAGCACTCAACCACTCACCCTTGCCGCATCACTCCGGATTTGTCGCTATCGGCAAGTAGCAGCACGACGGGCTTTACCCCAATTTTCACGAGAGAAGAGTAGCACGGAAACTGTGAGCACTAGAAACCTTCATTTTGTCTTTTCTTCAATGTGGTCGCTTTCGTTACAAAGGAAAGTCTTTTTGATGGCTTTTGGTACGAAATTGGAGGAAGATGACCTTGCGCTACGCCTTTTTTCGGTGAAAACTAGGGGGATCCCTGTTGTGCAACTGCCGAGAGGTTGTGGAAGACCAAGTGAGGCTCCCCTTGTCAAAGTTCACGCGAGGTCTCCCATTCGAATGGCACTCGAGCGCCCGCAGACGAACACATGGCACGCATGTGTATCTTATGCTTTACACCATTTCGCAGACAACACATATCTACACATACCTGCGCAGAGTGACTCTTTACAGGGGGTGAGCCACTCTACACGTCCACAAGGTCCAGTGAGCACAACCTCAGTATCATTGAAACTGTATATAGGTCGATCCGGGAGCCTTACTAGAGACCTGCGTATCAACCTTAGGCCGAGGGTGAAAGCCATGACCACTCAGACTCCAGCTACACCGCAGAACGATGTCATATTAATTAGCTTGCACAATGCGAAAGTGAAGGCTATCTCGTCGTTATCAGTCTGCATCTCCGCATTGTGTACCTCGACTGACACTACTGGACGAACAAACACAAACAAAGACGTCAGCGCGCGATGTGCAGCATCTCCTCGATCGAATATGGTAATGAGCTTACTGTATACGGCAGGCATCAGAACACTGGTGACGTCGCTGCCGCTCGAGAATCCGCTCCCGCCGCGATATATAAACTGGCGTGAGTCGTGGGCGGGTGTGCATACAATCCTCCGACTCGGGATATATCCTGTACGTTGCAAACGTACCTAGCGAAGCCGACGTTCCTCAACGAAATCGCAGGACCAAGTGACCATATATCGACGCTACCGAACGATCATGTCGGACCAACTGCACGAAGGCCAGGACGTATCGTATGCCCATTCCCTTTGCATGCAGCGCCTTTTTATCACTCAAGTGTCCATTAGGTGGAAATGGGGTGGCGGAAACGCAGAAGGCACAGTCTCCGAGATCGTGGAAGAAGGCAAGGCCCAAGTCACTAGCAACAAGGTGAGTGGGACATTATTGCCGCCCACGGGCGCCGAATTTACCTGTTCCGCCCCGCCATTAAACATGTTCGATTTTCGTAGGGTAACACGGTTACGAGGAACGCGAGGGAAGGCGACCCGGCGGTGAAGATATCGCGGAAAGGGGTGAGTACTTGGGTAGCTCGTTTTCATTTCATGTTGAGGCCCAAGGTTATCACGGCGCTAGAACGACGTCGCGAAGCTCGCACACGAGCTCAACGAAGTGAAGGACGCAGATTAGAATCCGGAAGAAGTTGGTTGCATAGGTGACCGATGATAGGTCAGGGCGGGGGCCTGAGCGATGTGGTAAATGATCATGGAGGTCCCGCGCTTCGCAGTGTGTGGTAGCGTTTAAACTAGGCAGGACCCCGGGAACCCCGTGCGAATTTCGGCGCTTCGGCGAACACGATCGTATCCAGGTATCCTTCTGTCACCAGTGGACTCTCGGAACGGTGCAAGTATCGTCACTCTCTTGCTTCCTTCGTCTCGTCAGGAATGTATCATCTTGTTCCTCCGCTACGCACTGGGTGTTCAAGGTTTTGAGTGGTAAACGATCAAGCAATCTTTGTGGATGGATTTTTCGATACAGCGAGTCCTCGGACGGAAGCGTTTGAGGCTCAGTGCCAATATAGATATCCCAACAGGCACTTACAGCTACAATGACGCGGACATTTCGTCTCTGTTGAGCCCCGGACTTATCACACACTATGACTCGTGGTACAGTGATTTTCTACGTTCTCAAGGTCATCCCGGTATCGTATTCTTCTAGTGATAAAACCCAACCAGCGGTTCCGCTCCTTTATTCCAGTTCGAATTTGAGAGACAAGCGCGACGATAGCAGCTGTGGCTGCGCATGAAGCAGAGGCGCAGCACAACGCATGGGCTTCAGCAAAACCGCTTCAAACAGCAACGAGGATGGCCAGGTAGCTGCAGCACAGTGCCGCGCTCTCCGCAGCCCTGCATTCACTGCTGTGGACCCACAAGCGATCATCACATTCTAGCAGCAGCATCTCTGTGGTCGAGTACCACAGCTTCCAACCTTGACAAGAAGACCAGCAGCATTTCTTGTGACTGCCGCCGCTGCCGCTGACCAATGCACAGGTCCTAGAAGCAGCAGTCGGACGCGGCTTAAAAGCCATCTGTGCAGCCATGCCGGACTACAGTGTCCAGCATCGTATTCCCCCGCATCGTCCCCCACCTCCCGAAGCTCTATTTCAACCCAAACACAAGCACCGACAGATCTCGATAGAAATGGCTGTAACAGTACCCCCCGCTCCCCCTCTGCCCGAGGAAGCACTCCGGGAGGTTTACGCCTACCCCGACCCCGCGCGCCCACCCGATGAACAGAACCAATACAGCGATGCCGGGAGGCTCGCGATAAAAGGCAAAGCTATAGCAAAGATGGCGTTCATGGATATCATGAGCGTTCGGGTCCCCGCACGGGAACTGACGGAGGTACGTACTGCGAGCGGCTCATAAACCGCATCGCCGCCGCCGAGAGGCGGGTCGCTTGTTCATATCACTTAACCCACTGTTTTAAGCCGTGGATTAACGAGTACCTCGAAGACTTCGCGAACAGGACCGTCATTTCGTACCGATGGCTGCAGCGGGTCCAATGCCCACAGCACGTCGACAGGCACAGTCCCGCGGTGAGTGGTCCGGAATCATCTTTGCGCTGGGCTGCTACGGTATATCTGACGTCGGAACTAGGAGATCCGCCGGTTGTTTTACACCTATGTGGGTGCGGTCGGCACCGCGCACCCATACACGGTCGTCAAGCAGTGGTTCCTACGCCTCATGCCAGCGTATTAGCCCAGGCCGGCCCAGGAAGCCGCGACTCCTGTGTAATTAGTTCTATCGTTTCGAACCTATGTCTAACTTCTGTTGAGTCACCATACCTTGTTGTGATGTCGGCCCGCCGCCGGGTTCCCATAAAATTGGAATCAAGGCGTGTGAGCTCACCCAAGAGATGCGATCGGAGTTTTTAATGCCCTCGATATGTTCAATGCGTCAGAGTTGGCGCGTGTACTGAACCCCCCCGTCCGAATTATAATTACACGGTTTACTGCTCGAATGGAGGTGGCCCTACTAGTGAATACATGCGGTTCTCGAATTTCACTATTGGCAGAAGGGTACTTGACGTGTCCGCGAATTAACTGCAGTGCGACTTCTTTCGCACTGTACACATCTAGTCTGACTCGTGCTCAGGCTTCATCGTCGGCCAACTGCTTCGGTCTAGGTACGAAGGCTGCAGTACAGAGCCAAAGGCAGAGATCGTCGGCGACTGGGCGGCGGAGTGATGATTCCCTTCACATGAGCCTGCTGACCCCGGAATCTCCGTAGTGTTGTTCAGAGACGCAGACAACCTGTCGGGTAGTACCCGGGCGTTAATCCTATGCTTTACTGCGCGGAGGGTCGGAAAGTGACTCTAGGTCGAACGGACCGAATAATAATAATGCGCCTCTCACATCGTCACCCGAGCACTGTTTGGACCAATTCTCAGCTCTACCACTGGCAGTGCGCAGCCTCAGCCCTCAAGATAGCAGTCCGGGAGCTCTGATGCGCAGTATTTAATAACGAAACTCTACACACGATCGTCATATTACCCCACCGCACTTTCTGCAACACACGGACTGCGCACAGCCCAAGGGAAGCCGATGGCTGCAGATATTCGGGTGCACGCCGCTGGCAGTGGTTCTGCGACTGGTCCCTTGAATTATCGCAGCTCTGCTGTTTCACCCTGCAGCAAGACTGCATTAGTCTGGCAGTATATAAGCCCCCACCCATTCGTCTCCTCAGTGCGACACCACCTTCCGCCTCACTCAGGTTTCCGAGCACCTCATCACTGCACACGACGACTTAGCTCTCATCCGTAAACCCACCCCACAAGAAACATCCCAAGATGGCGAACGTACCTGCCGCCCCTTCGCTCCCGGGCGAAGCTCTGATTGAGATTTTCGTGTATCCTCCGAGTCTTGCGCCGAACCGCCCGCTTGAAGAAGGAAATAAGTTCAGCGACAGCAATCGCCTGCTGTTCCTTGGCCGCCAAGTGTCCCAGGCCGTATACATGGACGTGTTGCGTGAGAGATGGGTCCACGCTTCGGGGGAACAACTCGAGGTATTATTGCTTTCGCACACGAGTATAACGTACGCGCGAGTCCGACATATCTGACGGCGCTACTGCAGAACATGTTCGCGAACAGCTTCAACGTGTTTGTCGAGAGAACCGCCGCGACGTACGGGTGGAGCCGCAGAGTGCGTGGGTACCCGCCGAACTTTAACGCAGGAAGTCTGGAGGTACGTTCCTTGAAGATTACCTTTAGTGTTGTTAGTATAGACACTCAATTCGTTGTACACCGGCGCAGGAAGCTCACCGCCTCTTCTTTACATACGTCGGAGCGGCGCATGTCGAGCACGGATACCAGGTGCTGCGGGACTGGATTGCCGCCCTTGTCCAAATGTAATGCGGGTGGCAATTTTTCGGGCATAGACTCGCGCCACCCGTCATGCCTTCGGTCTCGCTGTCATAGATGCTTCGCTTCTGTGTAGTTTTCAGTGTGTGAAAGATGTCAGGGAATATAGTTGTTAATGCGCGGACTCGGATGATTTAGAGGTCTGGCCTCATACCACTTCTGCCTGTGAATCCCAGTCTATAGTGCGTTTCTCCCAGTTCAACTTCTAACTTGTATTTCATTCACCAAACCCAGAGAAATCGGCAAATCAAGTGCCTGTCCGCCGTTCAGAATTTTACCCTCGATAGTGAGGAACAGCCGCCGTTTGCCGTCGCTAAGACCTCGATCGTGCTGCAGCGGAGTCGCAGGCTTACCGCAGCACTACCGCTCGGAACAAAGCACTCTCCACAGGACATCCACACCCCGGCTGGAGCTCAAAAGCTGCACGTCTGGCGCAGGCAAGTCGTGCTTCAGTCTTTCCACACGTGCCCTGGCTAAGCCAGCCCTGCGGCGCGGCAGCGGGACTGGAAAGTATAAGACTTGCCGTCCACGCGCCACTGCCCGCTTGTTGTTTCGTGCCCCAGCGACATTGCGCCACTCACCGTAACTGATATTGCCTTAGTCCAATAGGTTAACACAGATGGCACGCATACCACCAGAACCGCGGCTCCCCGGAGAGGCATTGTTGGAGGTCTTCGTCTATCCAGGTAGCTTGCCGCCTAACCGCCCCTTGGAACCGGACAATCGGTTCAGTGATGCCCGGAGATTGGAGATCCTGGGGAAGTCCTTAGTGGAGCTCGTTTACATGGACATCCAGAGAGGGCGGCAGCCGGGGGCGAACGCGCAGCAGTTAACGGTGCGTCGGCGTTTTCTTGGCGTATGCGCGCTTTCACTCAAGTAGATGCTGAGAACTTTGACTACGATTAGGTCTTGGTGAACAGTCGCATCAGAGGATTCATGGAAAGGACAGTGGCCGCGTACAAGTGGAAAGACCGCGTTCGTGGCTATCCGGAGACCTTTGATCGCAACAGCCCTCAGGTACCGTATGGCCGCTGACCCTTTAATATGAAGAAGCTAAAGACAGTGGAAGCAGGAGTCGCATCGACTCTTTTGGACGTTCGCCGGTGCCGTTCACGTCGCATACAGCTACGAGGAATTGAAGAAATGGATATCCGCACTTGACGTGGTTTGAGGGAGGTTGTTGGGGAATCCGTATATTCAGCCTATTTCGACAATCGGAACTCTTTCAAGGAGTGGTCTTCTGGTCCAACTCGGTGCGCCCTAGCCACGGCCGTTAGGACCCAGAACTTCGCATCGCTGGCAGTACGCTTAACCTACT
This sequence comes from Trametes hirsuta, assembly GCA_001302255.2. Lineage (NCBI taxonomy): Eukaryota > Fungi > Basidiomycota > Agaricomycetes > Polyporales > Polyporaceae > Trametes > Trametes hirsuta. Next base: position 1,880,749 of record CP019370.1, on the reverse strand, counting down.
ACTTTAAGCCGCATGAACGTTTTCATAGGTATCATTCGTACCTGTAGCCAACGCGTAGTAACCTACATTATTACCACACATAAGGGGTTGAGCCGTATCCAGATCTTCATTTTTATGCTCGCCATAGTGTGAGCATAAGAGATACTCGAACTCCAAATATCTAAACGCGCTGGCGACTGATTCGTAGCAACCAGCCGTTGGGCTGTTGGCTTTAAAATCAGAGCTTCAACGGCGTCCTGAATGCGTTGTTTTTCTTGTATTTGCAACTCGCTGAACCAAGGGAAAGGCAAGAGGCTGTTGTGAGGAGGAGCGAACGCGTCGTGGGCTAACAAGAAGCAAGCGCTAGGCACGAGCGGTGAGCGCTTGGCGCACTAATCCGGAAACCTCGGAGCGCCCGTTACGACGTCGAAAGCCGAACTTCCGCGACCGAGGGGCCGTCCACTTGCGCAGTCCCAACTCTCTCCTCCCAATCCATATCTCGCCTCTTTTCCAGCACGCACGGGCACGAGACACTAGCTTCTACTTAGTTGAATATTGGGCCCTGAATCTCGGTAGCGCAGCTAGCGCGACGCTCAACACGGCCTTCGGCTCGACGTCTGGGTAGGAGATGAGTTCCCTAGCATTTCTCGTTACAGAACTCCAGGTGTGTAGTCATGCGTAGCTATAATGCTGTGGTATTTACTGAATTGGATAGTCATTGGCCAGCGAGACTCGTAGGAAACACCCTGACGTTCGCGAGGTGCGCCTCCGCAAGCCATTCTCCCCTCACAGCTTCCGTGGCCACTGCAAGACTCATCACATCCTAGGCTGCAGAGAAGTCCCTGGCTATTCTGCGCTCATCTCCGGAACAAGCTACTGCAAATTTGGCCTCAGGTATGTGCTCTACTCTCGACCCAACTGGGTACTCAGACCGGAAGTGATTGTTGCGGCTGCTGCGCGTCCCCCTCCCCCTTTTCTCCACAATGCTGGATGGATACAGTCTCATTGGAATCGCTCTCTTTACATGCGCGCAACCGAATTAACTCAGCTAAGGACGAGGCCCGCGGGTGACGAATTAGCATCTACTCAAGTAGTGGGATTGGAAATTCCTCACTTGCGCTTCCACTCGGTTGAGTTTGGTTGTTACTTCTGCGCAGAGTACTTCCGATCTCGCAGGTCCGAAAGTGTAGCTGGTAATTCAACCAGTCTTGCCTCGCGTCCGGCGCGTAATTGTGCACGCGCTTGCCAAGTATTTGAGCCCTTCACCGCCGTCTGAATATTGCAATGGCTCCACACCAAGTGGTCTAATTCGCGATTGGGTCATCTTTTACTCTTGCAATTTCGTGGAAGCCCGTCCTTTCAAATCCCATTTCACCTATCCTATACTAACACGCAACACGTCTTTCTAGATGGACCGCAGGCGGATGACCTCCTGCGCCCGGTTTTCATGGGCTGCGCCACTAAAAATGCGAAAGTGGTCGCTATTTCTCTCGGTTCCCTCCAGCGCCTTATTGCCCTAAAGGCCGTTCCGCAGTCTGCAGTACCGCTCATCATCAGCACGATGAGCGACTGCATCAACCAGGGCGTCGACATCCAGCTGCGCATCCTGCAGACGTTACTGTCGCTCATTACCAACTTTCCCGCAGTGCATGGGCCGCTCTTAGGTGATGTATGTTACTGGATGTCAGCAGCCATGACATTCAGACAGTTGACGTCCCGCTCAGGCGCTGTTGCTATGCTTCAGGCTGCAGGAATCGCGGATCGCCGTAGTGTCATCGACTGCTGCGGCTACCCTGCGGCAGCTGGTGATGTTTGTCGTTGATAAGGTAGTGGACGAAGATCGGCGGGACGAGCTTTCCAGCAGCGACCAGATCGAGGCAGTCTTACCGAACGGCGCAACCACGCGTCTGGGTCCGTCTGCACACGACGCCTATGCAGTCTTTGAGGACTTGTGTTTGCTCGCAAATTCAGAGCATCCTCGTTTTCTGAAACTCGACTCTCTACGCAAAACGTTTGCGCTAGAGCTTATTGAAAGCGTGTTGACAAACTACCACGACTTGTTCCGAAAAGTCAGTACGATCCAAGTCGCTCTGCACCTGTTCTAACAAATGCCTTCTACTCAGCACACAGAGCTGTTACTTCTGCTGCAACACCATCTATGCCCTCTCGTCCACAAATCTCTCTCAGATCGACCGAACTTCCCGCTCACACTGCGCTGTACGCGCGTTGTGTTCCTACTCCTGAAGCAATTCTCGCTGGAGCTTAAAACGGAGTCAGAAGTGTTCCTGATGCTGCTTATCCGGATCGTCGGTGCTGAAAGCAGCGATGCGGACCCCGCAGACAGCGCCCAAGGTCACCCAACACGGCCCCTATGGATGCGTGTTCTTGCCATGGAGATTATGCGGGGGTAGGTAGCCGCTACTGCTCCCTGAATATCTGTGCTCACAGCTACCGTCGTTAGCCTATGTAGCGACGCAGAGCTCATGCGCAGCGTGTGGGATCGGTATGACGCAGAAGAAGGCGGCTCGAAGGTCTTCACGTCGCTCATCACGGCCCTGAAGCGGCTGGTCACCGAGCGTCCCCAGCTACTTGGGGTGTGTCAGCAAATGTTCGGCATCGGTGTCTCGACACACCCTTCGAGCAGCAGCACAGAAAACCTGTACGGTTTGGATGTCGGAGGCGTTGCTGGGATGGTGGCCAGTGCCGCAAGCGCAACCGTCTCAGGAGTCGCGAACATGATCAGTAGCGAAGCCGGCCTCAGTGTACAGGGCTCTGCTATGAAATTGCAGTGGTATGCTTTTCGTTAATATCCTTCGCGCGCACGACCCCTCACGCTCGTGCAGTATTGATCAACTCGACAAAGCGGATTCACCACCCATTCCGGAAGCATATCTCTACCTACTGGGGGTGCAGTGTCTCGTCAGCCTGTGTGAAGGCTTCGCGACTTTCACAGCCCCTTTATACAACTCGATCATGGTACAAAAGCCGAGGTCCGCAGGAGAACCAGTCATCCGCGCTCCGCCAGCATTAGACCTCTCACAATTGCAAAGCGACGATCCAGCGGCGAAACAGCTCCACACGGTCCACAACATGGTTGAGAGCGGATGGCCGGCGCTCCTCGCCGCACTCTCGTTTATAATATCGACGAATCTCTCAGACGAGCTCTTCGTAGACGTGCTCGCGAGTTATCAAGCTCTGACAACTGTTTCCGGTATGCTCGGTCTCACTACGCCGCGCGACGCGTTCTTCACCAGTCTTGCGCGCCTCGCAATCCCCACGCGGGTTGTATCCAGCATCGACTCATACGTGCCCGCTGAGCCCAGCACCCCTCGCACCGCCGCGAGCGCTATTTCGGAGAGCTTTGGAGTTTCCCTTCCCGGTGCGAACACGCAACCACCGGGACTATCCGAGCGCAACATGGCGTGCCTGAAGGTACTCGTTGCGAGCGCGCTCTTCCTCGCCGGCAGCCTCGGAGAGAGCTGGTTCGACATCCTCGAGGCGCTGCAGAATGCCGACTATGTCCTGACAGCGAGAGGGGCGCGTCCTGCGGCAAACAAGCGCAACACCATTGGGCCAGGAGCGGGAAGCCTCCCCGGGTCCCGCAGTGTGTCTACCAGTGGATCGTCGCCACAGATCGCAGCATCCGGCTCGACACAGCAGGCAGCGACAACACAACCGCGGCACCCGCTGCTGGCGGACTTGGAGCCCGAGAGCCTGCAGCACGCGATTCAGCGCTTGTTCGACGCGTCGAAGAACCTGGAGGACAGCGCGTTCTGTGACTTCGTGAAGGCGCTATGCAGGCTCAGCGCTGCCATGATCGGCATGCAGTCCGACGCGGGCGAGCCGCTTACCGCAGAGACCGAGTCTGCGGACGAGCTCGCAAGCAGCGCTGGGCTCTCCCCGCCGGTGGAGTCCGCGCATCGCCGCAGAGTGAGCGGGATCCATCTCCCGCGGACGCTGGTGCGTGGTCATGCCGTACTACATGTGGATAGTTCTCATTTCCGATGTAGCGCTCTGGTGACTTCGGGATCAGCAAGTTGGGAGGCGTCGCTATGCTCAATATCCACCGGCTCATCTATCGCTTGCCGGAAGTGGCATGGGACCCTATTACGGGCCATCTTCTTTCCGTCGTGCGCCACCCGCATGCGCCGCCCACCATTCGCACCCAGGCGGCTCGAGTTCTGGATGACATCCTTGTGGTCGTACCCCGGAATATCTCAACAATGGGGGAGCTGCAGCCCAAAGTTCAGCGCAGGGTCTTAGACGTCCTTGCGCAGCAAGTCATCCCTGACTCGGCTGTGAGCAGCAGCACTACTGTCGAGATTCGCCGGATGGGTCTCGAGACTCTTCATCAAATCCTGCAGTCTTCGGGCCACACCCTTGTGGTAGGATGGGAGACTATCTTCGAAATGCTAGGCAGCGTATGCAAACCCGCCAGTACGAGTCCTGCCTCACTCGCGCCCACGCCCTCGTCTTCGTTGCAGCAAGAGTTAGGCAGGAATCGACCCCCGCCTTTGGGGTATCTCAACGAGAAGGGATACACCTCTTTAGTCAAGATCGCATTCCAGTCTCTCACCCTCGTGTGCGATTCTTTGTCCTCCCTATCGCCTGAGCATCTCCGCCTATGTATCAGCACCCTCGGCCAGTTTGGACGGCAGGCTGACACGAACATCGCGCTCACGGCGGCGGAGAGTCTTCTGTGGGGCGTGTCCGATTCTATCCAGGCGAAGCGCAGAGAAGAGGACAAAGAGCCCGAGTACAGCGCTCTATGGATGTCCCTCCTGCTCGAAGTGCTCGGCCTATGCACGGATGGGCGGCCCGAGGTCCGCGTGGGGGCGATTCAGACGCTGTTCCGGACGCTGCAGCTCTACGGCGCAACTCTAAGCTTGGAAACCTGGGACGAGTGCATTTGGAAGGTTACGTTCCCGCTGCTCGACTCTATCACCGCCTCGATCCGACGGAGTGCTCCTGTCGCACATGGGGGTGAAGATCTGGCGCCTGCGCAGGTAGCGCCAGACTTGCAGTGGGACGAGTCCAAGATTCTGGCGCTGCAGTCTATTGGTTCTGTCTTCCAAGACTTCCTCACGACCAAGATCATAATGCTCGACTCGTTCACGAAAGCATGGGAGGTCTTCGTCGGGCACATTCAGGATTCATGGCTGCACGATAACCGCTCGATCACCGCGCCCGCCTTGCGTTGCTTAGAGAAAGCCATCAGGTCGTGTTCTGCAGCCGAGGAGCTCAAGGCCCGCACTATGGAAGCCCTTGAGATAGCATGGCGCGCATGTGACGAGATGGGTGGCGCGGTGGTCGAACAAGACCCGTCGTCGCCTGTCGGGAAGGCTCCTGTCGCCAGTAACTCAGACGTCAAACCTTTGACTCAGGAGAGCCTCATGGCTTATGTGGACGTGATTCGGTGCACTCGAAGCGCTGGTCGACAGCTCGAGGACCGAGAGTGGCCTCTAGACCGTCTGACGAGGTTGATGACAATTTTGAAAGGTATGTTTGGCCTCCTTGATTGCATCATCCTACTGTCAGCTCATCCTGTATTCCATAGGTGTCCTTACGTACCCCAGTTCCCCAGACTTCCGACCGGATGTGGACGCCCTCAGTCCTGTTCAGGTACGCTTCTTCTTGCTGGCCCGGTGCCTGGTATAATGAAATTTACTCGACAGGGCGTTGTAATGGAAGCCGTTGACAGTATCGAACTATCGGCGCATGGTGTCGCCTCGCTCGTCCTACGTGACCTCTCCGAATATGCAACTCTTCCCTTCCTCGCAGCCTTCGATGTCCAGGCGGCCTTCGCACCTGGTGGGGCGTCGTCTTCCGCAAGGGCACCCCGGACCGCTGTGAGCCGCGTGACATACATTGCCCTATCGAAGAAGGCGATGCCGTTGTTGGTGGACCTCTTCCTCCGGTTCAAGAAAGACCCAGTCATTTACGCAGACGGAACTATCGAGGCTCTCTTCGCAGTGCGCAACTCAAGCAGCATATTAGGTTGCGTACGTTACTGATAAGCTCGCAAATAGGCATACTCCATTCCTATCAAGTTGAAGTACGAGTGTCCTGCACCCTCGAAGTTTGGGAAGGACCAACCGCTGTGGAAGACGGCAACCACCAGCTTCCTCCGCATAATTAAGGAATGTGGCCCCCAGGTCCGCGCACTACAGTCCGGTACGTCAGCGGGAACATGCCGGTGAAGTATCCCGCTAATGGCGAGCACTGCCAGATATCCCGGCCGATCGCGTCGAGGGTATTTGGCGACAGGTGGTTGACACCTTCCGTGGAGGTATTCTTGCGGACTGGTAAGCTCCAGCTGAATATGTTCATGAATTGTGTCCAACCTTCTTGCCCCTCGTCAGCTCCGCCGCCGAGCATTTCTCGCTCGACGTGCAGGAATCCGAGGAGAACTTCGACCTTTCTCTGATTGCGTCACTCGAAATCGACGTGGTCCCGTACCTCGGAGATTCCTCTGTCCCGGACTACATCGTGTCCCAATTGGCTCGTGTCCTACAGCAAGGCAGTCGGTTGCGAGAAACCGACGAAGACCTGCCACCATCGCCATCTTCCCTACCTGACGACACCAAAGCTTCGAAGATGGTAGAGGATCACCCCTCAAATGAGTTCGATAAATCCCAAAGGTTCGGTGATGGGTCTATCGGCATGGGTACCACCGCATCTGGTCGATTCGTTCCCCGGGAACGTTTTTCATATTGGTGTTTCGATTTGCTGTTTCTCATTTGTTCCGATACCTCACAAGGTAAGCGATCGAGCCGCAACGCGATAGGTTAACCTTACTTAATGATTCATTCGCAGACCAGATACCCTCAAGGAAACGGATCGCGGCGCTGTCCTTGCCGTCACTCTTGGAGCGCTGCCGCATGACTCTCGTTGCTTACGTTGCGGATGAGTCGCTGAGAGGCAACCTGCCTTTCCCTAGGTATGTGTGACCAGCACGGGTTCTATCCCCGCATCTAGCTCACGATCGTCTCAGAATTCGAGAAGAGGAGTTGTTGTACGTGTTACAGAAATTGCTAGCGCTGAAGCTGTGGTCCGGCACCCTTTGGGCGGCCCTGTCCGATTCTCCGTCGGCATATAGCGTGGAGCAACCCCGTACGTTCTTCCATGCCTATCCCTGCGTTCATCGTGGCGTGACTAATTTGTGCTACAGTTGTTGCCCAGACTTTATCGCCTTCGGCGCTCATTGCGGATGCGGTCAAACGTTCCACAAAGGCTCACCTCTTCCATTTCTACCCTATATTGTGCGAGATCGTTTCCATTCCTCGCAAGACTCCTACAGCATGGGTCATGTCCGCCGCTCCTCGTGCCATGTCGTCGAGCGGAACCACGTCCGCTGAAGCCAGGAACAGCGTAACCTGGACAGACGTCACATCCGGCGTCGCGAACGAAGGCCACGCTGTTGAGCTGGATGCGAGAGCATTGGTCAAGGAGTGTTTGAGGGAGGTAGGACGGGAGCTTGGGGTTGGTCGTTAAGGCTTGTCTGTAGATGTCATGTTTGTGCTAGTCCATGTTGTCTGCATTGCATCGTACTCCATATACCGTACAGTTCACATCTGTATACTAATCCCGCCTATCGAGCAAGCTTCTCTTCTCTCGCTTTCCTGGCCGTCTCAGTGCGGCGGGCCTGGAATCGAGGGCACGGGCTCCTTGAAGTCGTCTTCCGTTGCTCCCATCACCGTCAGCAGGTCTTGCTTCTTGAAGATCCGTGCCGTCTGTATAGCGGTTGGGGTGCCGATGCGGGGGTCGGCTCCGTGCTCGACCAGGACGTGGACGACGTCGTTGAATCCTTTGAAGACTGCGCCGGCAAGTGGCGACTGCCCCTGGTCGTTGGTGCGATTCGGGTCCGCGCCCTTGGCCAGCAGTTCCTTCACGAGATCTGCATGTCCGTTGTACGCCGCCAGCATGAGCAACGTATTTCCTACATCGGTTGATTACACGAGATGCTCCGCGTGAGCATAGCAGTTCGCCGTTGAGATGTGCCCGGATAAGGATGTACCTTTGTCGTTGGTCAGGTTCGGCGGTAGGCCGACCTCGACTGCTTGCAGCAACAGCTCCGAGTTGTTATCGCGCGCTGCATCGAACATGCGATGCGCAAAATCGAGCGTCTCCTGCGGGAGACTCTCAACCGATGGTTTCGCGCCGGCCTGTACGCATGCCATCGATCGGCAGTTAGCCATGTCCGGAGCTGCGGGAAGTTGCCAGGGTTGCAGTACCATATCCAGGCAGTTGCTAGATCGTCGGGTCTGGATTTCACGGCGGGTGCACCGCTACAGAATGGCGCGATGGGGTTATGTCCCAGTGCCGGATTCTGTGAACTTGGATGTGTTGAAGGAAGCAACACAGCTTCTCAGGTATCGCCGGCGACAATGTCGTCCGCACCCGAGCCGTGAGTGGCCCCAGTCGCCGCGCTTCCTCAGAACGCCGGGCGCGTGACCCCGCTGCGGCAGCGAACGTAGTTCCTATATCGAGTGTTCCCACCATTCCGAATAGCCTGCAGACAAAATCGTCAATGCAGCAAGAGTGCTATACCAGCATCACATCGTACACAACAGTGCGCGCCGGTAGTCCGCTCATAGCAGTCTACATAGCAAGTCGCAGCCCGTCGTCCCTCACTCAGCGGGCTTTCGTCGGCGTATCCCCTACCAAAACCCGCCCCTGCGGTCGTCCGCCATGGTCCGTGCTGTGGGAACCAGCGAAGCCTCCCAGATCGGCGGGACTGCTGCTCAGCGGGGGACTCTGGGTGTGAGGCGTGCCCCACCCCCGCGGGCCGGTCGCACCAAGTAGAAGCACGTCCGGCGAGCTATCCAGCTTCCACTCGTCCCCCGCGTCCTCTGCGTCGTCCGTGTCCCCTGCGTCCGGGACAACGCGCGAGGGGCGGGCGCGCCGTCGCACCTTGGTCGGGGTAGCAAACGCATCTTCCTCCGTCGCCGCATCGACGTCGATAATATCCTCGGCGTGCGTGACACGAGTGTGAGCTTGGGAAGCGCTTCCAAAGAGCGCGGGGAGGCGCGTCTGGACGGTCTGCGATTGGCTTTGATGTACCGCGCGGGGCTTGGATGGTGTTGCGGCTACGAGGACGGTTCCCTTCGTGCCTTTGGCGGCGGTAGAAGCCGTGCTCTGACTCTGCGTGCGCGACAAGCAGGGCCCGGCTTGTGATGACGTGCGCGCGAGGTCCGCCTTACCCTTTGCGCGTTCTTTACCCTTGAACACTGTGGTCATGCTGACCTCGCGGTTGATGGCGCGCTTCCGAAGGCCGCCAGGCCCGATGCTCACCGAGCGCGATCTCTCGCGCTGCTCCTGCTCAAGCGACATGGACAACGAGCGTGAGCGCGACCGTTGCGCAGCATCCTCCTTTGTCCTGGCTTTTGCTTTGGTCTTCGCCGGCCCTGCGCCGTCCGCGGCGGCAGCCTTGAGGCGCTTGGGAGCGGGCTTGGGTGACGTGGGAGGGGTGAGGTCGACCGTGTCGGCGTCAGAGCCTGCCGTGTCCGGAAACAGCTTCGAGCGGAAGAGTGCGCAAAGCTCCGGAAGGCGATCCCTGAACCTGCGAGAGCGGAGTGCGGTAAGCGCACGACACGCGGTGCACGTAAATGAAAGGGGACGAACAGCGGCTCCACGACGTCCTCGTAGAACGCCTGCATCCAGTCGCGACCGTCCTTCTGCTTGCCGTGCGCCGCGGACTCGGACACAGCCGGTGCGCGGTGCCCGAGAGTGCTGTCGACGGACCGCATGAGCTGCCACATCGCGAGCTTGTCCATGTAGCTCTCCAAACGTTCCTCGAGCGGCTGCGTGGGGGCTGCCCCAACGCCTGGCGGCGCCGCCGGCGGTGGCACGCCATGCCCCATCACACGCTCGTTACGTTTGCGTTTCTTTGACTTTGAGGGCGACAGCGGCGGCGGCGGCAATGGAAAGGCATCCGCGGGGTCTGGCTGCGCGCCCGCGAAAGGGGAAGCACCATTTCCAGGAAGAGTGAGAAGGAGAAAATGCAGGAGGATCTGGATCTGAACCCTGTCAAACACGCAACAAGGGTGTGAGAGCCCGCCGGTCGGTGGAGCGCCAGCGCGTGGGGGACGTACTCGCGCCGCTCCATCCTCTCTAGCCAGGCGGCCTTGAGCCGCTCGTGCGTCTCGTGTTCGTCTTGCCCGTCCTGCGCGTCGGCGTCGGCCACCTTGTCCTTGTGATAAGCGTACCACATGTACTCTTCTTCGGCGTCTGCCGCGTCGTCCTCATCGGCCAGCAGCTGCGGGATGCGGGAATGATACTTCTGCGACGAGGCGCGCGACGTCAATAGCACGGGCTTGAGAAGTAAGTGAAGTGGGTGCGGTGGAGGAGTTTGAGAAGTGGACGGAGATGAAGAAGAGCCGATTTCGACGCGCAGCAAGGCGGGAGGAAGGAATTGCAGCGGCATAATTGACTAGGAAATGTATCATTAGCATGGTACCCAAAACGCGGGAGGGTGACAAGAAAAAACTGATGATAGATCGGATAGCAGGGCACATCGTCACATTATACGCGCGGTGCTAGTGCATAACGGGACGTATCCCATCCGACAACGTCGTTGGGGAAGGCCAGAACTACCCTAGATATGCACCAAACGTTACATGAGCGGTCCGAACGAATGCAATGTGTCCGCTCTTCGAATAGCTGGACGGCCATAGTTTTGGCAAGGAACTCTTCGGGCTGAACGCCGGAGCACAACAAACACACGCGTAGTACGACTAGACGGGTCTTAGTGCGCGGAAACATCTGATTATGTTCGTCGTACCGCCCACAACGCACTAAAGCATGAGCTCGGCGGACGTCTTCAGACTTTGATACTCCGGCTGTATTACAACCGGTAACGGAAATGGGACGTCCTAGATGTGCTGGCCGACCGTTTGTCGTACTACCGACAGACGGCAGCAGCTATAGGAACAGTGCCGCGGAAGGCTGCACGCTCCACGGGCAGAGCGGTTGCAACGTGTATCGTCAGCTGCTCCCCGGTGCTTCTTTCGGCCCAGTAGCGGGTAGCAAGGCTTCAGGAGACTTCGAGCGCCTTGCGTCCCGATAGCCTGATTTCGGCTTCTTTAGCCCTGTGAAGCGTGCAGCGCTCCGATGCCTTCAATAATAGAGAACGTTCGGGGTCCGACCAGTAACCGAGTCGTGGTGGACGGCGTCCACCACTAGCGAGGTGACCGGCCCGCAAGATATGTGGGGGTAACGAGAGGTCTGTAGGACGGCTAGCGGAGTGTGTTATTTGTTTCAAATCAGTAGCTGTCCAACTAAAAGAGGACGCCATTGATATTGGCCATCGTTGCGTAACCCAGCCTGCGTGCGGCGGTAGCACGCTAGGTCTTTTACGAAGGTGACCCACGGTAGGATCCAGAAGCGAAACCCTTCGCGCCCTGCCGCGACGCGCTGCGCCACAAACGGCTACGTTATGTCCCACAAGAGGCACATCGTCGGCAAGCCTGAGTCGTTGCCTCGGCAAGGCGTGCGGACAGATCTGAGGTAAGTGCTTCACAGGATTTGAGCGCACCACACCCTCGGGATCAGCCGCAAGTATAACATGCGCCGCCACAAGTCGTGGCTTTCTCTGTCAGACTGCGCCGTAGCATTCCCTGAATGTATTAGTGCGATGAAATCTCAACAGGCTGTTCAGACAGAGCCCACTAAGCCTCTCCAGCTGCTTATTGACCGTAGCAAGGCATGCAGGCTTAATACGTCACGACGTTGCCGGACTGCCCGCCACTATTATCACTCAATTCTCGTGCGCCGCGGTGTTTCTAGACAGTGAACCATGCGCACCATCGAGCCCCAGCCGGGGTACCGAATGTCATCACCGTTCTAGCGAGGCTAGGAAGCGTCATGGTGTAGTCTATAACCGCAATGCGGTTTCTGCGTGCACTCGTGTCGTGGTCGCGAGTCTCGAACAGCCCTGGAGCGCCGAGACGCTAACTGAATCGCCCCCGCGCTCCGGGGCTGCAATGCATCTCAACACGCCGCGCTTTCGCGCGATTTACGCGGAGACATCAAAACGAAGCTCACCTGCGGTAACCATAGGAATTGGAGGTATGTCCGTGACACATATTCTTCGGGCGTCTCTGTGGCTGGGTCGGTGTACGGCAACTCTCTGTTGAGATTGCGTTCTTGCGGCGCCAGCCACCTTACTTGCGGGTTTGTTGGGAGTGTGTACACCGGCTGCCTTATGGAAATCATCAACAGAAGCAGCAGGCGTACGTTGTTTGTGCGGATGGTGGTGGCAGGAGGAAAGAGGCGAAGTTGCCGAATTGGGAACACACCATCGTGACGGACGCGATCGAAGGGCCACGTGATGTGACACTCACGCGCCTCGGGGGATGCCGAGACGCGTACTGCAAGAACGAGGAGACGCTTTGGCACATCGCCGGGTACTTTTGTAACCACGACACAGCAGCCACAGCTTCCTTCTGCGCCCGTACCCACCGGGCGCGTATGGAGAGCCACAGAAGGAGTTTGGTCTGCATCCGGACTGCGAACCGCCGAGGTGCAGTCTTTCTTCAGGCCAACGTGGGCGCAGCTTGTGGACCGCCTCAGCTCGAGGATCTCGTAATAAACACGCCCATCCATACACATCCGTCAAAGGTGGCACTGCGGGAGTGCGAGGATCGCACAGAGACCGAGTAAGGTTCCCGGCGCAGCTGGTCTTGGTAAGTAACGCAATTAGTTGCTGCAACGGGCATCCCGGTCGCCGCATAACGACGGCGTATCGTCGAGCGTCGGAATTCTGTCTGATGACTCCTCCGGTATGGACTTCGTCCATTATGCATAATGAACTGTAATGAATGACTGCCTTTGTAGGAAACATGGACGCGCGGAAGCGGCGTCCTCGAGGACTGTCAACGGCTTGACGGCACTAATGAACTTCGAGTCCCAGCGTTGAGAAGATGTCGACCGTCTCGGCCTCGCGCTTGGCTTGTGGCGGTCAGCGCAACCCGGTTAATCGCCGGCCGCGTTCTCCTTTCCCTCGCTGTGGACACCTCGGACCTGTGGAGCTTCTCCCACCCCCTTCTGTACCTTGCTCATCGCTCCTCTTCACCATCTGTTGAAGCACGTAGCATTGCGGTATTTCTGACCATCCCCCGTACTGCTGCCGGGCGGTACCCGGTGTGAACGCCGCTATGGGTCGGTGTCTGTTAGATCCCTGACGCTGTAGCCACTCCTCGCACGGATCTACAAGACTCTGCTCGCTTGACATCCGCGATCTGGACATTCCGCACCCGCGGGCCCGAGATGTCAAATCGGAGCGTCGCGCGCCTGGGGTTCCTGAATGCGGCGCCACGAACTCCTGAACCACGCGATACGCTCATGGGCACCCTCTTCGAATCTTTGCACAGCTCCTCCCCGAGCGGAATGCCTCTTCCCGCTTTTGCACGGCCGTTCACTGCGCGCGCGCCATCTTACTGACCCCGCTGCGGTGTTCTGCTACTGTCAGGAACAAATATGTCAATGAACACTCGGTTCGCTGCCTTGCGAGTCCCGACTACAATGCCTGCCCACAACCTCGTGTTTGCCTGGGGGTATGACGACAGGGGAGCGGCAAGTCCGTCCAGGGCGTCCCGGCCTCGCAGCCGCGCCTCCACGGCTGTCACTCGTCGTCACGCACACGGCGGCAACCGTCGTTGACCATTGCGGCCGGGGCCGGCGCTTTGAGCTGAGCATCGACATCGATGGCTTGCCTCGTCTGCGTGGAGGAGTAATTAACTTCATTTACTGTTGCGCGGCGTCGAATATTACCTCCATTGCGGGGCGAATGCGCTCGTCCTCGAGCGCCGCAGATGGTGCACATGGACTACCGAAGGCGTCGAAGCGCGGGCGCTACTTGGCCGGCCTGGTTGCCCTAACATCGCTGATGGTCGATGACGATCGGCAAAGGCCCCGAATTCAGTCGACTGCTCCTGACGACCCGGCGCCGGGAGCTGGATCTGTTATCTCGCCCATCAACGAGCACCAACGATCGAGAAAGGGGCACTCGCCCATTTGTGACTCTTTTCCCCAGACAGTCACGCAGCCGATCGTTCATACTCGCTCGCGTGGGCCGGGTGTCGTGCTGACCCCGCCGTGGACCCTGAGGGCGTACGCAGAAATCCGTATAACACAGACGCCCTTTTGCGTTCGCTGCAACGCTCGACGGGCCGTCGCCGAAGGCCGTAGTAATGGCGGGTCGCCATCCGAAGATATTAGGGTTACCCGGGCCGTCGGACATCGCGCGCGTCCTCCCTAGTAACAAGCTCTAGACTGCGTTGAAGCTGAACTTCGCACTTTGTTGCAGCGTTTCCCGCGTCAGAATCTCAGGACGCAGCGACGGCCCCTTGGCGCGGGCGTCAGCGCTCCTCGATCGGGACTAGTCTCCCTCCATTGCGCGACGGCTGCACAGTTTCCCCAGGGCGGTGGCAATATTTCCTCTCGATCGTGACGATAAGTTTCGGTTTCGGCTCTATTTCGTCAACGGGCTCATCATGGAGGTCCGCGCGCGGGGGGCTCGTTTCTAAGTTATTTCCACGCGGGGCGTTGCCTCTTGCGTTCCCCCCTCTTCCTGTCCGTGACCGTCTCCGGGTCTGGCAAACCTCCCTCCCCCCGAACCGATGTGCTGAAGCTCCCTGGGTCTGTCTGTATCATTGCTCCGCCGAAGGCCTGAACCCCCTTCGACGCCGTGTTACTCAATCTGGTTCTTCTAATTCTCCACGCTCCTAATTAACGCAACGCCCCGCACGGAACTCAACTGTAATCGCTCGCTCGCGCTCGCTTTCTGTCTCTACGAATATGTCACGCAACCCCGCAGACGTACCGGCCGCTGCTAGTAATCCGACCGACGAACAACGGCGGAGCCCACGCCGTCCCCCCTCGCCTCACAGACACTCGCTCTCTTCAGACCCCGCGACCTACCCCAGCCAGGGAGCTTCATCCTCCACCAACATCGCTTCCCACCACCCCTCCTCGTCTTCCTCGCGCGTCGAAACGCTCGCAGCGCCTGCGCCTGCCTCCGACCTGGAATCCTCAGAGGGACACACCTCAGCTCGGCCAGTCGAGCGCTCGAGCCCTTCGGCGTCATCTTCACAAGGCGACATGGCGGACACAGAGATGGAAGCGGGCCCGAGCAAGGCTGCCACCTCCGAATCTGCTCCAGAGGGGCCGCCGCCCAAGAAGAAACGGACCCGGACATTGACCACGCCACACCAGGCAGCGGTCCTGCATGCTCTGCTCGCTCAGGTACGCTTGTGTCAATTTTTCACTATTTTCGTCTGCTTAGGTCGCTAATGCACCAAATCTAGTCTCGCTTCCCCACCACGCAAATGCGTGAGGAGGTCGGGCGGGCAATCGGGCTCAGTGCTCGTAAAGTGCAGGTACGCTATCGTCCCCGCGCCCGCGTGCATACCGAAATCTCATGTTTTTCCTCGTGCGCGCGTAGATCTGGTTTCAGGCAAGTAACTCCAATTGTTCTCCTCGCGCCGCTTAACGCTAACCCTCCCTCAGAATCAACGCCAGAAGGCCCGCCGTCCGCGCGGTCAGGCCGCCACCTCCGCCCCTCTCACGCGCCCGCCCCAGTTTGGGCCATTTACGAACGCCCCTCCAGGTTCCTCCAGTGAGGTTAGCCCTACGGCCCACTCGGGCTCGAGTGCGGAGGGCTTCTACTCTCGCGGCCCAGGTAGCATCGAGCTGCCATTCGGCGCCATAGGCGCCCCGCCCAGCGCGGCCTCCGAACTGTTTGCGCACGCCTCGCGCGACCCGTATCTAGCCGAGGAGTACGCGAGATCGGGGGTGGTCCCGACGCAACTCGCTGGCCCTGGCATCCCTGGCCCCAGCCGGCGGCCCCAGTATGCGTCGGGCGGCCAAAGCGTGGAGGGTGGGACTTGGAGAGGGCGAGTGCCGAGTGGTATGCACGGTTTCTCTTCTCGCCCCTCTACCTCGGGAACGGAGACAGCGGAGATGTACAGGACGACGCCGCGCCCGGGCCGTCCAGCGGGGGAGCAGGGCCCCGAGCTCCCCCTCTCCCTCCCGTCTGTCATGACCAACATTCCACGCCCTCCTGCTCCAGGGAGCAGCCCTATTGGCGGCTCCTACCCGTCCTTGGCCTCGCTCAGCTCGCTGGAGGCCGGTGTGGGCACCAGCTCAAGACGGCCCCGTTCGTTCGACGAACGCACCCGGTCGCTCCCGCAGCCCAACATCGACTTCTCTGCACCACGGACCCCGCTCAACATCCCACCGCCTTTCACGCTGCAACCGCGGCCGCAGTGGGATGACCCCGCGTTCTCCCCGTTTAACACGAGGCGGCGGTCGCCCACCGAGCTACCTCCGAGTGCCGCCCCTCCCTTCGCTGGACCCTCTTCCTCCCCGACTGCGTACTCGCCCTTCGGCGGAGAGTCATTACCGAGCCTTTCCTCGGTGGTACCGATGGGTCCATCGAGCTCTTCGCTCCGCAGTCCGCGCTCGCCCACCCCCCGAGCGCGTTTCGACCCCATACGATCTTCTGCAGGCCGCGCTTCAGCACCGCGCCCTGCACGACCCGGATTCTACGACCCCACAGACGAACCGCCGCCGCCGGGCCCGCCTAATAGTAATCGCTAATGTAGCCATTAGCGCCAGGGAGGACATTGCCATTGCCGTGCCTCCCCTGTATATTCTCTCCCCCACACGATCCTTCCCTCGGCCCGACGCCCTGCTCACGAACTCGACCACGTATACTCACGCGTAATAGCGAACTGTACCGCCTGCCGCCGCACGGACTACTACCACGTTGCGGGGCGGCCCTGCCCGTCCTTAATCGCGCGCCCTACTACTACTGTCACTCATCGTACCCCATACTACGTATAATACGCTCTCGACCCGGCCCTGTTCCATCGATGGCACCGTCAATCCTTTAGCTCGACATCGATACCGTACTCCCCCGTATATTCCTGTCACATCACGCGGCTCTCCGCATCTGTAGCGTACGCCCCACACAGGAAAAGTAGTAATATCTGCTGGATTTAGCTAGCGTACTGACAACAAGCTCCATCTGCCGCTGTATATGGTCACGCTTGCCGCGCCTGCCTCAGCCTAGCCCTCAACGCAGACTCCTGCACCGCGAGGCCCCCACCATCGATCGTCGCGGTCGAGCCTCCTGGGCCGGCCTGAGTCTCGCTCGCCGCCACCACCCCCGCGCCGGCGTGCACATTGCTCCGCTGGGCAGCGTCCCTCTTGGCCGCCGCGAGCTTGAGGCGGAGCTGTGCCTGGCTACGCAGTTGCGCCTCTCGTTGCTCGGCGGTCCGCGTCGAGGCCTCGCTGCCCGCACCTCCCCGGTGGCCCTGTGCGGACATTGAGGGTTCCTCCCCCACACCGGGGCTGACGGCAGGGAGTACCATAGGAACCGACGCGCGGCGTATAGTCGACGAGGGCGCCTTCTCAGCGGTGGGAATGCCCGCGACGTCGCGCTTCTCGGCCGCGAGCTTCTGCATGAGCAGAGAACGTGGATCAGTGGATGTGGCGAGGGCCCCCCTCCGCGCACCGCTTCCCGCGGGCCCTGTAGCACCTAATTGAGGGAGGCCTTGACAGTTAGCGCATGTGCGAAGCAGCTAAAGTGGCAGTGTTGTGTCCGACCTTTGGGCCCATCAGCGTCCCCCTCCGAGGACGTGAGCTCCACTGCGCCCACGTCACCACCCTCAACTTTGTTAACGCCTGCATCGGGCTGGGCTCCGGACCCGGGACGGTGCGTTAATAATGGAGAGGACGGATCGGACGACGGCTCATCCACCGCGGACGTCCTCGCCAACGGCGCTCGCGCGCGTGCCATAATCTCCGGAGCGGATATTCGCTTGCCGCCCTCATGGGCCGGGAGGGCTGCTAGGTGTGTGTCTCGACTCTCTAACAAAGGATGCCGGACAAGGGTCGGAGGAGTAGGCTCTGACAAACGCGAGAGCAGGGAAGGAACGGTCTCTCCGGATGATGAGGGATCCTCAGGGCGGAGGGCTCCATCACGCGGGTCGGACGCCGCCGCGTCTTGCTGCACTTGTGACGAAACCACTTGGGCGCGCCCCGCGCCTGATGCATTGCTGCCCGGCTTGCTTTGGCGTGGGCCGTTTGCCCCATTCGACAGATAATCCTGCATGGTCTGCCAAGGGTTGCGGCGAGCGCGCACAGGCGGCCTTCCTTCCGTCGAAGCTTTCCGCAAGTCTGAAGCTTGTCCTTCATGGCCGCTAGCAGGCGGCGCATGACCAGAGGGTGTAGCGTTATCGACGACCGTGATAGGAGACGCGACGCGGGAGACGGCGGAGGTCGCGCCGGCGTCCTGCACTATTGTGACCGCGCGATCCGCCGGGTAAGGCGATGTCGATAAGTGGGGAGGGGTACCATCGCTCTGGCCGTGCACACGGGAAGGGGAGCTATTTTCCGCGTTTCTGTTGATGCCGGCATAAGCAGCGCCACGAGCGGTCATGAACCGCTCCTCGCGTGAGGGTGGCGGACGTCGTGCAGTGTCCGGGTCGTCCGCTCTATTGTCGGCGCGTTTCTTCCCCTTCCCATCATAATGTTCTCTATGACGGTGAGAGTTGCGCGGCTCTGGTGGAGGGTCGTGTCGCCAAGAGGGAGCTCCGCCGGAAGGCGAGGCCCCTCCTTCCCTGCCCTCTCGTCCCGGAAGAGAGCGCTGGAGATGTCTGTCATCTGGGCGTGCTGAACACGAGGCTGGGATGGCACTAGGCAGGCCTCTCGGGGATGAGCCCGTTTGTCTACCCGGCGAGGCATAGTGAGAGCTTGTAGAACGGGCCCGACGGTCACCATCGATTTGAAGGGCAGAACGCGAGTCAATTGCACCTACACGCGGTGAGGACGGTGATCTACTGGTCAATCGAGGGGAGCGGGACCCTGGGCGGGACCGGGAACGCGATCGTGACCGCCATCGGCGACCCCGTCTTAGAGCATCAGGTGCAGGGACATCGGGTGGTACATCGTACTTGGGACCTCAGGCTAAGCATGATGACACCTCGGCAATAAGACAATAAAGGACGCCTACCTGAACGCTGTTATCGTACGTTGCAAGATCACGGTATGGTGACCGAATATAGCAATAGAGTTCTGAGGATGTGCAATGCGGTGAGTCAGTTATGGAATGCCGTGTCACGAGAACGGCTAACGACGCCAGCCCTCACGGTGGCTTGATAACGGCACGGTAAAACCACGAACTATGGGCATCTGGGTGCCGTGCACTTACCATGCGCGAAGTGCTCCGCGTTGTCGCGTTCGTGGCCGCGATCGGCGTCCATGTCCAGAAACTCGGACAACAACCTTACCGCGGGTTCCGAGCGGATGTCCAGCGACTTCATGAGAGAGATGGTAAATGTAGTCAGGAACTACATAAACGGTGTGAACGACAATCCAAGAATATAAACTTAAGGGACGCCGGTGACTAACCTCTACGTCCAGTCCGGTCCATACTCTGAGCTCACGGCGAATGAATATCGTCGCGCGGGAGATATAGTCTTGTGACGCAGAGAATTGGGCCGGCGTGGGGAACGGGCGGTAACGGGTGTACGGGTTCGAAGCAACATGCTGGAGCCAAAGTAGGGTTAGGGTTAGTTTGATGAACAGTACACAAGCTTGACGTGAAATGAAGCTAGAACATTGTGAAGGACAATTCCTTCACTAGTTTGGCGACTAGAAGCTGCACGCCCTGGTTCCGTGTATGCGCCAATCCGCTCACAACGGGCGGGGGCGCGAGAACCTCCACATCCCGTTGTGAGGCATGTGCAGCAAAACCTAATAAAACCGCAAGTATGTCATGAAATCCTTGCGGAAAACACATGCAGGATAAAGGGGAGAGCAGAGTATGTGCACGGGTATGTTAAGTACACGGTCACCAGTCAACACACAATCACGGGCTGACCGATTTATGCCCTGTTGGCAGGATTCTAACGGGGATCGTTTTGCCTACGTAACGCACGCTCACACAGCGTAAGCTGATATAGTGCGGGCGACTACCCCCTACCACAATTGTAGGTAGAGAATCATGTGCGTGGGCGCATTCTAGATGACCAGAACGCGTACATGGGCCTGGGCAGAATGATCCCTGCAGTGTGAACCACCGTTGGCGGGGGTGCCAACGAAATGCGTAGGTTGTAGTGGCTGAGGACGCGCATGAAGCTAAGGGTGAATTACAGAGGACTATCACAATGGAGGTGGAAGGAAAGACCATTTCCACCTCCACCGTTCTCAGTAGTCCGTGGTCGAGACATGGAGAAAAGTCGGGACCAAGATCAGGATACAAAATCATCACTCACCTTCGCATATAGACCGTGTCTGTAAACCCATTTCCGCTTCTCAATGGCACGCTGGAGTTCGTCATGTTCTTCCATTTCTCTCCGACGGCGGCGGCCCCATTCTATTTCTCGGCGTCGCACAGCGCGCTGGCGTGCACTTGCGCGGGCGGCGGCAACAGCCTGTGGTTCAGGAGATACACGCAAAGGGGCCAAGTAATGCTTTTGATAATCGTACTTCGACCGGATATTGTGCATGAGATATTTACCAATGTCTTGGGAGCATAATGGACAACGTCGGGATTGCTCTGTCGACCCGTCAATACCAAAATGTGCCGAAATAAAACGCGTATGTAAGGATTATAGCTCACCAGTCCAGATGAGAAGACATTCCAAGCAGAACTCATGCGAGCACGTCGGAATCACTGTCCGGTCGACGTAGGGCTGCAAGCATATACTGCAATGCTCCCCATCGGTATCTTCGGCTTCTTCCTCCACGTTCTTCTCCGGCAAGACGGAAAGATCCAGAGGTGGCGATTGCTCTGGCGCAAGTTTCACGCGTTTCGAGGGCGGACTTTTCATCGAGGTTGGAAGCGAATGAGCAGGCAGAGAGGCCGATACTGTGACAGCGAACGAAGGTCGGAGTAGCCCTTGAATTTGTTGCACCAGCACGTGCAAGGTAGATGAGGAGGGTAGCTTTGTAGTCCTTGGACTGGGAGTTGCTCTGAAGCCTAGAGTCCCTGGACAATGGAAAGCGGATGAGCAGCTTCACCACGGGCGCTAGTGAAGCGCGTCTCAGGCACGGGGACACGGCAAACATGGCCAGATTTTGGGACCCCCGGAACACTCCACGAATTTGAACCGAATTAATAGTGTCCTTGCGGATTTGGTCAGCCTGCCCGAGGTCGAGAAAGTATATTTTTCCGAGTAATTTCGGATCACAAGGAATACACACAGGCTCTTTGCCCCGAAAGGGCGTAGGAACTCACAAGACATTTTGAATCCTCCGATGATTTCTGTAGCAAAGGAGTTTGTTTCGTCTGTGACACGCGATATACTCCCACTATTATGAATTTCATTGTCGTTTCACAAGCGCCCGTTAGGCGCCCACTGAAACAAGAAAGATCTTGTACATTTCATGACCATGTTGGTAGGACGAGCTGTTTGAATATGGTCATTCAAGAAATGCACATGAACTTAAAAGTATCGAGCAAGTCTTGTTTACATTACGTGACAAACGGCATTCATAACTTTCAAAGTGGCCGATATTCTTGCTTTCTTTACAGCGTTTTGGGGTCCGATAAGCCTCTTAACACTATTAATTCGGTTCAGATTCGTAGAGTGTTCTGGGGGTCCCGAAATCTGGCCATGTTTGCCGTGGGACGCCATTGGTGACATGTTACAGTCACGTGTGTCACCGGCGCCCGGGCTCGCCAACGTCCCAGCGCTAGCGAGTCCAGGCTCCTAAGGTTGTCAGTACTTCTTGAAGTCACTGAGAAGGCTTGACAATCGACTGCGGGTGCCTTCCTTGTATGTACTATCCTCTCCCCAAAGGTGTCCCATCTGTGTGCATTTTAATGAGGTGCGACGTTACCAATAGCCCCTCCTTGCAGGTATCCGCCTGTTCGATGTCACGCCGGTGCCAACGGGTCAGTAGTAGGCAGCCACCACATACGACCACATAGGCATTTCGCAGTTCCCAAAGCATCTGTTTTATTGTGTGAGTATACATCACCATCGTCTTTTTGTCCAGCGCATCACTCATTGTTGGTATCACGAATCGGTGGCAGATGCTGGAATCACAAGCGTTTCGAATCCTTCTCTCATGATCAACCGAAATCATAGGGACCGGGTGACAGAATGGCAAGAAAGGCAATCTAGCTCCTCAATGCATTGTATCCATGCTCAAGATGTACGGCTCCCGGGTAAGTTAGAAACAAACTGTAAGCCTCCTGTATGAATCAGAATTAGACAAGACGTGCTCCCTGCAGTCTGGCCCAAGGCCGCACAAGGTGACCCTCACATTGTGTATCATGATCACAAAACCTACCGTTGAGCTCTGCATTAGGTCGATATGCGGCGGACATTCGCGAACCTGCTCCTTCCATCGGTAAACGGGCACCGTCGCCTCCATCATCCTGTTGAGCCCAACGCTCGCAGACGTCTGTGTGCCATTTGCGAGTCAGTACACACTCGACGCCTGTTAAATACGTGAAGGGCTTGCCGTGAGCTGCGCGCCACTCACGTTCGGAGACCTCTTATGTAACACATACATGTAGGCGAGTTCGACTACCATTCGGCCGACCACCTAAAGGCGATGACTGTCGCTGCACTTGTTGTTATGGTCGGCCGGGCGATGTTCGAGCGCACCCGGGTGTATGAAGATGGAGTCTATCGGGATCCATGGTACCAGTGGGACTGCAATCTGTCGAAAAGGCGATTTGAGTGTAGTTTTGGTGAGTCTGCTTTGTATCGCGATATTACTCCACGGTCAAGGGAGCTGATAGTCTTGACATACCAGCAGTTATATCCCTTTCCCCGAATGCTACCTGCAGACTGTTGTGGAATTGATACACATCACATCGTCTATGACACAGCCCTTCTCGCGATTTTGGGTGACCACAGCCCACCGCCGACCGACACTAACACAACGTAAACCGTCTGCGTCAATCTTGACCCAATTACAGGGATGTACACCGCTGACATATATCAATGGAAGCGACTGCGTCAACCGTCCCTCCGAGTCATGGTTAGGGATGCAGATAAACTAGACGTCGTGTGAGTGCTTCCTTCTTCCTGGCGCGTATTCAGTCCGACTAATCTACGGTATCACGGCGGTGGTCGATTTTCTGCTTTGCATATATGCAGGACGGTATGTAATATTCTTTCTATGGATCTTTTACGCAGTCTGAGAATCTAGCGCCCCTCAGGCATAACACCCGTGGCGACATGCGGCGGGCTGCACGTAGTATTGAGCTTCATTATGCTGCAAGTAGCACCGCCGAGCGGTAAATGACAGGCCTTGACTAGAGAATAGTCATGCCTACGTAGGGTACCTTTTGGACGTATCGTTATCGGCCCAATCCGGCCCACATTCAAGTTCACATCCATTGTCTGAGTCGCAGGCCGCGATACTTGGGAACTGCGAACGTCGATCACGTCGGGGCCGATTTAGTAGGTCAATGCGAAGTATAGCCTGGCCGAGAAGGGAGGCGAACGATGGTTAACGGAAACTTCTTCATGCGAAGCCGGTTAACGTAGCCGGGGGATCTACCCCAAATTATAGTATCTCACTGTGACGGCGACTCCGAGTCGAGTTTCGGTTTACTGACTAGAATTTACTTCGACATGAGAACAGGCTGCCAGCGTTACGGCAGTGAAACCCAGTAGGTATTCTTTATTCACGAACGAGTACCAAATATTTTGCTTTTGAGAGGATCGGCACGCTCTATAAGTTCAAGGGCTGGTAGCGGCCTTAGTCAGTACTATGCAGCCAGCGCTTACAGCTCGAAAACACTCAACTTCACTTCGATCAAGACTCAAGTCGAAGTGTCGAAATAAGCAGTAGGCTACATACGAAATTCCATCGAAATGGAGAAAAAATGATAGGCAGACCGTATAATGCTCGACGGCGAGATCAGTGTACTCACCTACCTCCAGGATTTATTGACTCATTCACTCGACCACAATGAGTCACTTACAATTGCTGCCAAGACATCGGGTATCGCTCGGGGGAAGGGATGTCGCTGACGAAGGTGCGGAGAGAACCCATGATAGCACCCGAGGGGTCATGATCGCGGTGGTGAATTTGAACGGTGAGTGGGGTTTCAACAAGCGGATATACGCTAATGTCGTGACGGAAAAGAAGAAGGAAAGAAGTCGGATGTCCGTTCGCACAATCGAGTCAGAAGTGGAGTCATGATGGTCCACAACGGCAAGTATAAGGTGATCCAGCTTCAGGTTCGACCTTTGCACATCCCCATCGCGCTCCGCAGCATACGCCATGTCGTACGTGAACAACTACCAGCCTCCTCCCCCGCAGCCCCCGCTCGCGGAGTCCGAGTTGTATGGACCGGATCCCTACGACATCAACTTCTCCTACCCTATTCACGAGAACACCCTCCAAAACGATCGCACCAAGCTCGTGCCGTTCGTTCCCTCCGCACACGCCGAAACCTACTGGAAGCACGTCGGTAGCAACCCCGAGTCGTTCCGCTACTACCCCTACGTGTTCTCCGAGCTCTCCGGCTTCCTCACATACCTCGAGCGCAGCCTGCGGCAGAACCCGCACGACATCCTTTTTGCCGTCATCGACAAGACGCGCCCGGACCCCGCGCGCCCTGACCAGGGCGGCAGCCTTGCGGGCGTCGTCGGGCTCTTCCACACGTCCCCAACCAACCTCTCGACCGAGATAGCGTACGTACTCGTCTTCCCCGAGTTCCGCGGCTCGCACGTCGCCAAGGACATGATCGGCCTCCTCCTGCGCTACACGCTCGAGCTCCCGAGCGCGCCGCTCCCAGGCATCGGGTTCAGGCGCATCCACTGGTCCGCACACCCGAAGAATGCGGCTTCCATTGGGCTCGCACAGCGGATGGGTTTCACGAAGGAGGGCACAACCTTGTGGATGTGGGTTCTGCCAGATGCGCTAGAGAAGGAGGGGAGGCCCGGGCGAGTAGGAGACGTGGCATCTGGGAAGACGGGGAGGGACACCGTGTGCCTGTCGTTGTGCTGGGACGAATGGGAAAATGGGGCCAGGGAGCGCGTCCAGGCGGTGTTGGGGCAGTAGAATATTTCGTCTACGTTGTCTTCGGCGCCAAAAGCATTGCGTTATTCCTCGAAGGCTCTTGAGCTCGAATAAACAACGGGTATGGATGAGGCGCACAGTGCCTGGTGGAGATCCTACATATGGGCTCAGCGTTACGTCGATGCAACTATCACGGTCTCGATCGCGCCGCTGATAGGGAGCAGCTGACTCGCGGTGATAATAGATCTATGATGGAACAGAACAGTATAAGAGCACTTCTGGTCGCAGCAGTAGGAGAGCCCCGAGTCACAGACCTCCTTGCACGCTCGCACGATGTCGTATGTGAACCACTACACCCCGGACACAAAGCCGACGGTCCCCGAATCCGAACTGTATGGTCCGACCCCTTACGACATTAACTTCGCGTATCCTATCTACGAGGAGACGCTTGAGAATAAACGCACCAAGCTCATCCCATTCATCCCCACCGTGCACGCAGAGGCGTACTGGAAGCAGGTGGGACAAAGGCCGGAAATCTTTCGCTACTATCCCTACATCTTCGCAACGCTCCGCGAGTTCCTCACCTGGTTCGAATTGACGATACGCCGCCAATCGCATGGGATCCTCTTCGCGGCGATCGACAAGACGTGTCCCGACCCGGAACACCCGGAGTGGGGTGGCAGCTTCGCAGGCGTCACAGGCCTTTTCAAGACAGTTCCGCACAACCTCGCAACCGAGGTCGCGTTTGTCGTCGTCTTCCCCGAGTTCCAGCGGACGCACGTCGCAAAGGACATGATCGGCGTGTTGCTCCGCTATCTATTACAGCTGCGGAGCGCCTCGCCACCAGGCCTGGGGTTTCGACGTGTCCAGTGGACCGCCCACCCCCGCAACGCTGCTTCTATCGGGCTGGCCGAGCGGATGGGATTCAAACGCGAAGGGACAATGAACTGGGCTTGGGTCCTCCCTGATGAACTAGCGGGAGAAGGTAGACCAGGTCGCATCGGGGATGCGTTCTCTGGCAAAGCGGGAAGGGACTCGGTCATTCTGAGTCTGTGCTGGGATGACTGGGAGGCCGGGGCAAAGGAGAAGGTTGAGGGGATTATCTCCTGAGAAGAAGAGAGAAGTACGCACCCTCTCTACATCCCGCGGAGAATCTGACCATCGATCTCGTATTAGACATGGTAACTGTATGGTTACTCTCAATTGTAGCTGCTACCATGAACATTGAATTAGAGCTAGAAGACCCAGGGTAGCGCCAAATTTTACCGAATACTACTGCAATCCGCTTCCAAATCAAATAGTTCTTATAAAGATGTTAGTTAGCTACCAACATCGCATGCTTTTCTTTCCGGTCATCAAAAGTCTGGTGACGATGGTAGAGGATAGGAGGCGCTTGCCGGACGTACGAAGTGCCAGCATCTACCAACGATTCGGTGGAAGCCGAGAAACCGGCCTCCGACAAGCGCGGACCTTCACTGGCAATAGCTCGATTGTAATCCACACAGTGCCTATCTCCCTTTCTCCGTTCGTGCTTTTGTAAAACCTGAAGAATCCGTCTTGGGTATCAACTCATGAGCCATAAGTTGCGGAAGGGCGTTTTGGGGCCGGGGGACGTCATTGGAGAAGGGGATGCCTCTATTTTGTATGATTTCCTTCCTGAAGACCTAGCGCGCACCGCTTTGAAGATCTCGTCAAAGAGGTGAAATGGAATAAGATGATGCACAGGGGTAAGCTTGCAAATATACCTGCTGAGACATTTGTGTCAGGGTGGTTTACACGCTGTGGTGTGACTAAAGAAACCGTTTGTTAGGCGGAGAGGTTCCCCGTCTTGTTGCTGTGGAGGGAAAAGTCGCTGAGGATGGAAGGTATGCTCACTTCGGTTATTGTCAATATCATTCTACCGACAAAAAATCAAAAGCTATCCGATTTATCGCCATCCAGCAGACGAGTCCCCTGCATTACGCCCATTCTCCCCAACAGTTGAACGCATCCGTAAACACGTGGAGGCGTTATTGCACGAACATGTCAATCATGTTCTCATTCAACACTATCGCAGTGGAGCCGACTACATCTCTGAGCACTCAGACAAGACGGTCGACGTCGTTCGGGGCTCTAAGATTGTCAACGTGAGCGTAGGCGCCCAGCGCATTATGACGTTGCGGACGAAGAAAGATCCACTCGCATACCCTCACGTCGATCTAGACTCTCAGGATTCCAGCGTGCAGAAACGTGTCGTGCAGCACATTCCGCTTCCGCATAACTCAATATTCGTGATGGGTTTGCAGACGAACGCGAGATGGATGCACAGTATACGCACTGACAAGCGACCCACCATCGAGAAGGATGCTGAGGAGCTTTTCAAGAACGGCGAGCGCATCAGTCTAACTTTCCGTACCATCGGTACTTTCCTTGCTCCAGACGAAACTCTCATTTTTGGCCAGGGTGCGAAGGGGAAGACGCGCGAGGACGCACAACCCGTCGTCCGTGGTGGAGAAGAGGCGGAAAGGTTGCTCGTCGCTTTCGGCGCAGAGAATCACCAGGGCAATTTCGATTGGGAAGCCAATTATGGCGAGGGTTTTGATGTCCTACACTTCCGGCCCATGACTCAAGTAGGATGAGGCGAAGAAGCAATTGAATGGTGCGAGCTACGCCTTGGCTCCTGCGTTCAAAATTCTGGTTTTCTGAATTATAGTTTATCCAGGAGTCAAGCCAAACCGAGATGAGTAGCGAGAGCGCTGCATACTTAGGTACGTGACAACTGTTGTCGATCGTTAACCCCTAGTAATCAGGCTCCTAGTCCTAGCAAGCGTTACGGAGGTAGATCGCTGAACGACCGCCATCAAATAGCGCTACATAGACTAATAATTCTAAGGTTCCCGACGTGACTTGATGTGCTCTAGTCCTTTACCCCCGAGCGTTGCGTGTGCAGGACGGTCAGCCTTATGGTGTAAGCGCGAATTGTGAAGGTGGGTTATTGTAATTATACCACTGACACAACTCGCGACAGAAACATACAATATACCAGTCGGATACCTTGGTCGTCGCATTATAGCACACTGCTTTGAACTTACAGTTAGGATACCCCCTACCGCCCTGTCTCAAACGGCTATCTATACAGAAGGAGCTGGGCGGTCCACTGTTTCCGAATGGGAATGTTCCCACATATATACCTCCAACCCCGTTGGCACGGCAAGACGATAATACAATGGTATCGTTTGTGCGGCTTGAGCGCTACGGAATGCGATCAACCACCCTCCTCGCCTATGATCCAAGCTCACCACGATGTTTGCGGCGTCTCGCAGCAACTGTAATCTTAACCATCTTCAAGTCAAGGTAAGTCACTGCGTTCTGAGCTGTATTGGCGTGCACTCCGGTAATCATATCCGGTTAATAGGACCTACCCGTGTGAGGTTTCTCATCGCGGACGAGCTTGTGAGAGGCCTACCTGTTGTTCTGTGGTATTAGTAAGTACCGCTATCAATTGTCGTGGCGACGGGTTATCCTTCGTTCTCAGGCACTTCATTGTCTGTCGCTTAGCTAGGGAAGCTACGGCTACCGAGACACAGCTTATACTTACAGGAGGTTATGGATCGCCCAGCGTGACCATCCAACTACACTTGTTCGGTAGTTAGCCGTCTTCCCTCCCGGGTATCTCGGCTGGCCGTCATGGAGAAAATCTCGTGGTCGAATAACAGTGTGAGAAAGGGTAGCAACATTTGAAACCTCGCACGCGGCGTTGTAACAGGTTCTGCAACACACAACTGGCTTCCAAGCTTAAACTCACGCTCTCACACAAGGAGATCACATACTACTCAGACAGGCGTTTCCGCGGAGAAGGTGCGGACCCCCAATCTCCCCGACGTCGACGGAACACCTCCGTCCGCGCCGTTCATATAAGCCGGTTCTTCCCCAGCACAGCCATCGCAGCTGGTACACTGAGCCTCCAGATGGGGTAGCTTCGGGAGTAACGCCGCGAAACTCCAGAGGGCCTTATGGAGCCCGCGCGGAGACGCGTCTTCCGTCTGATCATCCCGGCGACGTTCAAGCGCGAGCGGCGCGCAGCCCTCCGGCGGAGGACAGGGGTTTGCTGCATCCGCGTCCGCGCGCATCCTCGGGCGGCGAAGCGCAGCGACACGCCTTGTGCGCATGCCGTCCGCGTGCACGCTGTGTGTGGCATTAGTCTGGAATGTCGCCATTTCCGTGGCCTACGGGTGGCGTGCGGAGGTCCAATTGCTGATAGGGTGCTCCTCGAGGCGGGTTTCCCTGCCTTCGTGGACGACACATGCAGGAAAATGCAGAAGATCTCCTCGATTTGCTCGCCTGAGACGCTCATGACTGTATTTGATCCTCCGCGGAGCAGTGACCAATGGCGCGCAACCGCACATGGTGGTCGCGCCGGGTGCTATACGACACTAACTAGATACCGACCGTAACGAGTATGCTACACAACTTACAATCAACATAGTCCCCATACATCCCCGACGCCAATGGGATGCGCACAGCAAAAGCAGACGTAGCGTAGGTATATAGCGCGGGTATACATGCGAACAACCGTGCCAAATCGTCGAGATGCGTAAACCAAGCCCCACTATTCGAATACCTGTACATGCCTAAACACCAATGAAATAATGAGAGAGGGAGGAGAGAGCAAGCATATACACCAGAGACCGGAAACGAGACGTTTTGCACAGCACATTGGTAGGACGTGATAGCATATCGACAGAGGGAGGGGTGATGTAATTTGAGCGGGAAGGCAACCTCAGGAGGGGTACCAATGCTCCTGGTGTTGGATGTAGTCGGGGACCGGGGCCATGGCATAGCGCTGCACCCCACCGTAGTGCCACCCGCCGTCCATCTGGGACGCAGACATCCCGGAGCCCACATGCATGTCGGGTGGGTATGCACCAGGAGGGTATGCGGCTTCATGTGGCGACATGTGATGGGCTTGAGACGTCGGGAGAGCGGAGTAGTACATTTGCCCCGGGGACACCGGCTCGTGGGACGCGTACATCGGGGCCGCCGTCGCCGGGTTCATTGTCTGAACGGCCGAGCAGAGCGCGGGGGTCATGCTCGCCTGTAGCGCGCCCGAGCGGAGGACCTCCTCCATGTCTGCGTCGGACTTCGCGACGATTTCGGGGGTGATGATGAACGGCTGGTCCTCAGCATTCTCCAGCTGCGCTGGGGCGGAGATGGAAAGCGGGGTCGCGGCGGCGCTGCTTGGCGGCGAGCTGCCATACGTGTAGTCGCTGTATTGGCGAGAGGAGTCGCTGAATCCCGAGGTGGAGGTGTGACTGCCGGGGCTCGGCGCGGACACGGACGATGCTGGCGAGGCGCCGACAGAGCCCTGCTGAGGCCAGTGTGGAGCCCCTGCGGGCACACGTGAGTAGTAATAAGCTTGCGATGGAGTGGATTGCGGATCGTGCGGCGGTGATGCCTGATACGGGGGCGCGCGGCCATCCGCTGGACGCGGCGCCATGACGGATTGTGCATAGGCGTGGGCCTCTGCGGCGGCCATGTTCGCGGCGTGCGCGGCATAGGGATCGTGCGGTTCCGTCGGACTCATGGCCGTGGCAGGAGGCGCGCGCCCCTTTGTGACAAAGTCGGGCAGGCGCGGGGTCATGGACGCGAGGCTTTGCAGCGCGGCCAGCGTCCCCGGAGAGGTGACCGACGTAGGCGACGACGGGGTCGAGGAGACGAGCGGCGCGATCGGAAGCCAAGGGCCACGACGACGCGCACGCCGGTCGTCATTGGGCGTGCGCGCAACAAGAGAAGCCGGCGGCAGTTGGTCGGCGGAGTGTCGCCTGTTGGGTGGCGGCTGTCCATCGGAAACGAGTACCTGCTGCTCGGGCCCATGCCCGTTGTCGAAAGAGGGGTATGTGTATATATCGGACTGCGATACGTCCAAACGCGGCAGGATGGGGCGTCCAGCCATGGGCAATTGCATATCCGCGTACGTTTTCTTCGGTGCCTTGACACCATAGCTCTTCTTCTTGGTAAGACCGTGCATCTGCTGGAGGTAGGAGACCAGTCCGCCGCCGCCACCTTCCGGAGGCGAACCAGAGGACTCGGAACCGCGTGGGCGGTTCCGCGGCGAGGCCGGAGACGTCACCACCTTACGGTGATGCGGGGAGGTTGTAGGAGGAGGCGAGCCCTGGGTAGGTGGTGTAGTCGGAGGTCCTGGGTTCGAGGGCAGAGGCGGAGGGCTCGGGTTCCCATAGAGACCCTGAATGGCGGATGGTATTAACGGGGCGGGTGCAACTACGGTGAGGGTAGACAATCGTGAGCAATGGCACAGGAAGGCGATGATGAGAAAGAGGCAAGCTAACCTGAGCTTCGCACATACTGTGGTCTGCCGGAGAGGCGGATAGAGAACTTCCGCAAGTCTACCGAGAACCACGCAGGAACCTCTGAGTTACTTTGGAGTTGAAGCTAATGTGGGTTGTATTGAGAAGCTGGACACGGAACGCGCTAGAAGACGCGTACCGATCTCTTAAAGAGCTCGTGGTAGGTGCGCATCTCTGCGCCGATGCTAAGAATGACATGAAGGCGTATATACTCCTGATCAGAGGACGATCTAGTGAGCACGACCCACTTCCAAGTGAATGCGGCGCGTCATACCTGCTGGAGGAAGAGCGCGATCTCGTCCCACGAGTCGAATCCGGAAGGCGTCGCCTCACTCATCGGACTAGAAGTGGACGGGCCGGTCGCGGCGACAAGGACGAGATGTCGCGTGGCATTGGTGCCTCTAGACGCTCCCGAGAGGATCTGCAAACTGGTAGTCAGTCCGTTCTGCGGTCAAGGCGAACGAGAAACCAGACCAACCTTTATCGCGTGGTCGATGCCCGCTGGGGAGATTTTGGTGACGACGTCCTGGCCTAGGATGAGTTCTGGAACGTTATGGCACTGAGTGGCATCCATGATGCGGTAAGTGGCGACTGGAGATGGTGAGGACGTGGTGAGCCATCGAGCTTCCATCTGAATGAACAAGCGGACAGTGAGAAGGCATAGGTGAGAGCGGCAAGAAACGAACCTGGACGGACGGGTCCGCGGAACGTAGGTTCTCGAGCAGAATAGGCAGGTACGAGTCTCGAACCTCGGGCCACTTGGCCGCCATCTGGCCCGAGTTCTCGACGAGGACGAGGACCGACACCGCGTCGCCCGGCATGGCGGGGTTGGAGAACGAGAACGAGTGCGGGGTGGTCATGCTGGGGCGGCTGCTCGAGGAATCCCGGGCGGGACCTGCAAAGAAGAGAGGCGCTCGAATCAGGACAGAACGGTCCAGAGGGGTGACATGGACGCGGGATGGTGAGAACGATGATAAGGCAAACTGTATACCGTTATAGGTCCCAATGTCGGACTTTCTAATAAATCAGCCCACGCATTAGTGAGCAATTTGCCTTCCTCGCTAACCTTGCCCGAAACGCGTACTAGCAGATCCTACGAACACGATGTTCCAGCGGAATGTTTAAAGCTTCATGGCATCCTCCGCGTGATGGACCTCTCTTTCTTACCGGCCAAGCGATCCGCCGTTTCCCCGCCTCGCGCCGGTCCAAGGCACCCCTCAGCTGCTTCTTCTACCCGTCGGCGGCGAAGACGAGGGGCTCGGTGGCGGCGGACAACGGGCGGCGGTTTATTATCGTCTCAAATCTGTTCCATCTTGTCAATCTATGCTCTGAGCTTCGTACAACCTCGTGTGGGCCTTCTGCGGACCGGACCCGTGGTAACGCTGATACAGAGCGTTTGATGGACCACCAGCGTCGCGCGCCCACCTCGCTGGTCGCGCGCGTGCGCAATGCGCATGCAGATGCCTGCGGCCCCCGCCCGTGCGGACGATCTCGCCTTCATTTAACACTCGTACTCACGCAACCGCCTGGGAACGTCGCCGGGGTGGGTTAGTGCGGCAAATTCTCAGGTGCGCCTGCAAATTTCTGCATATCAAGAACGCGCGGTCAGATGGCCCTGCAGAAGCACGTTTGTGTGCCGAGAGCTGAGAAGTTGTGCCCGCTTCTGGCCTCGCAGCGGTTCAGTCGACCAAGAACGTCGAGCAGAGAAGCCAAAAGCCGCCGGCTCGCCCAAGTTCCGCATTTCAGGCGCCGCCCCAAATAAATATCGCACTTTTGCCGGCCGCGTTGTTCCCAATCAAGGCAGGGGCGCGCCCGCGTTGTTTGTGCGCGTTTGGCCGTATTCGTCCTCCCCGTCGACGGGCGCAGACGTTGGCGGACACCCTCATCGTCGCTGCCCCCGTCGTCCTCGTCGCCATGGCCGCTGTGAATCTCGCGAACTCGCCTATTACCCAGGTTTCTCAAACGCCGGTGCAGACAAACCTCCAACCCCAGCTTCTGACGAGGCTGCTACTCGATCTCCGCGGTAGACGATTCTCGGTGGACCGGGAGAACATACTTAGCTTACCTGAATCTGTCTTGCTTTGCCTCTTTCCGAACGGACTTGTCCTAAGTCGTCAAAGTGCTGCATTATCTGATGGAGGAGATAATGATGACTACGAGGAGCTCTATGGGGTTGATGTGCGTGGCCATCCTTCTTCCCATTCCCGTATGTGCGCTGAAATGTGCCTGTGGTGGGTAGTTTGACCCCGAATGCTTTGAATACGTCCTTTCCTTCTTCCAACATGCACGGGATGACTTTTATGGCACGGGCAACTCCCCGGGACTCCTTGCAGCGCAGCAGCAATTACTTGAAGGCGGGTCGCCCACCTCCGACTTCGGACCCTCCCCGTCGCAAAACCCACTCCTAACTAAGCAAGCGATCATCGTACTCCGGGAAGAGCTAGAATACTTCTCCATCCCGCCAAAGGACGGCAAGGAGGCTACCGACATGCGGGGTATCGCAAATGACGCGCTGCTCGACCTTAAGCGGAAGTGCGGCGATTACCTTCTTCACAAGCGCAACATCTTCACCGCGCTACAACGCAACGTGAATAAGGAGAACAACCTGGCCGAGCAGCACCTGATTGATATGCTCTGCATGAGGTCAGCCCCATGTGCTCCTCGCACGGTCCCCTGGTACCCGAACAGTTATGTTGACGCATCATGGTAATGCAGCGGCTTCGACCGTGATGATGAATGGGGTTACCGCGCGATGGAACCGTCACGATGTTGCATATCCTCGATTGCCCTTGTGCTCCTCAAGACAGGCATCGTGCACACAACGAGCTCCAATGGAGAGCATCAGGTGAGCGTGGACTACAACCAGATGGCCACCGCGCAGAAGCTGCTGCTATTCTGGAGAAAACCCGCGGTACGTGTCATCCCGCTGCCGTGGACCACATGCACTTAATCACGTGTGCAGCGCAAGTGCTGGTGGGACGGCATTGAGGTCGACCTCGCCGAGCCCGGTGAGCCGGAGAAAACCATCAAGCTATGGGCACGGCGGGTGTGGACGCTCGAGCTTAGTTTGGTACGTGTCTGTTCCTTATGGTTGGCTCTATATTCGGTGGGCCCTGTAATAATTTCGCCTGTCAGGTATGATGATAACCATGGACGGACACTTCACTCGGTTATGACTAGCGTTGGATACCCTAATCTCGTAGGATGTACGATACCACTCGCTCCCGGCCCTGCTTCTACGCTCTCTCTTTGGTCGCGAATCTTGTTCTTAAGATGCCCCGCCTCGCTTGATCGCTTATTGGGTCACCGGTTAGCCTATAAGCATACAGCGTGAACCGTATTGCCGCGGCATATGTATGCGTCCCCTCATCTGTAGCTGCAAACAACTACGGCCGTCACCTTCGTTGCCCCGGAATGTTTGGGGGAGAAATCCTCGGTCGCTTATTATGCTTATTCTCCGGTTTCCGGTTTCCCGTGTCCCTGTTCACCTTATTTTGAATCTAACGGTGATTTGCTTATCGAACCAGCCATTACCACAGCTAAAGCCCAAGAGAACGCAAGCAATTAATGTTTTGCGAGTAATCATCTCATACTGTTCCAGGGACAATGTTGTGGGCGCTGAACGTGAGAATGTTCGGAGTTTGAAACTATCGCCCGTTTCACTTACCATTTTGAGGCGACTCTCTTCGAGTTTCTTGGACCTACACGCCCTCGTCTGTTAAGTTCCCTCGATTTCTAGAGCGTTTGTCGCTTTCCAACTGAGCGTTACGACTGGCACCGCCGCGAAAAGACGTCTATGATGGATTTTGATCTCGAAGAACTTGTGAATGTAGAGCAAACGTAGGTCTCCCCGCGCGGCTTTGGGAAATCGCTGACACGTTCATGCGCCATCGAGATTCTACGAGGAGGGGTACAAAGACGGCTTTACGCACGGGCGTGTGCACGGCGCGATAGAAGGCCGCGCTCTCGGCCGCGAGAAGGGGTTCGAGATGTGGGAGGAGCTCGGGTTCTACGAGGGGTTCGCGATGATGTGGAAGGCCATAGTCCAGAGCCTGCCCACTCAGGACGAGTATGTGCATTCCCCTCATGCACCGGTATGCAAACGCATGGACCACGTACAAGACTCTATCTGCGATGGTCAACAGCCCGACCTTTTCCCGAGGCCGAGGAAGGAGACTGTCGCCATTCCGTACCAGTGTGGCCAAGCCACCTCGTTTCTCCGTATTACGGATGCTGGCTATGAAGCCTTCTGGGCCGCCCGGATAAGCCTGCTTTTTTGTGGCCTGGAGTTCCTTCCTGGGGCCCATATCCGGGCTAGATTGCATGCATGCCAATGTGTTGCGTTCCCGCAGTGGACCATCGCTTACCGCGCCGCGCTTCTTTCTCCTATCGTGCTGCACCCGTGAACTTACGCTATTACCATCTTTGTAGGCGCACCCTCAACCACATCCGACACCTGCTCGACTTGATCGCCCAATTCCCGCGCGAAAACCCATCGGCAAGTGCACCGTCGGAGCTCGACATCCCGAAGCTCTTCCGCCAGATCCGCTCGCGCTACAAGCTGCTGTGTGCGACGTTGGGTGTACGCCCGACTCTCCGTGCCGCAGACGGCTCCTCGGTCTCCCCTGATCACACAGGCGCCGATCTCCCGGAGCCGACCTCGAGGGATGGTGAGAAAGTGCAGGGCGGTCCAAAGAACGTCTGGGCTACTCATCCACCGGGCGGGTCGTTGGCCAGCACGGAGCTGAATTTTTGAACATGAGCGCCGTTTCTGGATTGGCCGAGTCCCAACCCTTGTCCGGCGCTCGTTGGCCGCGCTGCTGGGCTGTGGTCCGCGCATGGCGCACTCGCTTCCCGTCGGCCGGGTGTAAGTCTACTGCTTTATTCACTCGGTGTGCGAACGTCCGTTGACCCTCCATTCGAAATAGGCGGCTTGGCAGGGTCGCGAGGCGCGAGCCTTCAGTCTTCACAGACGGTGTTTTGCCTCCAGTTTCCAAGCGCGGCATACGCCGTTGACTCGTATCGCGCCTGACGACCACGCTGACGATAGACGGCGATACTCGTTGTCTGCCTATATCGGTAGTTAGCCACAGCGCACATCGATATTCTCGCGGGTGACGATCGCTGCCCGATAGTCTGTGCGTAGTGGTTGATGTACGGCTTCTCCACTTTAGGGTTATCGGATGGCATCGCGGATCCATCGCACAGGACAATAGCCACACTTTCGCTCTAGCGCGGGCACATATCCGGCCGTTCCCTCGCCTCCCGAGCTCCGGGCTCATCTCGACGGGACCGGAAACCTCCTCTGGCATGCCCAACGCCGTGTCATGTCCCACCCGACGCGGAGCTTCCGGTCGCGGTATGGTCAGCACACCCCGGGCGCGCAGCTCAAAATAAGCGATCTACACCGTAAGTAACACCGCGAGACCTTGCTCCCGGAAGCAGCGGCCACGTCCGAAGACTCCTCCTGTGGCTAGCATCCCAGCGGCCCCGGCCAGGGGCGCACACGAAGACTTCTCTCTACCGGTCCGCGCTGTCAAGTTGACCCGTCCAATGCTTCTCTTCGCCGCGTGGCCTGGGTGCGGATTGCAGCCGCCCGTCGCAGCCCCTCTCCTTTCCTCCTCGTGCCAGCCGCTGCTCTCAGCCGAGCGCGATCCCCAATCAAGCCTATCGAGGCGAACTGTGGTGGAGATGCTAGATATTGCAGCGGCACGCTACTGCTTCTCCGGGCTCGGAGCCCGTGGCGCCGCGCGCGACGCGTCTCCCGCGAGGACAGCTGACCGACAGTGCTGCCGCTACGATCCGACTCGTGCACCCCGGTGAGTGCTTCGGACGGCGTGGCACATTCACGCGCGGTACCGGGGACAGGCGACGAGCGACGGGGCGGACCCTGAGGCTACTGTATCTGGCCCGGGTCGACAAAATGGCCATCACTCGACAAACTGCAATCTTAGGCATCGGTAGTTGATCTCATCCTCCAATATTTTTTCTACATGGTCTACAGCCTCACTCAATGTCTTCGTCAGTATTTGAGGTGAAACGGATTAGAAATGGAGTGTCCATTTCAATACCAATGGTCTTCTGAGCGCACTGTATGCTCCTAATTCGGACTTGATGACCAGATCCTCGCCCTCCACGTTCGCGTAGGCCCACAATTTTGGAGATGACATCTTCTATACATCCAAGCTTTGTCCCCATGCAACCCGATTTCCTGATGATGGCCGATGTAAGGGAGATCTCTGAAAAACCGTGACTTACAGCGTGATGTCTTTCCAAGAGCGCTCTATCAAGCGCCCTGGTTTGAGCGTCGGCAATGAGTAATGCCGACGTGACCCCGAGGTGACCACCTCTTTGTCGTACAGGTTTCTCTTGAGTGACCCTCCTCGGCATCGATCTCCTACAGCTATGTCTGGGTCTCATGGTGCGAAAATTTGTAGATATATAGCCAACATATTTGAACAACCACTAGTGCAAGCCGGTGACGATCGCACAATTGGTGCCTGTTATATCCATTGCGGAAGAGAAAAGTTTGTCGACCCGGGCCAGATACAGTATGTGCCCAGTGCTCAGTGTGCCGCCATACTCACGGGTCCGTGATTGCAAGTTCATGGGCTGTAGCCGGCAACGTCCTCGCTGCTTGCACCGTGCACGGGATTGGAACGGTACCGGGGGCAGTAGTGGTGAAGCGGGCTGCCTGAGCTGTCATTGTGGATCTCGGGGGCTTTGCGCTTGCGGGGATATCCCGACCAGTCGGCGCACGGTACCCGAATGAGTGCACTTTGCGGGCCGCTCTCACATTACCTGGTCATTTGAGCGTATGCATATGCTTCGTTTCACCGCTAGGCGCGGTGCATTGTGCGCGTTGGGTATGTGGCATTTGACTAGAAGTGGCCGCCGGCCATTGACATGTGTCGTCTGCCAGTGATCTTTTTTGACTGGAACTTTTGTCAGACGTAGGTGAGTGACTAGTAAGTCGGGTGCGGTGCCTAGCGTCATACTTAGGTCGAAGGCTTCGTGTACCTGGTCAGTTACGCGTGCAATAATGGATCATAATGACGGGACGGCGTCTGTCAAGTACAGTAACTAGTGCTATGCCGCTGTCTGCATTACATCCAGATGGATGGACACCCCGGCAGACGACCCAACTAAGGATGATCATCAATGGGAGGGCGTTTGTTTGTACTCATCATACAGGGCCGTGACGTCGGCCTGTGGTAAGCAATGTCCTATTTGCTGGCTATCGATATTTAGCACACTAAACGCAGCACAATATACCTTTAGCCGAAGCCCGACACTGGCGACTTGTGCTTTCTCCGTACTGTTCAAATCTAGGCTGCCGGATGCTGCGGATAACCGTCAATAGGATAATGATCACCCTACGTGTCAACAAAACGTCACAAGGCAGCAATGGCAATACCCTTGCCTCTCATGCGGATCCTTCAAAGGACGGTACTTGTTTGTAATCCCATCAACGTCGCCACATTGTTGGGTGCGGTTCTACGCTCACATTTTGACGCAGCTCCGAGGCCGGTCACACCGGTGATTAAACAGAGTGCGAACAGGTGCGAAAACAACACATCTCGTCCGGCCATCGCGCACCCATTCCCAGATATCACATATACGCTCCGCTGTATTGCACACAGAAAGCATCACGGTATCGTTGTTCATTAATAACTAACCCGACGCTGAGTAGCCTCCGCAGCGATGACATCTCCTTGACACCCAGCTATGTTTCCGCTGCGGGGACTTCTTAGCATCCCGAAGAACACGCCCGGGGCGTGTGCATGAGCACGAGAGCCTATGCCACGGCAACCCGCCGCCGGGGAGACCGAAAGAAGTACGTCCCTCAACGCCGGCGCGAGCGGGCGGTGGGAGCACCCGCACCCGCAGACCCTGGTAACTTCGTGGGCGGCCTATGACGCATTCGGTATGGTGTCTTCCTCTCAAGTCCCCGAGGCCTCGACCAGCGGCCACTCGGGGCCACTCCGTGCGAGCATGCGGGTGCGGGTGAGAAGGCCGTCGTGTAGTTGTGTGGTCGTGACGATGGGCGTCGTGGAGCGCTTACTTCAACTGAGGTCGAGACTGCACATGGTCGGGTGGTGGGCGGGGCAGTCGGGACTGTATGATTACGGTGCCGGAAAAGAGGTATTCATTCTGTAACTCATGCGGAGAGATTTGCCTAGCTGGTGAGACTGGAGATGATGTTATGGGGTAACTTTGCGGGCCATTGTTTGCATTATCCTGATATCTCGACCTACGTATTTTTCTCACCCAGCGAGTTCCTCGATGTTGACTGACTTGGGTCACGATGACAGACTGAACATTTGTCAATTGTGCGGTGACAAGGTACACGCCGACGATGAGGATGCTGCACCCTCCGGCGAGGTGATGCGGGTGCTGTAAAGTACATAACAAATGTCAAACTTCGGGGGTCACGGACGAGAATATGTAACTCGTCTCAAACGCGCCATAGGTGGGGTTGCTCGTACGTTAAGCCAAGCGGGCGCGCTGGCGGGGCACTCTTGGTACGAGAAATTATGTTGAGGGGTCCGGGGTAATAGGGCTGGAGGAGGCTCGTCGTCAGGGCCGTCGACTATCCAAAATGGGCGCGATGGCAAGGAGTCAAAATTAAATGCTCTCCAAGGCGACATCCGCCCACGCGGGCCCGCATTGGAGACTGCAGTAGGGTGGCCGCAGGAGCCCACTGGTCGGCCAGGTCAGGGCACCTGTTCGGAGATGTCTGGCCATGGAGTTCGGGATAACCCTAAGGCCAACCCAAAGTATCGAGGAGTATTGAACACCTAGTGTAGGAATTCTGGATTCTGAAGTCTGGGGAGGAAGTTCAACATGCTCGAATAGGGGAGCTACCGTCGACGTATATGTACCTTGTCCCCTCCATGGGCGCCGCTGGCTTTCAAGCTATATCAACCGAGTAGTGTAGCCGACGCGTCTGTCCAACGTTCTTCTCTGACGGCGCCTGGACCATTGAGCGGCTCAAATCGGCAGATCTGTTGCAAAGTGCGTGAGGGGCTGTTGCTGCGTCGCGACTCGCGAGCTCTCTTAGCGCATCAGGGACGCCACAATAGAGCAATATTAATGTAGGAGTAATCAAGTAAGCACTACAAGCTGTCCTGTCGGCCGCATCCCTGCCCCGGGTGAGGCATCTCGGGACGGTGGGATGCGTTCCCCCGCTCTATCACGGACCGACGCGCTCGATGTCGGTGGCGGCACGCATGCCCATTGCGCTCAAGTATTTATATGGCAATGCCGTATGCTTTTGCGTACGGGCGCACCTTTACACTGTCAGCCGAGAAGCTGATGGCCCCGCCACCGCCGCCGCCCCCCGCTGAATTGTGGTTCCTCCCACTCAGTACCAACGTACTGCATGGGCCCGCGAGAGCTCCCGGGCCAGCTCCGCCGCCGCGTGTGCTCGGGGGACGCGCCGAGGGGTGGTTTGGGCGGTAGCCTTGGTGATAACGGGAGAGTGATGAGAAAACGTGGACAGAACCGAGGCGCCGGGCAGCGCTGGCTGGGAACGCTAGCTTGGTTCGCTTGCGCCTCCGTCCCTTCGACCACGGATACGCCGGTGAACCCGCGCGGACCTCTTTCAGCTTCCCCTTTCCCTCTTTCAAGCCCCTCCCCGTTTCCTTCTTTTTTTTTCGACCGTCTACCGGCGCGGGCAGTCGACCATCCGGAGCGCGCAACGCCACATGGGCGGTTGAAGAACCAGGACAATTGGATACCCTCTTCAGGCTAGTCTCGCTTCCCGAAATTTACAACGATACCCCCAAATACCGCCGCCCAATCTCTAGTACGTCCCTTCCTGCCTTCTCCTCGCCGCTCGCCCTGGACAAGCCCTTCGGACACGTACAGGACTCGGGCGCGCCGTATTTGGACCGCAAGACGTCCTTTATACTACTTTGACAATAAACGCGCGTGGATAGAGAGGCAACATTCGATCGGGCACCTACGTAAGTGTCGCACCTCTATGGCTTTTTGGCATGTTTCGCGGGAGGGTGAGATGCGGCATGTGGGGCAGCATGTTGCGTCGAAAGGGGGGACTAGTGTCAACCGTCGAGAGCGCGATTCAGACAACGGTGGTGGCACTCGGGCTCAACATTCTACACTGCGCAACACCGCCGGGGGGGGCGCTGCCCAATGAACTTGCGCAGCCGTCGATCCGTTCGTCCTGTCGGGCTGAGTGGAACTTGGCAGGAGCTTGTTCAGTCTTGTTGCACGAACTCGTGCCAGTGGGAAACACCCCATTATATCCATGTCCCACGGAAGCTGTTGATGATCACCTTCTACTCATGGTGGTGTGCATCACGGTTCGTGTTCGTAGGGCAAAGTGAGCCGACAGTCTCAGTCTAAGTCGTTGGGTTTCGTTCAAGAGCATCCCTCAGTTTGCTTGCTCTCCGAACGGTGTCACTGACCCAATGATCGACAGGCAACCTTATCATGGCCTCCACGTCCACCACTGAGACGCGCTCGCGCGAGAAACGCGACACGGTCCCACTGCTCCTCGAGTCTTTCCCCGTTCCGCCATCGTTCATTCCTCCGTCTGCCCTGCTCTCCAACTCTCCCGGCTCTCCGCTCCCTCGACCTTCCTCGCCATTCATTTCACCCGTCCCTTCACCCGCAACGAAACTGCCGCCCTCCGCCCCTCCTTCGGCGCCTCTCCCTCCCGTGCCCGGTCCCTCACCTATAACTGAGCATGAGACCCTGATGTTCATCACCGCCGCCCGCTCCCGACGCAGCTCGAAAATGTCCCTCGCGTCGACGTCCAGTCACTACTCCCGCCGCGACTCGTCTGCCACGGTCGCGAGCAACGCTAGCGGTAGCAGCCTGCACTCTTTCTCGCCTCCCACGAGCGTCACCCTTAACGACTCCTCCCGCTCTCTCCGATCATACCCCTCTTCCAGCTCGCTCTCTGTTCCCGGCTCACGACATTATCTAGACAAGTCCCCCATAATCCAGCCCCGCATCGCCGAGGAAGACGCGGCGGACCTGACGCGGCTGTCACTCGACGAGATATCGATGCATTCGCCGCTGCCCGAGCACCTCAGCGATGACGAGCGTGTGCTCGAGGTGGGCATCGGCCCATCGCTCTCGCGCCAGCCCGGCTCCGAGCCCAGAACGTCATTTTCATCTATGGAGGCACGTGAAGGCCACTCGCGCGCGGATGACGGCACGCCAGCACCCGCAACAGCAGCAGGCCCATCAACGCCTCCCAGGCCGCGCATCCCGTCGTCAGGCCGGGCACGATCCCGTGTGGAGCGCTCGGTGGACAAGGATCTCCCTCCTCTCCCTCCTCCCACACAGCCACCCCCGCATGCACCACCACAGGTACCAGCGACGACATCGTCATCGAGCGCGAAGGCCTCCCGCGCGGGCAGCCCGGACATCAAAGAGATCCTCGCAACGACGCCACGCCCACGGCGGCGGTCGTCGCACGGTTCTGGGCTGCGCTCGCGCTCTACGTCACGCTCGGTGCGCAGTCTGAAGCGGCGGGTGAGCGAGGGCGTCGGCGCGCACGCGCACGCACATGCGTCGGAGCCATCCTCGCGGCGGACGAGCACACGGTCGAGCCGCACTTCGCTGGCGCGGGGTGCGGATTCACTGAGCGAACTCGCGTACGAGC
The DNA here is from genome assembly GCA_001302255.2 of Trametes hirsuta. NCBI lineage: Eukaryota > Fungi > Basidiomycota > Agaricomycetes > Polyporales > Polyporaceae > Trametes > Trametes hirsuta. The sequence continues at coordinate 1,837,780 of CP019370.1, read as the reverse complement.
AGAGTGCGATGGCGCCCGTACCGGCCCACGCGCACGAGGGCGACGTGTGGGACGAGGATTCGTTCGTGTCGGACTACGGCGTGCCCGTGGATTCGACGGGGACACCGTACGAGATGTTCGACCGGGACGAGGAGGCGCGGCTGGAGAGGGAGCTCGATGGGGACGGGAGCGACTCGGACTCAAGTCTAGACTTGCACACCCCGCTGCCGTAGGTGTCGATTCGGTTCATCCCCAGGTGAATCGTGAAGCTGAATTGTTGCGCAGACATCTGATGGTGCGCGACGGGCTGCTGTCCGCGAATTCGAAGCTCGTGCAGGCGTCTCGTAACAACACGCCGCTCCCGAACGATCGCCCCGGGAGCGTGTTCAGTGTTGCGTCGACGGGTGAGCAGGACTCTTTCTTCTAGTTTGATCTCCTTTGAATTGTGTTTTCGTGCTAGCTGCCTCTGTCATGACCAAGTCCGGCCTGTTCAAGGACGAGCGGGACACGGTGAAGCGGCGAGTACGCCACCGCGACGGGCGATTGTTGGCAGGGGGTATTGGATTGACGACCGGGCTCGGCTGGAGTGACAGGTGCGTACTTCCCCGCTGTGCCCCATCCGCGCGCGGCTCACGGCCCGGACAGCGAGGACGAGGATGCACCGTCCCCGTTGATCCGCCAGATCTCGACACGCTCTCTGAAGAAGCGCGCGGCGTCGCAGACGTCGCTGCGGAGCGTGGTGAGCAATTCGGCGCTGTCGCGCTCGTATGGCGGGCACATGCCGGAGTCGCGGATGGACGAGTTCGGGGTGCTGCCTAAGGTTCCTCGCTCTTCTCTGCCCCCAACGTCCTGGCAGAAACCACGGACGCCGGCGCCCACCGTCGGCCGCGACTGGCGGACGAGTACGAGCAGCTCAGTCTCGAGCGCGTCGTCGGCCTCGTACTCGAACTCGCAATCACGAATGTCCGTCGTCTCGCACCGCTCTGCCCCTACGTCGTCGTCGAGCCGGCGCGGCCTCGAGACAACACCGCTCTCGATGAACATGCTCGGCCATATCCGCGAAGGCGACGAGGTTGGATTCAACACGCCATCGACATCCTCCACTGCTAGCCTACCCATGCCTATTACCCCCGACGACATCCCCATCCGCAGCCGGACGGGCTCGCTCGGTACTAAGAAGGTGCCCGCGCGACTTGACCTCGTCGGCGCGCCTGAACTGGAGCCGCGCGATGTCGTCGTCATAACCTCTGCCAGCCCCTCCTCCTCTTCTACCTACAAGGGATCGTCGCCGCCCGCTCTCAGCACGCCCACCGCAGGCGCAGTAACCACTGCCCCGCTCCCACGACAAACCGTCCCACGGCCTCTCCGACTACCTCAATCGGCGGGCACACTCCGGCGTGCTACTGAGCCCTCCATGTCGTCGCGTACACCGGGCTCCGCTCCCATACCTCCTGCCCCCGGCTCCGCCGCCCAGCGCGCCTCGGCTGGGTCGCTCCGCCAGAAGCCGTCCCTTTCGGCCCTCCGGCCGCCCTCTGCCACGCGCCCGGGACCGGCGGCGGTGACGATGAGTGCTCCGCCGCAGGACTCGGGCATCTCATTCCCCTCTCGCTCGCCCGCTAAGCCCGCGCCGCCGGTGTCGCGCAGCGCGTCTGCGAACGCCACAGGCGCCCCGCGGGCGAGGCCGCGCACAGGGACTGGGATGGCGTACCGTACCGGGGGGAGCTCCGCCTCTACGCCTACGGCTGCGCACGCGAGTATGGGCCCTCCGGCGAGCGTCCCGGTAAGGAGCCATGCGGTGGGGGCGGTGACGGGAATAGGAACGGGCACGCCCGCTGGGGCGCGCCCATCGATGCTGCGCATGCCGAGCACGACGTCGCTCCGGTCGGCGAAGGGCGTCGGCATCGCGCTCTGAACTGTTTCTACGTTAGATTACATTGCGTTGAGATTGGTGGGATTTGAGGAGGCGTTTGTGCGAGTATGTTCGGCTGTAATACCTAATGAGCCCCCCTGTTCTGTTTTCACCGGTTAGCTTTGCGTTCGTTGAGTCGGGAGGGTGTTACACGGGCGCGCATGCGCATGCGTAGCGGCCTAGGCGTTGTCGGGACCGAGGTTAACCGAGTTGTACGTACATACACACACTCCACTGTTCATAGTCGCTCGTTTTTCCATACCTGTTTGTACACATTGTCATCCTGGATGTTTTACTGGGAACGTTGATGTTGATATACATGTTGCTTTTGGACGCGCCTGGTGCTTGCTTCGAAGGGAAAACCGATGGTCCGGTAGTACAAAGTGCAGGTGTGAGGACTCGGCGGAGCGCTGTTGTCGTGGAAAGCGACGCGAAGCCTGTGCCACGGTCGGCATAGCTTTCTCCTAGGCCTGTACCATCATCACCATCAGCACTTTCGAAGCTCGTCCCGCAAGGCTTCGCTCGCACTCGCTACGTTCGCCTCCTTATTGCGACTTGCAACTCGGAGTACGGGCGCAGTGCCAATAAGGTGATATCCTTTCAGCAGGTACAACGACTGCTAGACGTGGCCTGAGCTTGGGGCCTGTTACCGGTCCCATAGGGTTCGTTAATTTCCACGCTTTGACTAAGGTCTTATAGGCCCATACACTTTGGTCAACGCTAATAGAGAAACAACGTTCGTGCTCTCATGCACAATAGAGATTACTCGTTCAGTACATCGAATACTTCCGCACCAAGGGCGCTTCCGGAAATCCACTCGATCTCCCGCGACTTCGAGCTCCTGCGCGGACATGGCCTCGCGGTTGTCGAACAGGTAACGCGCGAAGAAGCCCACGTCGGTAAGGGCGATCATTGGTACATGTCCGTTTCCTATGGGCGTGGCAAACATATATACCGTCCGTCCGCACGTTTGTTCAAGGGTCCGTACTAGACTGCTCAGTCAGCGTGCGGCAGTGGGAAGTGGAAGCGTCACGAACCGTTCGAACCACCTCCATGTATACTGTAGTGGTGAGGATGCCCCACGACATGCTGTTGTGTCGCCAACGCCAACACGCCCTTTTCCATCGTGTGATCCGGCGTGGGGAACATTTGACTAGTGTCGGTGGTTGATTGTGCGTATTGAACGGCTCTAGTCAGCGCACCGGGAATCTATAGTCGATAAACACTGGCATAGATGTCGATCTAGCCTCCGAGCGCGGACCAGAGAATTCGTCATTCTTGCCCATGGCACTGGCCATACAACAAACGCAAAGCATCGATTGGGATTGTCTACAGCGTAACACAATGTTGTTCGCATACCATGATATCATAGTCAGTGGTATCGGTTCGGACCAGACAAGAGACGATGCTACGTAGCTTTTAGTAATCATCGCGCCCAACCCCTGGCCTCACGGCTGCCCCGAAACGCCCTGCACCACTCGCTTACGGTATACAACAAGTCGATAGCAAAGCACGATCGTGAATTCGAGCACAAGCACAAGCACGAGCACGAATGAAATCCATCAGAGCAGGTGGCGCCTAGACGATGCCTTTGATAAGCAGCCCCTCGAGCCGGCAGTACTCGGGCACGAGCGCCGCATACGACATGAACGCGTCGACGTCAGGTTCGGCGACCTTCGCCAGGCCGAGCTGTAACTCCGCGTCCGAGGTCGGCATGGCGGTCACCGGTTGTAGGGCAGACGGGGTGGGAGCAGCTGCCCCCTCGGTCGGCTGGGAACCCGCATTCGGGCTTGTCAGCGCGCCGAGGTCAGGAGTGGTGAACGCGGTCGAGGGGGCCTCGCCAAGAGTGCTCCCGCTCATGGCCGTCCCCGTGGTGGAGCTAGTCACAGTACGAATGCGGGAGATGTCTGCCTCCGAGAAGCCGAGACCATAGTCGCCACCGGAGCGTTCCATCTCCTCGATTTCCTCCTCCTCTTCCTCAACCAGGATCGTCGAACCTAGGGCTGACCGAGAACCGTGGCCATATGGCGTGCTTGCACCACTACCTGCGGCGCTTGCCGCCTTGCTCGCGCTGCTGGGAGCGTTGATGCTGGTGCGAAGGGGTGCGCCCCCCGTGGCGGCCCAGCGCTTGCTAAGGAGTCTCCGGACCTCCTCTTCGAAGCCGCCACGGCCGGTACCCGCAGGGGTGCCCTTCTCTTTGCCCCAGACCCATCGCGCGACATAAGCGCCTCCGAGAGCGGCACGTGCAGGGTATCCGGGGGCAGGGGTGTTGCGGTGGGGAATGGCCTGGGCCGCGTCGACCTGAGTGGTGGGCATGAGGACGGGAGCGTTGAAGACGTCGCCCGCGAGATTGGCGATGGACGGGAAGTTGGCGGCAGCGCCAGTGGCGAGTATGCGGGCAGGCAGCGTGGCGTAGTCATATGGGTCGAATGGAAGACCCATGTTGTTGCTGTTATTGACACCCGTCGCCCGCTTTTGCTGCGCACCCGAGATGGGGCTCGGTGTCGAGTTGGCATTGCGGGCGCGCCCAGGCGTGGTACCGAACACACCAGCAGGGATGGTTCGGGACCAACGAACTCGGAAGGACAGGATCTGGCTTTCGAGAAGGCAGCGAGGGTTTGCTCGTAGATCGCGGAACTCGTTGACCTTAACACCGGTTTCAAAGCGGTAGATACCCTTGACATGTGCGAAGGGGTAGGTATCACCCTGCAAGAGCCAGAAGCTGAACAGTTTGTCGTCGAGACTACGTGCCATTCCGTTAGTATAAGGTAGGAGACAGCGTTAGGTCCAACCTACCCGATAGAGCCGCCTGGAGGAACAATGGCGACCAACCGATCGAACGCGCTCCAACTCTTCGTGTACATGTCACGCACAAGGGCGCGGGGTACATCTGCATTCCTGGATGGACCTATGAGCTACAGGGGGTCGGGCACTCGGAGTTTCACATACCTGCTAGTAAGCATAACGATGTATCGTCTCTTTTCGCTGGCGTCCTGCGCGGGGTGAGGGAAGAGGTTGTAAAGGCGAGTAGGGATATAGTTGGCCGCAGGAGCCATCATGACGTCCATCGGCCCAAATGTCAACACCGCATCCGAGGGAGACGGGCACAATGAGAGGTATGTCGAGAGGTAGTCAGAAGTGAACGGCGTGATGATGACCTCTGCGTGAAAATGTAAGCATGGGTCGGGGTCTGCCTAGAACACACCAACCAGAATCAAACCCGTAGCGATCTACGAGGTATCTGGAGATGTTCCCAATTCGCCTTCGCCCGCCCGAGATGTCGACGTCGCCCAACCATGACCAGATGCGATGCCCTTCTTCCCGGTTTCCACCGACGATCTCCATGACGCCCTCGTCCCAGTGGCTCTGAGCGCCTGGCTGTGAACCCGCATGCGCCCACAGTCCAGTCGATGATGCCTCTGCCTCGCCCATACCTACCAGTTGGCCGGTGAGGAGACTGGCGAGGAAAGAACTGGCGACCTGCACGCGACCTGTGCGAGACCATATATCTGGCCAAGCTTCTCGCACACGAAGCAGTTGTGCAGCAATTAGAGAGGGATGCGCGCAAGTTCCAACGCGTGCTGCCATAAGGTCCGGACCGCCGAGGGCTGCTTCCAGAGCAAGAGCATGGGTGTGCGCCGAAGTATCTTGGGCGATGGGAGGGTTTTGTAGTGAGAAGGATTGAGAGGTGATCTGGGTATGGATTGGCAATCGGGGATCAAGCGCTTGTAATGGGGGTACGGGGGCTTTCCACCAGACAAGGGCTTGCTGTGGCGATAAGAGTAGATATTATAATATGTGCATATCAACCGCGGGGTCCCACATACCTGCGCTGCACCACCAATAGCCTTGATTCGAGTGAGTTCGTAATTTTTGCCCAGTTTCTCCAAGAGTAGGTCTGGGCAGTGGGGGATGGAGCAGAAGAGGACGTCACGCAGGAGGCAAAAGGCGTCATATGTGACAGCGTGACACGAGACAGCCGAAACGACCGATCAATCAGCAGGGGCGCCTAAAATGCTTCCGCGAAGGTAATAAGCGCATAAACTTACCGAACGCCTTCAACCACATTTCCACTGGGGTCGTGTAGGCATCTCCAGGCGTTGTAAAAATACCGCCTTGTGTCCTGTATAAAGTCCATTGTGAGATATTCGTCCCATGCAATACGGATATAGATAGGAACACGGAAAGCAGAGCGGGGAACGTGCCGGAACACGTCAATCAGTCTTTGAAGGGAGCCGGATGTTCACAGAATAAGGGAAAATTAGTACGCGGCCGAGTGCCACAAACACAAGCAAAAAGGGTAAGGAAGCATAGCAGATGCACCTTCGCAGGGTGATGTCTCGTGCGGCTTGAGACTGAACAAACGACCCCAAACCGATACTGTAGCCGTTCGGGTGGGTTCATAATATGCTCGCTAATTGGCCAACGAAACGACGCCGCGAGACATATGATCGTCGCGATATTAGGGCTAGGGCGAGTGGTAAATGTCCTCCGTACCACACGAAGGTCTTAGGCCCGCCGTTAGGCGCAACATGTCCTTCACCTAGGCTGACCCTGGAGACGCCGGAACTGAGCTACGACGGGTGCTCCTCCAAGTCCTTATTAACCTATGCAAGCAAACGGCAATCAAATCACCACAGGTCTACATGCCAGCGCCATCCTCAGGATCCATCGCAGCCTTAGAAGGAGTCACGACCTGACGGGTAGCAGCAGTGGATTTTCTGATGGGCCTACATGGAGAACCCGATGTGGCAGTGATACGCGGGATACTGATGTGAGGATGCGAGTAGGGTGTACCCAAATCGTCCCTGCTCGCATGCTCACATTGGAACGCGAGACTCACAGTAAGGATGCAAGTAGAGAGGCACTACACCATCCACACTTTGCCAGGGTGTAATTGGCACGCTAGCTTGCTGAGCAAGGAGGTACAAAATGGGGCGTTGTGCTTTCTGGGCGGCGCGCTCGCGATGACGACGAGGAACCATACCCTGGCGATGGCCTCAGACGAGAACCCCGATCGAGCATACATTTGGGATAGCATGATGCAAATGACCGCATACCACCTGATAGCCAACGGTGAGGCACGGCATACTCGTAGGGTTCTTGGCTAACGGATACCAGGCTCGTGTCGCGAGTAACACCCGTAGAAAGCTCCCCTCCATGTGCTAGTGAACGCAATCCTAGCGTAGACGAGACCAGAAGTATTGCCGTCGCACTTCTCGCGCGATTACGCGCTCAGGATGGCTCCCGCAGGAGTGCAAGCGATGCGCGGGGGGAGGGGAAAGGATTGATGCGTGGAAACGCAGTAGAAAAGGCACTCACTGATATTCAGGAACCTCGGTATCAAAGTCAACCACCTCTACACCGACCAGCTCAAGATTCTCGTCCACTATTGATGCCCTCAGCTGGTCCGTCGCGAGCTCCAGGCCGAGGAAGAGCGTGGAGAGGCTCTTGGGCGGCATGTCGGTGTCTCGGTGCGTGCAGTCAGTGTGCCCAGTGCAGAGTCGTCAAGAGTAGAGCTTGGATGAAAAATTGTCGTAGCGGTCGTGTCGTGGTCGTCGGAAAGAGAGCGAGAGGAAGAAGTTCTCAGCTTCTGCGAAACATCACCATCAGAGCCGTATACTGTTTGTTTGCCGCCCTCCGCGATGCCTCATGTAGGCGTCTACAATTCCTCGCGCATTTTCCCCTGCAAGTCCCATTTTGGGGCTTGTTTCGCATTTGAGTACCGTTAAGTATCCAATCCCCGCTTAGCGCTTACGAATGTGCAGATGATCCTTGGTATAAATTATCCGAGATGGCACTAATTAAATCATGGGCAGACAGCCAGCCCGTCTTGGGATCTCGCTCTCTACCATCATTGCACATTGCACTACTCACACCGGCTCTAAATGAACCATTCCAACTTCGAGGTAGCAGATCCGCCACTGAGTCGACGTATTCTCTGGCGCAGCTGTATCACAGCAGAGAATTCGCTCTCATGGTTCCTCGGATAAGTTTATTTCCATTGTTTGTAAGCATGAGAGTGATTCGCAGCTCGGCGCAAGTTGCTGAACTCACAAATGCGTCTTTCACTGCACCTCTGTATAGCTATCAGTTGACGAGAGTGTGTGATGAATCCGGTACCTTAGATTTCGCTTCTTATCTGGATGTCGGGAGGACACAACGATGCTTCGGTGGAAAAATGGCTTACGTATGCGTATAAGGGCCTACCAACACCCAAGCATGAGTTGATACGAATTATATGTTCTTGTTTGAGGGGAAACTGCTGTTACCTATGTCTACGTAACGCACGATTATCCCAGCATACAACCTTCGAGTTGCGCGTTGACGTTCGATTTGGGAACGACGGTCGATGGGTCAAAGTTTAGGCGCTCGTGCTACCCCCGGCGTTAAATATCCCATTAGGGGCTGCCACTTGGCCTCGCAATCGGTTTCTTGAAGTTGTTCCGTGACCACCACCTTCCTCTGCCTGTTGTGCATGCTGGCACTGTTTCTCATCCAATAAAATTTTGATCTCATCAATACACCAGTTTCACGTCGAGGTAAGTAATACCGTTGTAGGCGGGTCAGACCTAAAATTGTCCCAGCATGCGCGGCGAGCTCATTCTTGAAGCTTGAGGTTTTGGTCCAAACCATAGTCAACTGGGTATGCACACCGCTAATAGTATGAACCGGACTAATTATCGTTTTTTGGCAGGAAGCACGTCTCAAACTTCTTACGTACTGGTCATCTTAGGGTGTTTGACGCCTCGAGAAAGTAAGTCGCTGGGTTGGGACACGTCGGATCCGATTACACGGACCTGCAGAATTGATGGGATTTGTGCAGCCCATTTAAACAATCAACAAGTATCGTAGTGGACCTCTCGCTACAAAAAAGCCACCTAGCTTGTTCTTCGTAGTATCGACATGTCGGAGACTGGGGAGAGGCACGAATCGACTTGGCTGCAGGACGACGCACCGTTCATCCACCAGCTTCCGCCAGAAATCTTTGTCGATATACTTGAGCGATGCTCCCCGAAACAGCATCCTGTACCTCTACCATTCAGATCCCCAACCCTCCGGACATCATGGACGAGGCTCCGACTGGTCTGCAAGTCCTGGAACGAGGTCGTGTGTACCACGGCCACCTTCTGGAACACAATTGACGTCTACGCTCATACTTCCTGGCTTGCACTCTGCCTCCACCATAGTGGCCAAGCATCCCTCTACATCACCTTTCACAATGCTTCAGGATTGGTCGCTGGTTTGCCTTCGTTGGGCTCGCACGTACACCGTGTTCGCTCACTCATTTGCGGTCCCGAGTGTACAACCGACAGTGCGGGGCTCTCTAGGATCCTCTCATTTGTCAATACCCCCCTTCCGGTCCTCGAGAGGCTGGAGATCTGGCTCAACCCTAGGTCGAATCACCATGGAACGGGCCCCGCGCGAGCCAAGCTCTTCCACTCCCATCTCCCACTGCTCCACACCGTTGAACTCTGGGGTCTGTCCGTCTACGCAGACGAGCCTTTCTTTCACGGGCTGCGCCATGTCGTGCTTTCGGGGTGTTGTATCAGCCTCACGATAAACCAGTTCCTCGACTGCCTCGTTTCGATGCAACATCTTGAGAGCCTTTTCTTGACCGGTTTGAAGAGCTCCGCGAATGTCGAGAATGATCCTACGCGGTTCAACCGATCCCCCGTCATGTTACCCCAGCTTACGAGGCTTGAGCTCTCCGACCACACTCCCTCCTTCACTTCCGGATTCCTATCCCATTTACGTCTATCGCCCACTGCCTGTGTCGTGCTCGATGGGGATTTGCAAGGCGTTATAGAGGAAGACGTAACCGAGACGCTGACTTCCCTCCTGCCCCCATCACTTTCTCGGGCCATGGTCCTCCCACTACTCGCCTCTGGGGAGGTGAAGTATGTTTCGGTCGGCGCCATCGATGAGGTGTTGGAAATCCGTGCATCCTCTACTGGCTTTTGGGACGCACCGTGCAGTCTGACGCTAACGCTCCGGTCGGACGCGATCGATTTCTGGGACCTTTCAGCCGATCGCATCCTAGCAGATGTAGTGGAAATCTTAGGCGGGTCTCCCGTGGCACATCTCTCAATTACTGCGCATACGGAAGTGAGCGCAGAACGCTGGGGAGCCGTGTTTGCGGCGTTTCCTGCAATTGATACCCTCGTCATGTACGGTTACAGGCATTCCGTATCGTTCTGGACGGCGTTGGGGGCTGTGACGACGGACTTGCCGGAGAACGCCCCCAGGGTATCCTGCCTACGACTACAAAACGTCATCTACGAGGGCTTATCTCCCGCCTCCAGCACATTCTTCCATAGAGTCTTGGGGACATTGCAGACGCGCAACGACAACGGCGCACGTCTCAAGAACCTCGTAATCAAGCTAGCTAGCAGCAACTCTCAGGAAAAGGTGTCACCTCAGAAGGCCTATATTACCCGAATGCGGGCGCTGGTGGATATGGTGTCGTACTTGGAGGCATAGGCTTTGCGCCTTGAAGACCGTACGTGTATGTGTCCCGCTTACCTGTGCCAATACTCACAGTGTTACGTGTGTCTTTAGTCTCACGAGGATACGCAACCTCCCGCGGTTCGCGTAGGGCTAGACGTCCAGGAGTTCGCACATTGCGCTAGTTTCGCAGTACCTGGGGCGAACGGTGTGTGCTCTTCGTCTGTGGTAGCAGCAGCAGACCCTGATATCAATTACGTCGGCAGATACATACAAGAATTTGGAACGTGACAGCAGTAGACATATTGCTAATACGATGTGCGCCCCTCGGACAGATACCGCCGAGTTCCCCCGTCCGCCGCGCCCAGAAGGAACTAAACACTTTGCATCTTCACGCACGGTAGCTACCTATGAAAGGCTTCGCGCGTTCTTCGAAGCTGTTTCTATCTTGTTTGGGTCGTCTGATGACTTTCCTATGGACGCTCGAGGCAGCAGGGAGCAGGGAGAAGACGGATGTAGTGGTCAGGTGCACCAACGGCGCCCAGGGGCGATACGGGCATCTCCCACGACAGACGGGTTGCAATCTTGGAGACTCGAGTCATTGCGCACGTTACGGCTGCATAAGTCTATATCGCCGTTTCGAGGGATCCAGAAGGCACCTCTCGTGCGGGTTCTTGGAGATTCACGAGCGCAAAGGCGCCAGATTCTGGGATGACTTTATCGCATCTGCTTCATTCCGCTGCGCCACTGGTCTTTATCTCGTTGGAGATATCGTGATACTATTTCCCAAGACGTGCTCGCCCCTTCTATCAAGCGTTTAAGGAGAGAGCGGACCTCCGCCGCGTGCTCCGTGCGATAGCACGCCCAGCCCAAGCGCCTTCGTATAAATGCCTCACCAAGACCCGTCCGGTCGATTAGACGCACACACTCCCACCTCCTGTCTATAGCAACCCCCTCCGCAATGTCAGTCCCAAATACTGCTCCCTCTACCGCCACGGTGGTCAAAGACTCCGAGGCACCTCTCAAGGACCCTGCATTCAAGCATCCTCTGGACCCGTTGACCCCTGAGGAGGTATGTACGCACGTTGGTGCGGTTCCGATCTCCGGGGCTGATCTCGATCTCGCAGATCGTCGCCGTATCTCACAGCGTCCGGCGGTATGTCGCGGAGAAGACAGAGGTCAAGGCGGTTCGGTTCATTACGAGCTCTCTCCTGCCGCCGCCCAAGAAAGCGGTGCTCGCGTACCTCCAGATCCCGCTCCTCAGTGGCGAGAAGCCCGAGTCCGCGACAGAGATCGTGCGCAAGGCTGATGTTGACGTACGTCGCGGAAATGCCTCTTGCGCTTATGTGATATCGCTCATTTAGATTGGATGCGTAGTTCATCGACGCCGTGACTGGGTAATTATAGACAAAACTTCTCCGCCTCCAATCATTGACACGCATTTCAGGAACGCGTACAACGCCATCTTGTCTCTGAACGGCCAGGACTGGGTTGTGGACTCTATCGAGAAACTTCCCGATGGCGTCCAGCCTCAGATCTCCGTGGAAGAGCTGTTACTCTGTGAGGAGATCATACGGGCTGATGAGCGCGTTATCAAATTGGCCGCGGAAGTTGGTCAGTCAAGTCTGCTATTGTGGTAGAAGAGTGCACTAATCCCTTCTCATAGGTGTCAAGCCCGAGCAACTGCATGCCGATGGCTGGGCAATTGGTTACGACGATCGGTTCCCTTCAAATCAGCGTATTCAACAAGCCCTCGTGTTTGCGCGTTGGTCGCGCCATGAGAACTTGTATGCCCACCCTCTCGTGTGTCCCACTTCACTTCGGGTATGATCGTGCGTACCAACAACCCCATAGGACTTCGTCCCAGTGGTAGACTCTGTGACCAAGAAAGTCATCCACATCGACTTTGCGCCGCACTACAAGCGGAAGGGCGAGAAGTCCCTCTTCGACAGTGCTGGCGTGGATGTCGACATCACCGCTCCCACCACTGCACCGCCTAAGCTAGAGGAGGACGCCCTCGCCGCAGCAAATAGGAAGCGGGTTCCGCCTCCCAAGGAGTCGCACGACTTCCTGCCTGATCTCCTTGCGCAGAAGGAGGGCTTCAAGTTCCGTGAGGACATCAAGCCGCTGCACGTCCTCCAACCCGAGGGCGTGAGTTTCAAGGTCGATGGTCATGTTCTGGAGTGGCAGAAGTGGAAGATGCACATCGGTCAGTCTCGACGCCCCTCCCTTTGCGATTCAGTTCAGCTGAAGTTCGGTATTAGCGTTCCACCACCGCGAGGGTATTGCTCTGTCGACAATCACCTACAACGACAACGGGAACGTGAGGCCCGTATTCTACCGCCTGTCTCTGTCAGAGATGGTGGTCCCGTATGGCGCGCCGGAACATCCTCACCCTAGGAAGCACGCGTTCGATGTGTAAGTCAAGCTTACGTGCTTTACTAGTACGACCCATTTGCCAAACCGATTCATAGCGGAGAGTACGGTATGGGCACTATGGCGAACGAGCTCACTCTCGGTTGCGATTGCTTGGGCCAGATTCACTACTTGGTACGTCGCTCCTGGCGCGGTCGCCCCACTTTCCATCTAACCGTTCTTGCAGCCTGGCTCGTATGTCGCCCACGACGGTTCTGCGGTCGTTGTGAAGAACGTCATTTGTATCCATGAGGAGGACGCCGGGCTCTTGTGGAAGCACACCGACTACCGTGTCGGTGGCCGTTCGCAGGCAGTGCGGAGTCGGAGACTAGTCATCCAGCAGATCTGTACCCTCGCCAACTACGGTAAGTCCCCCTGGTCAGTGCGCTTTTTCGATAATTTTCACGCTAACCTTCACCGCAGAATACATCTTCAACTACATGTTCTACCAGGATGGCAACATCGAGCTCGAAGTTCGCCTCACGGGTATCCTACAGGTGTACGTCCAGGGCCAGGACGAGCCCAACAGCCCGTTCGGCACCACGCTTGCCCCCGGCATCAACGCGCACTACCACCAGCACATCTTCTCCGTGCGTGTCGACCCGATGGTTGACGGCCTGCAGAATTCGGTCGTCGAGACCGACATCATCCCGCTTCCCAACGCCCCAGTCGGCTCCGCCGCAAACCACCTCGGGAACGCATTCACGACGCGGAGCACGCCCATTGCGCGTGCGTCCGACGGCGCGCGCGAGTTCGACTATGCGACGGACCGGCGGTGGTCGATCGTGAACCCGCACAAGGTCCACGCTGCGTCAAAGCGCAACGCAGGCTACTCGATCATGGGCAAGGGCGCGACCGCGCCGATGATGGCGCTCGCAGACAGCGCGGTCGCGAAACGCGCGCCGTTCGCGAAGAAGGAGCTCTGGGTCGTCAAAGATGTCGAGGGCCCGAACGGCAGTCGGATGTGGCCGTCGGGCAAGTACGTCCCCCAGACGCGTGATACGCCCCCGGACGCGCTCCCTAATTGGGCGGCTGGCGATGAGAGCCTCTTGGGCGAAGACCTGTTGCTATTCATCACCATGGGTATGTGCGGGTTTTCTGTTGTATGACCTTTTCTGACGATGTGCCGCGAACAGGTATCACGCACATCCCGCGCCCTGAGGATTGGCCGGTCATGCCGGTCGAGCATTTGCGCCTCCTGTTCCGGCCGACGAACTTCTTCACGTCGAATCCGAGCATGGATGTGCCTGGGGCGAACGACCCCAAGAGCGTCCCCGCGTTCCCCGAGTCGTCAGATGCTTCGGCGGGTGGGGCTTGCTGCGCCCACTAATTCCCGCGCAGCGTGGTGTGCCAGGCTGAGAATCGTTATGAGAAGTAGCAAGATGTTTGTAACATTAGATTCGTCCATACGGTGTGGCGGCATCGGCAAGTGCCGTTGCAGCCCGCCGTCTATATTGATCAAGAACCGAACTTGGGTGTTCGCTAAGGGAGACACGTTGTACGAGTTGTCAAATCATGGTGGATACCAAGCCTCCAAGTGAGTATTGAGCAGTAAAAGGGCGGTACACCGGTATATACATATAATGGGTAGGAGGTGTGTTTAGTGAAAGAACCGGCGATTGGTAAGGCAGAGCCCGACGCCGGCACTCAGCTCACTAGTATCATACTAGGCTTGCAAGCCGGCCTCTAGTTTGCAGAAGGACAGTCGTTCCTACAACTAGGGGCTGGAACTATGTGTGGGGGGGTGCAGAGGTCTACCGGAGTTTTTATGATGATAACGACGCCGATAAAACATACCAGAAGTCCAAGCACACGAGGACGCTATTGCGTCACCCCTCGACATGTTTTTCGCGTCCACTTGTTACACAGGGCGCACAAAACATTGTTATTCCAGAGTGGCACCGGGGGAGGACTTGAGCTTGAGCCTCAGCCTCTAGCCGCTGTTTCATCCCACTCAGAGTTCAGACTCCGACGTTCCCGCGGGGGACCTCCGCATCGTTCACGCCTAGTATCAGACCGCCATTCCTCTGAGTCCCCTTCCCTATCCGCCGACAAAAACCACCTCAGTCACCCGCTGGTTGTCCCGCCCCCGTTTGTCTGGAGAGGGAAGGAAAATAGAAGCTGGCCTGCATATATGCCGGAAATCTCCCACCACACAATATCGGTATGCTCCTTCTGGTTCGCGATCGTCTTCGAGCTGGCTATATATCGACATCGTTTCAGATGACTTCAGACATATCGTCTGAGTATCAGACAACTACAATCGCCGAATGTGGTACTCCGGGCGCGTGTATCCACAGTATACCAGATGAGGTCCTGGTCTACATCTTTCAGTTATATGGGGTAGCTCAGAGATCGGGCTTTCCCTTCATGCTCACGTCCTGGATGAGTGTGGACAACCGGCTGATAGACCCTGACACCGAACCCCGATGGGGCCATAGACACCTCTGGACGCCCCTCATGCTAGTTTGTAGGTCCTGGCGCGCGTTGGGAGTCGCGACACCTTCCCTCTGGAGGACAATAGATGTGCGGCGCCGCAACATCGAATGGCTTAGACTCTCGCTAGTGCGTTCGCAGACCGCGCCGATCGACATTTTCTTCCATGACCCCATCAATGTCCAAAAGGCGGTCCCTTTTATCGTTCCCCATTCACACCGGATACGCAAAATATTACTTCCGCCTCTGGAAGGACATATCTGGATCGAAGTCGGTCAGATTCAAACCGCTGCAGCGTCCTTCCTTTCCGTTCTTAACGGGAAACTGCCAATACTCGATGAGCTGATGATGTGCCTTGGCGCCATGGGCACGGTACAAGGCATTATTCCTCCGAGTATCGACCTATCGGGTGCATGTGTGCCGTCTCTGCAAACTCTTCGTGTCGGCTACGTCCGCCTTTCGTGGGCAGGAGTCCTGGCATCACACCTTAAATGCGTCGTTTTCTATGCCTGTCGCGCTCTCCCCCCTCCTTTGTCACCCGACCGATTCCTCGATGCTCTTCAAGCGTGCCACAAGCTCGAGCAGCTCGAACTTCATGACAAATTTGTGTCGTCTACTCTAGGTCTCACACAAAGTCCTACCGACGTCGACCTCGGATTAGCAGTGTTTGAAACACATCGCGTCGTCAGCATGCCCTCGCTGCGCAAGGTCGCCATCGCCGATGTCACTCTTGTCGTGTCGTGGTTTCTATCGTCTCTCCAGCTCTCGGATGACGCCGTCTCGGTGTCTGCAATAGGGCTAGTGCCGCTTGTTTCCCATCATTCGGATGCCGTGCACAACACGTTTCTGTCGCTTGTGCCGCACAACAGTCGCCGCCATCAGCTATTTCCAACTGCACTTCCTAGGAGTGGCAGCGTGAATGCGGATGAAGATGGGGTTAGGCTGGAGCTCTCGTATTCTGATACATCCGTGCTGAGTTTTGAGCTACGTTGGGAGGAGCCCGACCTTGCAGACGTCGTAGATCGGGATGCCGTTTTCATCAAGGCATTAGAGGAGTTCTGTGGCCCCCTTTTTCTTGGGTACCCTTTCCAGGAACTCTCGGTATATGGCAATATGGGCGCCATCACTACCCGTGACCAATGGTACAACTTTCTGGCCCCATACACGGAGGTACGCTACCTGAGCGTGAGGGGCGCTGGGCCCGTATCCCCATTATTCGAGACACTTCGCTTCACCCGGGAGCCCCCAGGCAACAATGCCAACTTCGACCTAGACCTACCGATCTGCCCCAAGCTTCGTCGATTCCGTGTCCTAGCTGATCACAAGGAAGGAGACCTTGCACTCATAGTCGCCATGCTAGAATGCCGTGCGCTTTTGAACCTCCCGCCGGTCGACGAACTCGAGTTGCACTTTCCCCCCGAGGATCAGACGTATCTCAACGAGAAGTGTAGATACGAGGATCGATTGAACTCACTTTGCTCGGCAGTGTACTATTCAGGATGTGAGTAGTGCCGTAGGCACCGTATTCTTTTACTTCGCTTCCAGCATGCTTGTATACTATGCTACATAGTATGGGTCGTTCGAGAGTCGCATGAATTGTGGATCTGGGTATTGATAGGATTGTGAAACGTACTCAGAGGTCCGTGGAAACTACTTAGCTCAACTGACAAACAGCTTCACACATAATCATAAACCACATCTTCCACGAACACCATAAGCTGCCGCCAATACATCCCCCTCATCTCCTCCAGCTCAGGGTTTTGGTCCATCCGAGCATAATGCTCCATAAAACAGAGCACGAGCTCTTTCAGTCGCGACCCCCGAGCCGCCCGCTTCTCGAGGCAGCCCAGCACAAGCCGGAGGAGGTCGTGCGAGTCCGTCGTGTACCCCGAGCTCTCGAAACGCCGCAGTCGCAGGCAAAGTACGGCATCGGCACCCGCATTCCCGTCGCCGACGCCGGCACTAAGTGCTTCCCACACCGCTGTCAAAGTCCCGTCCCCAGACACCTCGAGCACCTCCAGCGTTGGGAATGTAGTGAGCACAAGGCCCCATATGGTAGCATCGAGTCCATTCTGGTTTCCCTCAAGGGAGAGATGTGTGAGCGGAGCGTCAAAGAAGACGTTGAACAGGTCCCCAACTCCCTGGTCGAGGGAGTCCTCCCAGAGACCGGCCATTTGCAAGTAGACCGCCAGCGAGAGGGACCCCGTCTGGTTGGGGGGTGTGATCATTTCGTAAGTGTTCGATTCTACTTTCACCGTGACGCTGGTGACCGCCGAGGATGGCGCCAATATGGGCAGGACAAGCTCACGGAGGGTCTCGTAAGGGGGCAAAAGGTCGGAAAGTGTTTCAACCACGTCGTCCTCGGTGGCATTTCCGAGCAAGCCCTCGAGGTCCACCTGTACGAAGGCGGAGAGGTGGAGGTGAGACAGAAATGTGGAGGTGACCCGAGGGGAATGGGCGATCACAGAGAGTGTGGTAAGTTGCGACATATCGACCGGACTTCTGGCCAATGTGACATCCGCCGCCCTACCGAGGCTATTGAGGAACTTGGTGAGGTGAAGCTCCATCAACTGCGAGCTCCCCGACAGAGCCCCCAGGAACTGATCGTATGTGAGGGGCGTGCTGCAACTATGGAGAACTAGCTTGCGTAGTCCGTGCAGGAAGGGGAAGTCCACGGGAAGCGATACACCCGACCGTGACAGCTTGAGATCGTGAAGATGCGGATGACGATGATGAGATAGGCGCAAGTTGAGTCCCTCCGGAGGGTCTTGGATTTTCCACCAGAACTCGAGCCTTTCGAGCGCAGGTATCTCGCCATCGAACAAAGGCAGCAGACGTGGAAGCCAGGCCTTGGGGATGCAATCAGGAAAGACAATGGACCGAAGACGCTGCGCATGCGGCTGCAATAGTTTCAGGCGATTCTTGCGCAGGTGTTAGTGATGGAAAATGATATCCAGCGTCGCCTTCCCGGAGTTTCGCGAACATAGGATGAGCCAATAGGGACGGGAGTACACGTCGATTGTTCTCCACAACGTGGATGTTTGGTCTATGGCATCGCGCCAATGCCGACACACACACCTAAATTTCCTCCACGGTTTCTTCTGCTCGCAAAGAGGATACGATGAATCAAACGTGAAGATATTCAAAAGGATCTCGTATGGAAGTCGGTGGATAGGCAAGACGTCGAGGTTCCGGGCGTTAACCGAGCCCAAGTGCACCTCCATCTTCACGAAGGTGCCGGGCTTGATGTAGTAGAGGCGTAGAGGCTGACCCTTCCGAGACACACAAGATGCAGTAGCAAAAGTACTGGAGTTGGTCTATGACCGTCGACGTCGACGCTCTAGAACTTCTGAAGATTAGACGGATGATGCGCGTGAGGGTCAGTGATCAATTACTTGACGGATTCTTAGACGTTCTCTGATGTTCATGAAATGCGCATACTCCTGGCCGCCACAAATTGCGATACGTTGCGACACTTTGCACCGACAATGAGAGCTGAGATGGCGGGATTTTCGAAGGCGTGGTCCGGGCGTCTAATTAATGCGCACTCGAGACTACTCGAGAGGATCCCACCGGCCCTGTCTTCCGCGACGAGTCCAATTGAACTGGTCGACGCCCAAGGTCGAGCTCGAGTATCCAAGACACGGCGCATCGTAGCATTCGAATATTAATATGTCGGGCGTCAAATTCAAGATTTACATTGATATGTCCGCTTCCTCTCTTTTCATGAGGACGCGAGAGGCGGAGGCAGAGGCCGCGCGCGAGTAAGCTTGCACAGTGGAAAGGCGCCAACTAGGCTCGTCGCAATTATAGTCCCGCTGCTCGTTGCGTACGTTCAGCTGCCAGAAGTCGGACGTCGAAGACATATTCGAGACTCTGAACTTTCCCGACACTCGCATAACCTCCGGGATGCCGGCGGCGAACGGGTCCATTAGCATGTACTGTCTTGGAGATGAGATTCTGGAGCCAGTGGCCTCAGTTTACGCACACTGAAACGGAGCTCGCGGTTCACGTTGGTCTCGGTCAAATACTAGACCTAGGGCGAATATGATCCCTACTCCGAATTGGTTTTCGCGATGAAGGGGTTCAGGAGAGCTCAGAGTTTGTGTAGACACGCGTACCTGAGCTCGCAGACTATGGTAGTCTGTGCAGACACGTTCTGCGATCTACTTTGAATGGCACCCTAGGTGTACTGGGCGTTATATTCCTCCGACATAACTGACTGTCTGGAGCCTGAGGCCCACGCACCACATCGCGCGATCGAGGTTCTTTACAATTGGGGTAACGAATTAGTTTACAGTCTCCGCGTGTCAGTATTATTCTACAGTGAGACGTATGTGCGAATGGCGAAACGCTACAACAGGTATCGAAACATGCAAAGCAGCGTCTGCGCGGCCGCAAAGTCAGGGTGGTCTAGGGATACAGGCCTTCCGATCAGTCCTTCCTCATCTCTCTCGTTCACCAGGTCCAACCATGCTCCATCTACACGTCAGCGCGGGGCCGCGAGGTCGAACACATCACGCGATGATGTCCAGCGTCTGCGTGCGTGCCAGACCGCGTCCTCGGGCCAGCCGAGGCGGGATGTGGGCCACGGGCGGCGTGGACGCTCGCGAGGAGCTTGCGGAGAAGCTCACACTGCGCGAAGGCGTCCGACCCAAGGCGCGGGTCGGGGAAGCGGGGGGCGTGTCCTGCGGCGCTGGCGAGCCAGCGGGAGAAAGCATAGGGCCGCTCACCCGTCGCCGCTTGTCAACGTGGGTGCGGACGATGTCCGCAGGCGGCGTGGCCACGGGTGTAGCGCTGGGGCGGGATGCTCCGCCCGAAAACGCGCGCTCGAGAGTCGCGACGGCGGCGCGGAGGAATGCGGGGTCGACGCGGGGCGGGCCATCGTCCATGCCAGGCTCGTCGGCAGGCACAAGAATCTTCTCCTCGGGGAGGTCGTCCGGCAAAGGCAAGTACTTGTCGTTGCGCATATATGCGCGATACGCGGCCGTAGGCTTCTTGCAACCCGATGGGATGCAGAACGGGTATGCGCCGAGTGGGCGGGTGACGTATTCTTGGACCGCCTTCCAGTCCTCCGGACGCCAGTTGGCCTCCGCCTCCTCTTGGGTTACCCAGTTGATCGCAAGCAACCGGTGGAGGAGCTTCCCGGAGAGACGGTAGTGATCGGCGCAGCGGAGAGAGGTACGGACGTAGCGATCGTGCATGACCAGGGTTTCGCGAGGGTTTGTCCACACCTCGGGTGCGCGGAGGTCCCGTGGCTTGGCGAGTGGCTCGTAGGCGAAATCGCGTACTTTCACTCCCACAGCCTTCGCCCTCTCCATGCACTCTTCGTCGTTTTCGTGGACGTCGTCAATAATTTCCGTAGGTGCGGGTGAAGCCGCCGAGACGTAGAATTCGTCGCCATCGCGGTCGACGGAAGGGAAGATGATGGGGAGGACCAAGGGAGCATCGGGAGGAGGGACAGTTTTTGCAACGGTGAGGGTAACGGACATGGACTCGTTACTCCTTTTGCGCTTCAAACTGCTCGGTCCAGAGAGCGAGGTGGTCGGGTAGCCGATTCCGATGATAGAATGGGAGGGGGGTGCGGTAAGGTGAAGGCTGTATCCATCGAGTCGGGCCATGACGGTCGAGAGTGTCAAATGGTATGGTTTGTGAACAAGGCAAGGTGCGGAAAAGGCCCTTATATACGCTCCTGGACGCCACTCGCGTTGTTGTCGTCGTGGGCGGAGGTCCGGAGATGGTGGTCAATGCAAAAGGTCTATGCCTGTGCAAAAGCGTCCACGGCCACAATAGCATGAGTTCCGATCAAATTCCCACGGTCAATCCGGCCCGGCTCTCACAAGTAGGCATAAGTAAAGTCCAGTTAATGATAACCACATTCTGGCTTGCCTATAATAACCCCTTACTTACTCGGGCTATGCCGGTTGACATGGGAGGTGGGCTTCTTTTTTTCGTCGGCTCCACTTACGCTTAGATCCCATGCACAATGCCAGTTTCAGATTTCTGGTGTCCATACTTCTCACATGAAGCGATTGTACGTCGAACCTATCGACAAGTGATCGCTTGGGACGGGGGTGTCAAACGCAAGATTGATGCTACGACCTACGGGAAGTTCCTTTCAAAGAATTGAGTGTGAGTGCCGGACACTCGCGGTGTTACTTGTTTTCTTGTTAAATAAACACATCAAAGTTGAATGGCACACGGAGCAGACTCAAGCCTCACAAACTATATTTCAATATGCGTTGATCTTTTAAACGGTCGGGATATGTGCGAAGGTTTAACGCATTAGGCTCCTTGAACCTTTCCCACTTCTTGCATTGATCCATGCGAGCAGTACGTCGCAGACTACTAAAATATGCTCGCACTCTCTAATGTTGCTGACTCACGCCCTACGAATTTACAAAGGTTTCGAAAATTTGCGAGGATAGTTCTCTCTGCCCTAGAACATAGGACGTCCGTCTTTCGCGCTTTCCATGGTCTCCGCGAGCTGCATATTTCGGGGGACGGCTACCCTACGCAACTGCTGGCTTTGCTGGCGACAAAGATGTCACATGGCGCGAACGGTGAAGGTGTATCATCGCTTGGACCCGTAGTGCTCCGGGCTCCCGGATCTCCACACTTGGTTATTGAAGGCCTTCTGTGGCGCAAGGGAGTGTTGCAGGATATGGGCGCTCATCTTCAAGCCCGGGCGCATTTCCAGGGTACTGCACTGCGACAATTGCACAACGTTGGACTACGTGGGCGGCAGAAGGATGCGTTTTCGAACAGAGAATATCGCGGGAACCTTGCCACGCTTCGGAACATCTGCGATATGGTGTACAAAGACTCGGACATGGAGTAGGATGCTCATGTTGCTGGACTGTATACATCATTACACGTGTACTACTGTGTACACATCAGCCTGGATGCTCAGAGGGTCCTACCAGTAATAGAAATGGCACACGGCTAAATAAAATCTGGATAATGTCCATAGTAAGTAGTAGTAGGCGTGAACGGCTTCTTTGGCAACTTGCGAGTCACCGACGGAGCCATCGATAGCGCCAGCGTCCGTGTACTGGAACTCTTCTGTCAGCTCGTTCAGCTCCTCCTCGTCCTTTCCAATGCTCTTTAAGAACGCCCCCTTTCGGCCGCCAGAGCAATTCAATATGAGCCGTAACAATGTGAGCTTACGGAGCCCCCGCGATGCCCGAGCCCTCAAGTATTCCAAAATCACACCGTTCAACGCCTCATCCCAATCGGCAAACTTGACCACAATCTTCGTCAATCTCGGGCAGACCAGGGCCTCGCCTGGGTCGGATGCCGTCACCAGCGACGTATCCTCGATTTGAAGCGCCTGGAAGAGCATCGCCGGGTAGCCACGCCCGATGAGATAGAGCTCCTTGACCCGGGGGAAGCCGTTCAAGAATTCATGCCAGAGATGGGGGTCCTGCGCCCACGCCCAGTCGCCGCAGACAGTGAGCGCCTCGATTGGTGAGCCATTGAGCAGATCCCAGAACTCCATCATACCCTCCGTAAGATAGGCTGTCCAACCGTGCTCGAGCGTCGGGAGGCGGAGTTGCAGACTGAGCTTTAGAACGGTCGACGTCGCACCCAGTATCTCAATATCACAGATATCGTCATGAAGGGCGACAACTGCGTGGCGAGGGTCCCGCAGAGGAACTCGGGGTACGTCGGGCCCGTCGGTTGGCAGAAGAGACGAGAAGGGCGCTTCTGGGATCGCGTCAATGTCATCGAAGTACCCGACTACGTCCACCTTGAGACCTGGGGTAAGTTCGAGATGGGCTAAGAGCCAGGAAATCACGGCAGGATCGTCACTGATGCGGAAGGAACGGAGTTTCGGGAGTTTGATAGTGCGTTCGGGTGGGGCGACCTGTGATGTCGTTGGCGGCTCCTCGCACAGAGTGGATGAGACGAAGCCATCCAGGAGAGACAGTTTCTCCAACAAGTGGCAGCCATTTAAGACATCGAGAAAACAGTCTAGAGACGACAAGCCGAACGCAATGTCTGCCACGCACGCAGACAGTTCGAGTGTTTGAAGGCGAGATAGGGCGTCCTGGTTCCAGCGTACAGTGGCATACGAGAGACGGAGATGACGCAACCCAGGTAGATGGGACTCGGCGAAGTCGATCAACGAGTGCTTCATCTGCTTTCTCCACGCACGTACGTCCGGCCGGGGAGGTACGACCGGCATCACGAGTTGGCGTAGTCGTGGCATAGGCGAACGAAACAGAGATGCAAAGGCTATAATAGCTGCGGGAGAATCCTCGGGGTAGAGGGGAGGGAAGTACAAGCCGTGCAGGCGATGTAAATTGGATAGGAGTGGCTCCGAGGTCGCCGCCTGGATCGCTGACTGGAGATCATGGAAGGTCAAGGTAATTTGCATCCTCTTGGAGCGCGAGAGCGCGAGCTCGAACCACGCAAGGTTCCCGTAGACCTCGATGCTCGTCCAAAGAAACGGGGTCGAGACACCCAGCTCGCGCCATGCGCGGCAGACCAGCATCAGCTGCAGCCAGTGACAGCTGTTTCGGCTCTTCTTCCGCCTAAGCGAGTCCACTCCAAGCTCTGGGTCGAACTCGTAGCTCGGGGTACCATGATGTGATGCAGCCTCTTCCTCGTAGAGGCGGAATATCTCTACCAGGAGTTCGATTGGGAGAGAATAGATGGATACTTTGGTACGGCTGTGCGGGACGGAGCGTCGCTTTACAAGTCTAACCTGGTGTAATGGTTCAAGCGGGTAGCCAGTCAGCTACATGTACAATGTCCGGACGATTATTCTGCTCGAACATACCATGGTGGTCTCCGTTGCTACACTTCCCCGCCTGATCTAGGAGTCTTTAACTTGTGCCGCGCGGGCAACAGCAATGTAAAGCGAGTCTATGAAACGGCGCTAGAGATTGAGCCAAAGTGCCCACCAGGAATGGCCTCGGGCCCATTTATAAGGTGGAAATGACCCTGGAAAAACAACACGCACCACGAGCAGCATAGCAGCAAGTTCAGATCGTCCAGAATAAGGTAACGGGGCTGCGTATAGCTCACCATTGCTACACGTGTTGTGAGTTAGCGACGGGACAAAGTACGCGCAAGGGCGAACTTGTAGTCAGCGTGTTCAGCCCATCTTCTGAATGGATGACTACGTAGGCACACCTCCCGACAGCGGCGGCAAGATTCCGCGGCGTCATTGTCCTGTACAAAGTCAGTAGTTCCCAACAAGGCAAGCGTCGTATACGTTCAACCAAAGGAACGACGAGCGCAAGATTTAGAATACAATGTCATCCAGGAGTAGTGGGACGGCATTGTAGCATCAGGAAATGTCGTGTGGGGATTTGTATATTCCGGGATCTTATGTTCGCAACATAGCACAGACATGGAAGGGCGACAGCGCGATAGACGCTGCTTGGCAGTTCTAAATGGAGTACAACGGGTGATTACTATCGTATGTAGAAAGGGTGGACCCACCGCACTCTGTTGCTAGGCACGAAACGTTCCCATTTGTGCGCCACGGCATTCGCAACAAGCAAGTTTCGGCTGCGGAGCTTGACCACTCGAATAGAGCATTACAGGGCGCAGCAGATACGGAAAGAATTGCGTTCGATGCTGCATGGGACATCAGCATGTTGGATCTCCGGAGAGCACGTTTTCTCTGATCTTACGCGAGTAGAAATGAGTCGGAGTAGTTCTGCTCAGGCTGCATCCTCTAACTCCCAAGTTATGCCGTCCGTGAGCGAGGTCATTTCTTCTTGGTACAGAGCCAAGGTCGTTGCGTAGGCTTCGCGCTGCTCGACGCTAGTGGAACGGATGCGGAGCTGGAGCATCTTCAACTGGGGACAGCCAAAGTCGTGCCGGCGGCGGAGCATGGACAATACAAGCTCTATTAGTCCGTCAGAGTACACCGCACCCCGTATGACGATGCTCTTTAGCTGTGGGCAGGCTGGTGTGTGCAAGGCTTCATCTTCGTCGGCCTGAAAAAGCGTATGCTGGAGGGCAGAGAAAAGCGGCGAAGGGTAGCCACCTACTAATACGCCGATAGATTGCAGTCCCGGAAAGGCAAAGAGCAGTCGCGTCCAGGCCACCGTGCTCACAGCAAAGCTAGAGTCCGCAGCGTAGATGTCCAACGTCGCGAGGGGGGATCCGAGGCATAGCTCGCGGAAGTCGTCCAGCGCACCCTCAGCGTATTCATCCCAGTCGAACAAGCTTTGGGGCTCCAGCTCCACCGTCAGATTGAAATCGACGGATCCGGTCTCGTCTGAATAAACGCTTAATACGAATGAGCCGTCCGACACCACGGTCTGTCCGTGTACCTTAGCCAATGGCATTTGAGCTAAGGCCCTACCCGCCAAGTCTTGTGGGAGG
Source organism: Trametes hirsuta (assembly GCA_001302255.2). Taxonomy (NCBI): domain Eukaryota; kingdom Fungi; phylum Basidiomycota; class Agaricomycetes; order Polyporales; family Polyporaceae; genus Trametes; species Trametes hirsuta. Next base: position 1,812,243 of record CP019370.1, on the reverse strand, counting down.
AGCGATACGAAGAGCCTTCGCCTGGTGCGAAGTTCATCGTTGGACAAGCTTCCGATGACGCGAATGGAAGCACAATGCGGCATGCGAAGCCGTGCAAGGCACCACGAAGTCGTCGCTGGGGTATCGTTGATGAGAAACTGGCGCATGTACGGTAGATCTACCACACGGTCGGAGACGGAGCCGAGGGGTAAAAACGTCGCTGCAGAAGACAAGAATCGGTCCCACAATTTCAGCTCTTCCAGGCTCTTGCATCCTTCGAGGACATCCAGGAACTGACTGTAGGAGAGGAGAGGTCCGTGAGGCACACACGCCACAAGCGATAGCGAACGGAGGCGGGAGACGATACGAGGAGCCCATGCTATCGCAGCGCAAGCTAGATTTAGTGTCCGTAGCGCAGGAAAATGCTTGTCCGAAAGAGAGAGCAGGGTATACCCAGGAAGCCTACTGCGACGGGGATGTGTGGCGGGAATCACTAGCTCCTCTAGGTTGTATAATTGCTTCCGGAGAAGGGGGAGAAAGGACGGCATGTCCACTTTGTGACCCTCTGCGAGCGGAAAATGAAGCAGCGGGAGGTGCAGTTTGCGAATCCTGTGGGCATGAGGGAGGACAAGCGGCACAGCGACGCGTGCTGCGCGGTAGTGGTGGAAAAACAGCGCTAATGGAGCACTTTGGGAGCGAATCAGCGCGAGCTCAAGCCATCTAGTGTCTGAGCCACTGATGTCGATATCCTGCCACAGTGTGGGAGAGGAAACAATAAGGTCGCGCCAGAAGCGGCATACACGCATAAGAAGGAACAGATGGCATTGACGATGAACCGTGTTGCCATCGTGTAGTGTTTTTTGCATTTCCCAGTGCGTTGTGAATATCGTGAGGAGAATCTCACTGGGAAGGCCTTGAATGGGAGAATCAGGAAGACGGCATCGCGAAGAGTTGATGGTAAAGTCTATTGGGCCCGGTTCGATACGCATCTATGTGGCTTTTGAGCAAGTCCGAGTGGGGAGCGCTGGATGGCCCCATGAGACTCACGCCGTCTGTTAGATCCTGCCCCGTCCCCTTCATCTAAATGTACAGACTCAGTTTGAGGGCTCGCAGAAAATGCTGGAGAAGGGACCGGACGCGCGACCCTAGAGAGCTGGAGAACGAGCAGAAGGAGCCATCGCAGTAGTGGTCAGGAAAGAGAGGCAGATGCATTAGACGCCCTTACGACGAGTTAACCAGTTCAGGCCCTTTGAATTTCCGTCGAACTGTGGTTTTAATTTACGAGGGAACGATGGAGTTACTTTCCGAGACGACGAGACGGGCATACAGAATCCATGATTCTAGAGCTACAAAATGAAGGGGCATCCGTCCATGAAACTACATGTAGGTATCGTAACAGACAAGGCGAGACACCTCACAGAACGCTGGGGAGGTCCATACAGTCGCTCGGAACAGAACTATTATCCAAAGGCCTCGACCATTTATCTAAAATGCAGCAGTTAGTGGGGAGCGATAGAAAACAATAAATAAGTATCGAAACTTACCGGGACAGGCGAGGAAGTAATTATCCATAGCACCCACGAATCTTTCCTGGTACTCGTTGGGAGGAACAACCGTCACCTCCTTTCCGGAATTGAGGCCCTGCTTAGCCTTATACTCCAAAGTCTTGGCAAAGGTGTAGCTCCCTTTCGAAGAATGAGCAAGGGCTCACGTAAGGATAGGCGAGGCCGCGACGTACCGATAGTATCGACGAGGCCACAGACCATTTGTTTATTCTCTTCGTCTATTCCCAGAAGAAGCCTACGCAACGTCACGGTCCTTCAGACATAATACGAGGTGCTTAAAATACCGAAAACCCACGAATAATCCATGATGTTGCTCTTTGCCAAGAAATCGCAATCTGCCTTCACCGCCTCCTGCAGGATGACCTTAGAATGGGGTCGTACCAATGTCAACGCACGCTGTTGGCCTACACCCCCAAAACAGATAAGCTACGACATAGTTTCCGCACATCACAGACGCACCTTCGATCCACTCTCCGTCGAACAGGGTCTTCGACCCGGCGCCGGTACTTGCCTTCACCTTGCGCCCCTGCATGCCCTTCAGGTCGAACGTCTTGGTGATCTTCTGATCATAAAAGAGGTTCTCCATGATGAGCAGGTCCGCCTTGGCCTGTGTGGTGCCGCTCTCGAGGTTCCGGATTTCGACGGTGTAGAATCCCAAGAGCTTCGCAAGGACGGTGGGCTTGCTCGCGGTGGCTTCCATGTACTTGAAATAAGACGGCCCGAGGTCTATAAGGACCTGACTGTAGCAGACGACTAACGTGAGTCTTCAGGGGATAGGCTTGGTGCAGTAAACTCACAGGTCAGCGACGTTCCAAGCATTGACGAGTGTCTTGATGATAAATCTGTTGTCTGTCGTCTTCCAAAAGTTTGAGCGACTCTTCCCGCCTTCCGCCACCCAATTTTCGCTCCGGGCTAGGCTCTTCAGGAATATATCTTCGACACCACACCTCTTGCGTAGTAGATCGAATTGTTTCGCGTAGTACACCGTGCAGCTGAACCGCAGGCGTTTACCGATCGTCCAGTCGTACTTGATGTGTGGGCGATCGTCGATTGGAGGCGTGTCGGCAGAGAGTAGGCCGTGGTGCGGCGCGGCAGGCAGAGGACGTTGCAAATCTACGGGCTTGAGGACGTAGCGCATCGCCGAGGTGAGTGAGTTCGTGAATGCGGCCGTGAACGTGCTCTTGCTAGGCGACACAGAGTCATCAGTCTCGGGCTCGGGAGGAAGCGATTTCTGCGGATCTTGCACCTCCTTGGGCGGAGGTGGTGGTGCCGGAACTGCGACGATACTAGCGCTATCTAAACCCACTGTAGACCCGTCACTATCGGACACAATGGAGGATGCCTTGCCGCGCCGAATGTTAGTTTCAACGAAACCGGACGACGAACGACGACTGTCGGAGAGTGAGAGGGACGACTGTGAACTGCTCGCTGGTTTCGCCACAGCTTCGATATCGTGCAAAATCTTTCCCGCGGCTTCAACCGCTTCTGGCATACCGCTGACACGCCCGTCTGCCGCCAGAGTAGAAAGTTCGATAGCCGGCTTCGCCCTTACGGACCTAGGAGACTCTACGCCACTGAGCTTGGCGCTTGGGGACCCAAGCAAGGAAGACGTCGTGCCAGAGTCCACAGATGCCTTCTGCCGTAGCACGTCTCGGATGGAGATGAGAGAAACGGGCTCTCGAGGGTGCTCTTTCCTGCTAATGACAGCGGAGAAAGCTTCCGGCTCTTGCCACCCGGCGTCGTCGTGATCGGGATCGGGCTGGGGTACCGAGCCAGACACTAGACGTTTAAATGACTCGCCTGCTCGGAAGATCGACGGCCTGTCTGCGGCCGGTGTTGTAGGCGGGGCGTGAGCGTGACGCGTGATGTTTCGAGGACCCTTCATGTTCGAAAGTTCGCGTTGATAGTCCACGGTACTACGTGCAGTCTGAGTTGGTAGCCAGTCCGATTCAGCACCTCTGAAAGCTCACCTAAGGGTAAATGCGATAATGCTCCCCCAGTCGTCCTCCCTCACGATGATGTTCCCGCCTGGTACGGCATGGCAACCGCTTTGCCACCACTCTGGTTCAGGACTGATCGGCGTGTCGTTGAGTGTCATACCTGCAGGTAGGTGTGACGAATGCTTCTTCTCCCAAGCAGATAGACGGCGTGTCGCTCCACGAGCAGCGGTGAAGAACGACCGACGTACGTCATTGAGGCCCTTCTCCGGCGCCTGCGATAACTGAGCATAAAGATCTTGCTCTGTGCGCTGAAACTTGTGCCGTAGGCCGGACAACAACTGCAACGAGTTGACGTCGTCGAGAGAGGTGGAAACCGGCACGATGGGTCGGTCATCAGGGGAAGGCGTGAGGGTTGGTGTAGAGGAAGAGGCGTTCCCTGAGGACTTAGGGACGCCCGGAAGCGGGGCAGTAAGGAAAGGATACGAACTCGGAACTCCCGGACTATCCACTACATCCGGGCTCGAAGGAGCAGTAGGAGACGGGAAGAGGCGTCCAGTGGGGGTAGGGATTGAGTCATCATCGTCATCGAATGAGTCGTCTGCTGAAGGCAGTCGGGGTAGAGTCTTATGAAAGGAACTAGGATTTTCCGAGATGAATTTATCTTCCTACAAATCCTATTAGCATGGCTACTGAGGGGGCAGCTCTACGTGACACACCAAGTGATCCATGTGGTCCGAAAGCCCTTGCCACCATCGCATGATCTCGCGTCGAAGGGCCCGCCGATCGTCGCCGGGCAAACCCAGAGCCGTCTTGGAGTTCTTGCGCTGTGGACCATCGGAGGCCTTGTCCGTCCCTTTCCGGCGCAGGATCTGCAATCGTGGTACCCTCACCTCGAAGAGGTCATTCACTTCCGATATTGTGATTGTCACTGATCGTCCTTTGAATGCGAACCGACGTAAGATGTTAAGACGTGCTCGGGGTATAGGAGAGTCCGCTATTGACCACGGTTTGGGCGGAAGCGCCGTGTGCTCGCATGGCGGGTGATCAAGCGTATGAATAGCAGGTGAATAGACCAGGAGCTCCATGTACTTCGCGAAAGAATATAGGCTGGAATGTTTGGTTAGACCTATCAGCATCAATCCAGTTAGTAGTACAAAGCACATACTAAGAGCCATCGTGCATTACTTCTCCATCCGTCTCCTTCCCGCATACGGCGCACCTGTACCACATATGTATCGCATCGTCAATGGAAGCTTTCTGATCAACATCGGGAAGGGAAACGATTGAAGTGAGGCGAATTCCACCATGGATGAATCTTCGGTCGTGTTCCACTCGTCGGAAGTGGCAGTCCGGGTGGACGCACGGGTCCTCCGCTGTAAGACACCACTGCATGATAGTCTCTCCAAGCGACTCGTCCCACCACCGCCCACGTTGGTAATAGCGGTAGTGTATCCACTTTCTTCTGTGACCGCCGCACGCTACGCGCATTGCAAGATGGTCTTCGGCGGAAGAGGCACCGACCGGCTTGTCGGAAAGTTGAGGCAGGGAGATGAGGACACTTATCCCCGGCACATGCTCCGAATACAGCACCGAGAAACCCTGGTGACGAACGAAGCCCGACATACCCACAATACCTCGAACTAGGGACTCCTTGCCTTGCCAACCAAGGAGACTAGTCAGAGCAGCCTTCTCGTCGCCGGCCAAACGTCGCCCAGGGTCCTTTCGTTCTTGCTCGGCGATGTCGAGGAGAAACCGTGGAGCCGAGAACACAACTCCAGGCGTAGTAGAGAGAAGGTCTTTCCAAGACTCAATGCGTCTTACACCAGTAGTGTACGGCATGTGATTGGATTCCTCAGAACCCTCTTGGGATAGGCGAGACGAGACCGTAGATAGCAGGGACAAGCGTCGAGGAGAGATCCCGCCATCGGGACGTTGTGGAAGAGATGTGTGCCGCGAGAACTTCTGCGCTAGGGGGAGCTCTAGGGACCCGCGGCGAACGACGGGCGCAGCATTAGTAGCGCGTTGGATGAGGTCTTCAGTTTTCTTCGACAGGAACGACCATATCCCGGAACCCGAGTTGCGATTTGACTTGTCCTTGACATCTGGAGTGCTCGACGAACGTTCCACTAAAGGAAAGGTCGGCAGAGTAGGAATGGTGGACTTTGGGTAGTGAAGCTCGACATGAGAATTGGCAAGAAGATCTTGTTCCAAGAGCAGCGAGAGATAAGTGTAGACAGATAAGCGCAGAGCACGACACAAAGCAGTATACTGAGGAAGAGACGACAACCCCTTCAGCCTAAAGGTACCGCCTACAACCTGGAGAGGGTCCTCACAGGACAGGAGGCAATCTAGGAACGTCTATATCAACGGCTTCAGTGCTTCAGAACTTGTTCTTACCGTCCCATTCATGTAAACCGTAGAGTATCGCCGCGTCGGCATTACCTTCCGGCCCAGCCGTCTTGGGCAGGGCAAACTCGCTTGCCGTAAATGAGCAGCCTGTCGCCGGGCGTACCAACCTGAAGCCCATGTCTTCCATCGGTTCCGCCAGGTGAGAGGCCAGTCCGGAGACGGATAGCAGTAAATGCTTCACGGAAGGTTTGGGTGAGGGCAGGGATGGTTTCCTCGCCAAGGCTCGGAGCTGCTCGAGGGCGGCGTTGCGCTCCTCGTCCGTCGGCATGTTTTCCGTGTCGCTATCCTCGAGCACAACCTCTCGCATTCTGCTGCGGTTCTTGACGGTCCTCCCTTTTGCCTTCTCTTCCTCCTCCCTCTCCTTCTGGGCCCGCTCCTCTGCCCTGCGTTTCTCCTCCTCGTCGTAGTGGCATTTCCGCACGTACCTAGCACGCCGGAGCCCCGCAAGCCAGCCCCCGCGCGATATGCTTGCGCCTAGGTCGTCTAAGGATGACTCTATGCGCTCTGCCCAGGTTTCGCGGTCGCGAAGGTCATGCTCCTCGTCGAGTGCGCGCGAGACGAACCGATGAAGATGGGCACGCGCCTCAACGGTCAAGGTAATACTAGAAGAGAGTCGGCTCAGCCGAAAGGAACTAGACGGTATGTCGGGGAGCGGTTTCTCCTGGGACATCGCGGTGCGTCGCCGTGCACGATACGGAGATGAGCGACGCGACTGCTACTGCAGTAAAGATGGCATGTCGTGGGGGTGGAAGAGGGAAGAGGTGCGCATGCCGCGAGCAGCGTCATGCCGGCTCGGCTCCCGAGATGCCAAAAGAGGCAATTCCCCAAAAACATATGGAGTCGACCAAATATTCTCGTCTTGCAGTACGAGGTGTGGTAGTCTACGGCTGGGATTGAAGATGTACATTACACAGCTGGTAGTTTTACAACACGCCTCACATTACATCTCACCGCACTCTGTAAAACATATAAACACATCGGACCGGAAAATACAACCTAGACAACGTACCAACTATCTTCACGGCCAGTTTAGGTCTGTTGTTCGGGCCCGTCGGCACATTCTCTATCTTTCGGAGAGTGAGCATGCCGTCTATCACCCTACCGAACACAACATGCTTCCCATCCAGGAAGTCGCATTTCGCGGTAGTGATGAAGAATTGGCAACCGTTCGTGTTAGGTCCTGAGTTAGCCTGAGGTGCTGGTCAGGATTCCGAAAAATCACAAATGAAGAAGCTCCGATGTTTCTATTACGCACCATGGACAAAAGGCCAGGACCGGTGTGCTTTTCCTTGAAGTTCTCATCCTGTGGGTGTCAGCGCTTGAACCATAAGACCCGACGGTACGTAGACTAGCTCACCGGGAATTTGTCTCCGTATATTGAGAATGAGCCAGTCCCGTCTCCTTTGATGAAGTCGCCGCCTACACATCACAATCAATAGACTTATAGGACGAAATGCACGTGTGGTGCGCACCTTGTACCATGAAGTTGGGCACACTGCCTCCTCAAGCATGAACCAAAGAGCGTGAAGATGAGCATTCGAGAACCACTTACACTCTAGATGCATGCGCTGATTAGAAAGCGTAAACAAAGCGACCAGTTGCGGGGTTCTAGCGTGCTCACCGATGGAATATTGCTCCCTTATACCCCTGCGGGCGTGAGTTCACCCTAGACATACCACTATTTAGGCCGCCGGTACGCAATTGTTTCAAACTTTGAAAGCACACCTGTATTCTCCAGTACACAACTGTCGGAAGTTCTCCGCAGTTTTGGGCACGATGTCGCTGAAGAGTTCCATCTTCATGCGACCTGCGGGCGTCTCGCCAATATTTACGTCCATGAAGACGATAGGACGCGTCGCGTTGCTATTGTTACTTGAGGACATGTTTTTACGCGGATCGCAGGTCAAGCGTCGATAAATGCGGAGGCCTATGTCCCAGATGTGCTTGTCGTCCTGCACAACGACGATGAACCTCCCAGAAAGGTCCCCGAACGCGGTGCAAACAGATATAAACACAGTCTACATATACCGATTCGTCGCCTGTCTGCTTCCCGCCACCAACTCTGCTCGTCGCCCTTTTTTGTCTGCTCAGCATGTCTTACTTTCTGCCTCACCTTCCTTCTGGCTGGCACGTCGACGAGGCCATCAAGTCCGAAGAGGATCGTGTGGTTGTCATCCGTTTTGGACACGACTGGGACTCTCAATGCATGACTATGGACGAGACACTATATGGCGTCGCGGAGAAGGTACAGAACTTTGCTGTGATCTACCTGGTCGATATCACGGAGGTCCCGGATTTCAACAAGGTACGCCGGGGCTGGAACATACCAAGGTGAGGAGAGGGGTGTTGATTGTGTGCCCAGATGTACGAGTTGTATGACCCATGCACGGTCATGTTCTTTTACCGGTGAGTGCGCTAATTTACCGGTTGTGGCGGACGCTTACACCCCCCAATATCAGGAATAAGCACATTATGATCGATCTGGGTACTGGTAACAACAATAAAATGTACGTTTCCGAATTTCGTGCATGTGCAACGCCCACATTTATCGTCTACATACTCTTCAGTAACTGGGCTATGGATAACAAGCAAGAGGTGTGTTCGCGATTGAACAACCACATGGCCGTTCGTTAACCTAAGCTTCCCTCATAGCTTATTGACATCATCGAGACGGTTTACCGCGGTGCGTCTAAAGGCCGGGGTCTTGTCGTTTCTCCGAAGGGTATGTCGCGGCCGAAACATCTGGTGTTGCAAGTCTAACCGCTCCTTACAGATTACTCCACCCGCTACCGCTACTGAGTGTGGATTTCTTGTTGTGGTAGCTCTTCGTTACTCTTATGTACTTGTAAATGGCTTGTATCGTGTACGTTTTCCTTTACTCTAACGAGCTTCAGGCTGAAGTCGGTGTTGCATTCAACTGATGTTCGCCAACATCCCTTGAGCGACAATATATTACAAATACAACTTGGAGCAAGAGGACCGCTATCTACAAACCAAATTTCCTTACTTCCCTTTCATGATACTTTCGATTCGCGCGTCCTGGACCTGATGCCGCATATCGATAAACACTGGCGAACCGAGGAGCAGCGTGGCGATCCAGTACTGTGCCTGAAGGGATGTTAGAAAAGTGGCAATGGAACCTATTGATACACGTACCCCTACAACAAAACCTGTGCGATGCTTCCGGCATAGGTGAAGGGTGTAAAGGCTCTCCAGGCTGTGGCATACGAAGACCAGCGTCCAGCTGAAAGGAATCATCCAGGTCGGGAGTATCGCGCGCAAGGCATTGGCGGGAGCGTAGAAGGGGGAGTAGTTGGGTGCACCCTCAGTCGGCGCGTAGGTGGTGTAGATGAGGAACCCAACGGCGACGGCGGTGTACCACATCTTGTAGTTGAAGCGGAAGTCCGTGATTTGAGGCGCGGGCACCTATCAGGATGTGTTAGACACGCTCGTGGGCGAGCAGGGAACGCTCACCATGCCCAACTCTTCCTCTGCATCCGCCTTCATGCTCAGGAGACGGGGCTTGACCTCCTCATAACCCGAAAGCGGCGGGTCAAAGACTACACGGACCTCCTTACTCTCCTTGCTCTTCGTCTGGTACGTCAAGTTCATGCCCTGCCCTCGCAGTCTCAGTACTCCTCTCTCCGCTACGCGCGTCATCGCGCGACTACACCAGTCGACTCAAAACCCACCTTCATGTCAATCGCGGTCATTTTCGCGCTGACGACGTGTTCGGTGACCTTGCCCCAATGCCGCACGTACGAGACGAGCGTGTCGGGATGGTTGGACATGTACATGCACAAGAAGCCAGATTTTTCCGCTACGGGGTCCGCCATGTCGTCTCGTCTGTCTGTGGGGTCGAACGAAGGAGTCGCGAGCGTGTGCAGCGGGGCTAGGTGGTGGGAGCGGACAAGAGGCTGCTTGCGTGGAACCGGCTTCCGCGCGACCCCCCGCGCCCGAGCGCGCGTTTTACGCGGCAGCGCGACTGTCATCGTTTGATGTCAGACGCTTCTCTCCCTACACCCATGTCCCCGGGCAAAAGGTATGCTCAGAAGGTTGACGTACATAGGCCGCGCTTCTAATGAAGAGCATGTTTCTTGTCAGATTATACTATTCTTGACACGACGATCAGGTAAGGAGTCATCGTGGTCTACACGCTGTATCGATTTACGAAAGCCTCAATTGTCTCCGAAACACTGCTTACAGAATCCCATCGTAATAACCACCCATCGAAGCGGGCACTCCTACTCCTTTACTTGCCACATCACGACTACTTGGTCTCTGCACGAAGCCGGCCCATCGCCACCGAGAGACTTACAAATTCTCTTTGGCCCGTGCCACGGTGAGCGTGATGTCATTTCGTAGACTTGATGAGTCGAAGTACTCATAAGCTACATATTCGTACAAATCTCGATGCGTTTCCGACGGTGAGCAGCACTGCATGTACTCACCCTACCCTATCTTACGGTCTTAAGGTATCCAATGTGAACAAAGTACGTCACTATCTCAACCAATTCATCACTGCAGCGACGCCAAGCGGGCGACCACCGCCTCTTTGGAAGCCGTGACTCTATGGTTGCCTGACAGGAATGGCCTCTATCCATGAACTGCCCGATGAGGTTCTGGTCGATATACTCCTTGAGGCTCTGCGCGTTTCAAAGCCTGATCGTTCGCCGGAGCGGTTTCCCGGTACTCTTATCGACTACCCCGAGGATATCGGTTCGTACGCTTGGGTCCCGTACACACACGTATGTCGCCGCTGGCGCGACGTCGTCCTATCGAACTCTCTCCTATGGCGAGCCTTCGACATTCGGAACGATGTTGACGCACAACGTCTCCTTCATATGCTTGACCACAGCGGCGACACGACGCTGGAGGTGTGCTTTCCGTACAACCTCGGCAGTGACTTGGCTGTACGACACCTGCCCGCCTTGTACCCTTACAGCGCGCGTTTCCGTGCCGTTCATATCCATTACATCGCCCAAGACTCTGGGAAGGTGGTTCTCCCCTACTTCTTTGAACGTCCATTTCCCGCACTGGAAGACCTTACTCTTGTATCGTGGCACCCGGTGGAAGAAGACGATGCATCCAACTACCCATCCTTCGATATTTCCCCAGAGCGCTTCCCATCTCTACACACCGCGCTTCTGTGTCGTTTCTCCGTCTCCTGGGAGACTCACGCACTCTCGCGGATGCGGCGTTTGGCATTGGACGAATGCTCGTACGCTGGACCCCCTTTAACCCTTGCTTCGTTTCTCGACGTGCTCGAAAGTCTCCAGTCACTCGAAGATCTTCGCTTATTCCCCAACTTTTTGTCGTCGGCTTGCGGTGAGGCTCCATTGGTACCCACCCCACGTCGCCGCCTCATTGTCCTCCCTAGGCTGAGGCATATCGGGGTTGGAGACATTCCCAGCTTAGCCCTTGGACTGCTATTGAGCGTTCAGCTTCCCCGTGGTGTTCAGATCGGAGGGTACTTTGAGTCCCTCAACATTGACACCGCGAAGAATATCACCTTTACCCCCCTCATCCCGAGCGACCGCACGCTCCTTCCGGTCATGCGTACTGCAGACTACGCCCGAGTTCGTGCATCGTTGGACACCATGCAGATTCACGGCCGCAACTCAGCGGACGGCTCCTCCCTCACCATGAGCATCATCGCGGTGTATGTCGAATGGTGGAGCTGTTTGCCACAAGCCCTCAACGGTCTTATCGAGGTCTTTGGCGACTCCCCTCTGCGTGAGCTCGAGCTCCACGGATGCCCCGACCGTGCATCGATGAAGGAGTACGTTACGCTCTTTGAACAGTTCCCCACGCTAGAAGTTCTCCACATCGACAGCCATTACTCTAGCAGCCTGGAGGAAATCTTTAACGCACTCGCCGAACCTGTGAAGGACGAAGCGGCCCCCTCACTGCCGGATGGGCCCACCGGCACTACTGGCAGGGCGATCTGCCCCCATCTAAAACGAGTTAAGTTGGTGGATTTGGAATGGGACGAAAACGATTCTCTATTCGCCGTTGAGTCCTGTCTGCGGGCCCGGGCAGCGAGAGGTGCTTATTTGGAGGAATTGTATCTGGATTTGGATTATCGGGGTATATTGCGTCAGGACATCGAGACGTACACGGCACCTTTCCGGGCAGTATTGCGCGAGTTGGTGATGGGCGGGAATGTGAAGATGTGTTGATGATTTGACTTGAAGGTGAATTGATTACACTGTTCAACGTTGAACGTAGTTCTGATGCTAACAAAGTTGATTCAAAGCGCCGTGTCTATTGCTGTAAACATACGAGTTCGAACTACACCATGGCGAAGTCGTGGTAGAATGGTATTACAATCACATCGGAAGATATCC